>JBBPBQ010000006.1:272236-285855 GCA_037974755.1 Cicer yamashitae
ATGTGATTTTGTGTCATTTTGTGTCATTGGTTGAACATTTAGGTCATTTTCGTCCTCCCCAGGCTTATTCTAATCCAATTAGGATTTTTATCCAATCTTGTGCATCCAATATGTGATTAGGTGTCAATTTGTGTCATTGGTTGAACATTTAGGTCATTTTCGTCCTCCCTAGGCTTATTCTAATCCAATTAGGGTTTTTAACCAATCTTATGCATCCAATATGTGATTTTGTGTCATTGGTTGCACATTTAGGTCATTTTCGTCCTCCCTAGGCTTATTCTAATCCAATTAGGGTTTTTAACCAATCTTGTGCATATAATAAGTGATTTTTTGTCATTGGTAATCCGATTAGGTCATTTTCGTCCTCCCTAGGCTTATTCTAATCCAATTAGGGTTTTTAACCAATCTTGTGCATCCAATATGTGATTTTGTGTCATTGGTTGCACATTTAGGTCATTTTCGTCCTCCCTAGGCTTATTCTAATCCAATTAGGGTTTTTAACCAATCTTGTGCATATAATAATTGATTTTTTGTCATTGGTAATCCAATTAGGTCATTTTCGTCCTCCCTAGGCTTATTCTAATCCAATTAGCGTTTTTAACCAATCTTGTGCATCCAATATGTGATTTTTTGTCATTAGTTGCACATTTAGGTCATTTTCGTCCTCCCTAGGCTTATTCTAATCCAATTAGGGTTTTTAACCAATCTTGTGCATATAATAAGTGATTTTTTGTCATTGGTAATCCAATTAGGTAATTTTCGTCCTCCCTAGGCTTATTCTCACCCAATTTGGGTTTTTAACCAATCTTGTGCATCCAATATGTGATTTTGTGTCATTTTGTGTCATTGGTTGAACATTTAGGTCATTTTCGTCCTCGCTAGGCTTATTCTAATCCAATTAGGGTTTTTGACCAATCTTATGCATCCAATATGTGATTTTGTGTCATTTTGTGTCATTGGTTGAACATTTAGGTCATTTTCGTCCTCCCTAGGCTTATTTTAAACAATTTGGGTTTTTAACCAATCTTGTGCATCCAATATGTGATTTTGTGTCATTTTGTGTCATTGGTTGAACATTTAGGTCATTTTCGTCCTCCCTAGGCTTATTCTAATCCAATTAGGGTTTTTAACCAATCTTGTGCATCCAATATGTGATTTTGTGTCATTGGTTGCACATTTAGGTCATTTTCGTCCTCCCTAGGCTTATTCTAATCCAATTAGGGTTTTTAACCAATCTTGTGCATATAATAAGTGATTTTGTGTCATTGGTAATTCAATTAGGTCATTTTCGTCCTCACTAGGCTTATTCAAATCCAATTAGGGTTTTTAATTAATCTTCTGCATCCAATATGCGATTTTGTGTTATTTTGTGTCATTGGTTGAAATTTTGGTCATGTTCGTCCTCTAGAGGCTTATTCTAGTCCATTTATGGTTTTTAACCAATCTTGTGCATCAATATGTGATTTGGTGTCATTGGTTGCACATTTAGGTCATTTTCGTCCTCCCTAGGCTTATTTTAATCCAATTAGGGTTTTTAACCTATCTTGTGCATCCAATATGTGATTTTGTGTCATTTGTAATCCAATTAGGTCATTTTCGTCCTCGCTAAACTTATTCTAATCCAATTAGGGTTTTTAACCAATCTTGTGCATCCAATATGTGATTTTGTGTCATTGGTTGAACATTTAGGTCATTTTGGTCGTCCCTATGCTTATTCTAATCCAATTAGGGTTTTTAACCAATCTTGTGCATCCAATATGTGATTTTGTGTCATTGGTTGCACATTTAGGTCATTTTTGTCCTCCCTAGGCTTATTCTAATCCAATTAGGGTTTTTAAACAATCTTGTGCATCCAATATGTGATTTTGTGTCATTGGTTGCACATTTAGGTCATTTTCGTCCTCCCTAGGCTTATTCTAATCCAATTAGGGTTTTTAACCAATCTTGTGCATATAATAAGTGATTTTATGTCATTGGTAATCCAATTAGGTCATTTTCGTCCTCGCTAGGCTTATTCTAATCCAATTAGGGTTTTAAACCAATCTTATGCATCCAATATGTGATTTTGTGTCATTTTGTGTCATTGGTTGAACATTTAGGTCATTTTTGTCCTACCTAGGCTTTCTTTAAACCAATTTGGGTTTTTAACCAATCTTGTGCATCCAATATGTGATTTTGTGTCATTGGTTGCACATTTAGGTCATTTTCGTCCTCCCTAGCCTTATTCTAATCCAATTAGGGTTTTTAACCAATCTTGTGCATCCAATATGTGATTTTGTGTCATTGGTTGCACATTTAGGTCATTTTCGTCCTCCCTTGGCTTATTCTAATCCAATTAGGGTTTTTAACCAATCTTGTGCATCCAATATGTGATTTTGTGTCATTGGTTGAACATTTAGGTCATTTTCGTCCTCCCTAGGCTTATTCTAATCCAATTAGGATTTTTATCCAATCTTGTGCATCCAATATGTGATTTTGTGTCATTGGTTGCACATTTAGGTCATTTTCGTCCTCCCTAGGCTTATTCTAATCCAATTAGGGTTTTTAACCAATCTTGTGCATCCAATATGTGATTTTGTGTCATTGGTGGCACATTTAGGTCATTTTCGTCCTCCCTAGGCTAATTCTAATCCAATTAGGGTTTTTAACCAATCTTGTGCATCCAATATGTGATTTTGTGTCATTGGTTGCACATTTAGGTCATTTTCGTCCTCCCTAGGCTTATTCTAATCCAATTAGGGTTTTTAACCAATCTTGTGCATCCAATATGTGATTTTGTGTCATTGGTTAAACATTTAGGTCATTTTCGTCCTCCCCAGGCTTATTCTAATCCAATTAGGATTTTTATCCAATCTTGTGCATCCAATATGTGATTTTGTGTCAATTTGTGTCATTGGTTGAACATTTAGGTCATTTTCGTCCTCCCTAGGCTTATTCTAATCCAATTAGGGTTTTTAACCAATCTTGTGCATCCAATATGTGACTTTGTGTCATTGGTTGCACATTTAGGTCATTTTCGTCCTCCCTAGGCTTATTCTAATCCAATTAGGGTTTTTAACCAATCTTGTGCATATAATAAGTGATTTTATGTCATTGGTAATCCAATTAGGTCATTTTCGTCCTCGCTAGGCTTATTCTAATCCAAATAGAATTTTTAACCAATCTTGTGCATCCAATATGTGATTTAGTGTCATTTTGTGTTATTGGTTGAACATTTAGGTCATTTTCATCCTCCCTAGGCTTATTCTAATCCAATTAGGGTTTTTAACCAATCTTGTGCATCCAATATGTGATTTTGTGTCATTGGTTGCACATTTAGGTCATTTTCGTCCTCCCTAGGCTTATTCTAATCCAATTAGGGTTTTTAACCAATCTTGTGCATATAATAAGTGATTTTGTGTCATTGTTAATTCAATTAGGTCATTTTCGTCCTCGCTAGGCTTATTCTAATCCAATTAGAATTTTTAACCAATCTAATGCATCCAATATGTGATTTTGTGTCATTTTGTGTCATTGGTTGAACATTTAGGTCATTTTCGTCCTCCCTAGGCTTATTCTAATCCAATTAGGGTTTTTAACCAATCTTGTGCATCCAATATGTGATTTTGTGTCATTGGTTGAACATTTAGGTCATTTTCGTCCTCCCTAGGCTTATTCTAATCCAATGAGGGTTTTTAACCAATCTTGTGCATCCAATATGTGATTTTGTGTCATTGGTTGAACATTTAGGTCATTTTCGTCCTCCCTAGGCTTATTCTAATCCAATTAGGGTTTTTAACCAATCTTGTGCATCCAATATGTGATTTTGTGTCATTTGTTGAACATTTAGTTCATTTTCGTCCTCCCTAGGCTTATTCTAATCCAATTAGGGTTTTTAACCAATCTTGTGCATCCAATATGTGATTTTGTGTCATTGGTTGAACATTTAGGTCATTTTCGTCCTCCCTAGGCTTATTCTAATCCAATTAGGGTTTTTAACCAATCCTGTGTATCCAATATGTGATTTTGTGTAATTTTGTGTCATTGGTTGAACATTTAGGTCATTTTTGTCCTCCCTAGGCTTATTCTAATCCAATTAGGGTTTTTAACCAATCTTGTGCATCCAATATGTGATTTTGTGTCATTGGTTGAACATTTAGGTCATTTTCGTCCTCCCTAGGCTTATTCTAATCCAATTAGGGTTTTTAACCAATCTTGTGCAACCAATATGTGATTTTGTGTCATTGGTTCAACATTTAGGTCATTTTTGTCCTCCCTAGGCTTATTCTAATCCAATTAGGGTTTTTAACCAATCTTGTGCATCCAATATGTTTTTTTGTGTCATTGGTTGAACATTTAGGTCATTTTCGTCCTCCCTAGGCTTATTCTAATCCAATTAGGGTTTTTAACCAATCTTGTGCAACCAATATGTGATTTTGTGTCATTGGTTGAACATTTAGGTCATTTTTGTCCTCCCTAGGCTTATTCTAATCCAATTAGGGTTTTTAACCAATCTTGTGCATCCAATATGTGATTTTGTGTCATTGGTTGAACATTTAGGTCATTTTCGTCCTCCCTAGGCTTATTCTAATCCAATTAGGGTTTTTAACCAATCTTGTGCACCCAATATGTCATTTTGTGTCATTGGTTGAACATTTAGGTCATTTTTGTCCTCCCTAGGCTTATTCTAATCCAATTAGGGTTTTTAACCAATCTTGTGCATCCAATATGTGATTTTGTGTCATTGGTTGAACATTTAGGTCATATTCGTCCTCCCTAGGCTTATTCTAATCCAATTAGGGTTTTTAACCAATCTTGTGCATCCAATATGTGATTTTGTGTCATTGGTTGAACATTTAGGTCATTTTTGTCCTCCCTAGGCTTATTCTAATCCAATTAGGATTTTTAACCAATCTTGTGCATCCATTATGTGATTTTGTGTCATTTGTTGAACATTTAGGTCATTTTCGTCCTCCCTAGGCTTATTCTAATCCAATTACGGTTTTTAACCAATCTTGTGCATCCAATATGTGATTTTGTGTCATTGGTTGAACATTTAGGTCATTTTTGTCCTCCCTAGGCTTATTCTAATCCAATTAGGGTTTTTAACCAATCTTGTGCATCCAATATGTGATTTTGTGTCATTGGTTGAACATTTAGGTCATTTTCTTCCTCCCTAGGCTTATTCTAATCCAATTAGGGTTTTTAACCAATCATGTGCATCCAATATGTGATTTTGTGTCATTGGTTGAACATTTAGGTCATTTTCGTCCTCCCTAGGCTTATTCTAATCCAATTAGGGTTTTTAACCAATCTTGTGCATCCTTTATGTGATTTTGTGTCATTGGTTGAACATTTAGGTCATTTTTGTCCTCCCTAGGCTTATTCTAATCCAATTAGGGTTTTTAACCAATCTTGTGCATCCAATATGTGATTTTGTGTCATTGGTTGAACATTTAGGTCATTTTCGTCCTCCCAAGGCTTATTCTAATCCAATTAGGGTTTTTAACCAATCTTGTGCATCCAATATGTGATTTTGTGTCATTGGTTGCACATTTAGGTCATTTTCGTCCTCCCTAGGCTTATTCTAATCCAATTAGGGTTTTTAACCAATCTTGTGCATATAATAAGTGATTTTATGTCATTGGTAATCCAATTAGGTAGTTTTCGTCCTCGCTTGGCATATTCTAATCCAATTAGGGTTTTTAACCAATCTTATGCATCCAATATGTGATTTTGTGTCATTGGTTGAACATTTAGGTCATTTTCGTCCTCCCCAGGCTTATTCTAATCCAATTAGGATTTTTATCCAATCTTGTGCATCCAATATGTGATTAGGTGTCAATTTGTGTCATTGGTTGCACATTTAGGTCATTTTCGTCCTCCCTAGGCTTATTCTAATCCAATTAGGGTTTTTAACCAATCTTGTGCATCCAATATGTGATTTTGTATCATTGGTTGAACATTTAGGTCATTTTCGTCCTCCCTAGGCTTATTCTAATCCAATTAGGGTTTTTAACCAATCTTGTGCATATAATAAGTGATTTTATGTCATTGGTAATCCAATTAGGTAGTTTTCGTCCTCGCTAGGCTTATTCTAATCCAATTAGGGTTTTTAACCAATCTTATGTGTCCAATATGTGATTTTGTGTCATTTTGTCTCATTGGTTGAACATTTAGGTCATTTTCGTCCTCCATAGGCTTATTTTAAACCAATTTGGGTTTTTAACCAATCTTGTGCATCCAATATGTGATTTTGTGTCATTGGTTGCACATTTAGGTCATTTTCGTCCTCCCTAGGCTTATTCTAATCCAATTAGGGTTTTTAACCAATCTTGTGCATCCAATATGTGATTTTGTGTCATTGGTTAAACATTTAGGTCAATTTCGTCCTCCCCAGGCTTATTCTAATCCAATTAGGATTTTTATCCAATCTTGTGCATCCCATATGTGATTTTGTGTCAATTTGTAACATTGGTTGCACATTAGGTCATTTTGGTCCTCCCTAGGCTTACTCTAATCCAATTAGGGTTGTTAACCAATCTTGTTCATATAATAAGTGATTTTGTGTCATTTGTATTCCAATTAGGTCATTTTCGTCCTCGCTAAACTTATTCCAATCCAATTAGGGTTTTTAACCAATCATGTGCATCCAATATGTGATTTTGTGTCATTGTTTGAACATTTAGGTGAATTTGGTCCTCCCTATGCTTATTCTAATCCAATTAGGGTTTTTAACCAATCTTGTGCATCCAATATGTGATTTTGTGTCATTGGTTGAACATTTAGGTCATTTTGCTCCTCGCTAGGTTTATTCTAATCCAATTAGGGTTTTTAACCAATCTTGTGCATCCAATATGTGATTTTGTGTCATTGGTTGAACATTTAGGTCATTTTCGTCCTCCCTAGGCTTATTCTAATCCAATTAGGGTTTATAACCAATCTTGTGCATCCAATATGTGATTTTGTGTCATTGGTTGCACATTTAGGTCATTTTTGTCCTCCCTAGGCTTATTCTAATCCAATTAGGGTTTTTAAACAATCTTGTGCATCCAATATGTGATTTTGTGTCATTGGTTGCACATTTAGGTCATTTTCGTCCTCCCTAGGCTTATTCTAATCCAATTAGGGTTTTTAACCAATCTTGTGCATCCAATATGTGATTTTGTGTCATTGGTTGCACATTTAGGTCATTTTGTCCTCCCTAGGCTTATTCTAATCCAATTAGGGTTTTTAACCCATCTTGTGCATCCAATATGTGATTTTGTGTCATTGGTTGCACATTTAGGTCATTTACGTACTCCCTAGGCTTATTCTAATCCAATTAGGGTTTTTAACCAATCTTGTGCATCGAATATGTGATTTAGTGTCATTGGTTGCACATTTAGGTCATTTTCGTCCTCCTAGGCTTATTCTAATCCAATTAGGGTTTTTAACCAATCTTGTGCATCCAATATGTGATTTTGTGTCATTTTGTGTCATTGGTTGAACATTTAGGTCATTTTCGTCCTCCCTAGGCTTATTCTAATCCAATTAGGGTTTCTAACCAATGTAGTGCATCCAATATGTGATTTTGTGTCATTTTGTGTCATTGGTTGAACATTTAGGTCATTTTCGTCCTCCCTAGGCTTATTCTAATCCAATTAGGGTTTTTAACCAATCTTGTGCATCCAATATGTGATTTTGTGTCATTGGTTGCACATTTAGGTCATTTTCGTCCTCCCTAGGCTTATTCTAATCCAATTAGGGTTTAACCAATCTTGTGCATATAATAAGTGATTTTTTGTCATTGGTAATCCACTAAGTTCATTTTCTTCCTCGCTAGACTTATTCTAATCCAATTAGGGTTTTTAACCAATCTTGTGCATCCAATATGTGACTTTGTGTCATTGGTTGAACATTTACGTCATTTTGGTCCTCCCTAGGCTTATTCTAATCCAATTAGGGTTTTTAACCAATCTTGTGCATCCAATATGTGATTTTGTGTCATTGGTTGCACATTTAGGTCATTTTCGTCCTCCCTAGGCTTATTCTAATCCAATTAGGATTTTTAACCAATCTTGTGCATATAATAAGTGATTTTATGTCATTGGTAATCCAATTAGGTCATTTTCGTCCTCGTTAGGCTTATTCTGATCCAATTAGGGTTTTTAACCAATCTTATGCATCCAATATGTGATTTTGTGTCATTTTGTGTCATTGGTTGAACATTTAGGTCATTTTCGTCCTCGCTAGGCTTATTCTAATCCAATTAGGGTTTTTGACCAATCTTATGCATCCAATATGTGATTTTGTGTCATTTTGTGTCATTGGTTGAACATTTAGGTCATTTTCGTCCTCCCTAGGTTTAATTTAAACCAATTTGGATTTTTAACCAATCTTGTGCATCCAATATGTGATTTTGTGTCATTTTGTGTCATTGGTTGAACATTTAGGTCATTTTCGTCCTCCCTAGGCTTATTCTAATCCAATTAGGGTTTTTAACCAATCTTGTGCATCCAATATGTGATTTTGTGTCATTGGTTGAACATTTAGGTCATTTTCGTCCTCCCTAGGCTTATTCTAATCCAATTAAGGTTTTTAACCAATCTTATATATCCAATATGTGATTTTGTGTAATTTTATGTCATTGGTTGAACATTTAGGTCATTTTCGTCCTCCATAGGCTTATTCTAATCCAATTAGGGTTTTTAACCAATCTTGTGCATCCAATATGTGATTTTGTGTCAATGGTTGAACATTTAGGTCATTTTCGTCCTCCCTAGGCTTATTCTAATCCAATTAGGGTTTTTAACCAATCTTGTGCATCCAATATGTGATTTTGTGTCATTGGTTGAACATTTAGGTCATTTTCGTCCTCCCTAGGCTTATTCTAATCCAATTAGGGTTTTTAACCAATCTTGTGCATCCAATATGTGATTTTGTGTCATTGGCTTAACATTTAGGTCATTTTCATCCTCCCTAGGCTTATTCTAATCCAATTAGGGTTTTTAACCAATTTTGTGCATCCAATATGTGATTTTGTGTCATTTTGTGTCATTGATTGAACATTTAGATCATTTCCGTCCTCCCTAGGTTTATTCTAATCCATATAGGGTTTTTAACCAATCTTGTGCATCCAATATGTGATTTTGTGTCATTTTGTGTCATTGGTTGAACATTTAGGTCATTTTCGTCCTCCCTAGGCTTATTCTAATCCAATTAGGGTTTTTAACCAATCATGAGCATCCAATATGTGATTTTGTGTCATTTTGTGTCATTGGTTGAACATTTAGGTCATTTTCGTCCTCCCTAGGCTTATTCTAATCCAATTAGGGTTTTTAACCAATCTTGTGCATCCAATATGTGATTTTGTGTCATTGGTTGAACATTTAGGTCATTTTCGTCCTCCCTAGGCTTATTCTAATCCAATTAGGGTTTTTAACCAATCTTGTGCATCCAATATGTGATTTTATGTGATTTTGTGTCATTGGTTGAACATTTAGGTCATTTTCGTCCTCCCTAGGCTTATTCTAATCCAATTAGGGTTTTTAACCAATCTTGTGCATCCAATATGTGATTTTGTGTCATTGGTTGAACATTTAGGTCATTTTCGTCCTCCCTAGGCTTATTCTAATCCAATTAGGGTTTTTAACCAATCTTGTGCATCCAATATGTGATTTTGTGTCATTTTGAATCATTGGTTGAACATTTAGGTCATTTTCGTCCTCCCTAGGCTTATTCTAATACAATTACGGTTTTTAACCAATCTTGTGCATCCAATATGTGATTTTGTGTCATTGGTTGAACATTTAGGTCATTTTCGTCCTCCCTAGGCTTATTCTAATCCAATTAGGGTTTTTAACCAATCTTGTGCATCCAATATGTGATTTTGTATCATTTTGTGTCATTGGTTGAACATTTAGATCATTTTCGTCCTCACTAGGCTTATTCTCATCCAATTAGGGTTTCTAACCAATCTTGTGCATCCAATATGTGATTTTGTGTCATTGGTTGAACATTTAGGTCATTTTCGTCCTCCCTAGGCTTATTCTAATCCAATTAGGGTTTTTAACCAATCTTGTGCATCCAATATGTGATTTGTGTCATTTTGTGTCATTGGTTGTACATTTAGGTCTATTTCGTCCTCCCTAGGCTTATTCTAATCCAATTAGGGTTTTTAACCAATCTTGTGCATCCAATATGTGATTTTGTGTCATTGGTTGAACATTTAGGTCATTTTCGTCCTCCCTAGGCTTATTCTAATCCAATTAGGGTTTTTAACCAATCTTGTGCATCCAATATGTGATTTTTTGTCATTGGTTGAATATTTAGGTCATTTTTGTCCTCCCTAGGCTTATTCTAATCCAATTAGGGTTTTTAACCAATCTTGTGCATCCAATATGTGATTTTGTGTCATTGGTTGAACATTTAGGTCATTTTCGTCCTCCCTAGGCTTATTCTAATCCAATTAGGGTTTTTAACCAATCTTGTGCATCCAATATGTGATTTTGTGTCATTGGTTGAACATTTAGGTCATTTTCGTCCTCCCTAGGCTTATTCTAATCCAATTAGGGTTTTTAACCAATCTTGTGCATCCAATATGTGATTTTTTGTCGTTGGTTGCACATTTAGGTCATTTTTGTCCTCCCTAGGCTTATTCTAATCCAATTAGGGTTTTTAACCAATCTTGTGCATATAATAAGTGATTTTCTGTCATCGGTAATCCAATTAGGTGATTTTCGTCCTCGCTAGGCTTATTCTAATCCAATTAGGGTTTTTAACCAATCTTGTGCATCCAATATGTGATTTTGTGTCATTGGTTGCACATTTAGGTCATTTTCGTCCTCCCTAGGCTTATTCTAATCCAATTAGGGTTTTTAACCAATCTTTGCATATAATAAGTGATTTTGTGTCATTGGTTGCACATTTAGGTCATTTTCGTACTCGCTAGGCTTCTTCTAATCCAATTAGAGTTTTTAACCAATCTTGTGCATCCAATATGTGATTTTGTGTCATTGGTTGCACATTTAGGTCATTTTCGTCCTCCCTAGGCTTATTCTAATCCAATTAGGATTTTTAACCAATCTTGTGCATATAATAAGTGATTTTGTGTCATTGGTTGCACATTTAGGTCATTTTCGTCCTCCCTATGCTTATTCTAATCCAATTAGGGTTTTTAACCAATCTTGTGCATCCAATATTTGATTTTGTGTCATTGGTTGAACATTTAGGTCATTTTCGTCCTCCCTACGCTTATTCTAATCCAATTTGGGTTTTTAACCAATCTTGTGCATCCAGTATGTGATTTTGTGTCATTGGTTGAACATTTAGGTCATTTTCGTCCTCCGTAGGCTTATTCTAATCTAATTAGCGTTTTTAACCAATCTTGTGTATATAATAAGTGATTTTGTGTCATTGGTAATCCAATTAGGTCATTCTTGTCCTCCATAGGCTTATTCTAATCCAATTAGGGTTTTTAACCAATCTTTTGCATCCAATATGTGATTTTGTGTCATTGGTTGAACATTTAGGTCATTTTTTCCTCCCTAGGCTTATTCTAATCCAATTAGGGTTTTTAACCAATCTTGTGCATCCAATATGTGATTTTGTGTCATTGGTTGCACATTTAGGTCATTTTCGTCCTCCCTAGGCTTATTCTAATCCAATTAGGGTTTTTAACCAATCTTGTGCATATAATAAGTGATTTTGTGTCATTGGTAATCCAATTAGGTCATTTTCGTCCTCGCTAGGCTTATTCTAATCCAATTAGGGTTTTTAACCATTCTTGTGCATCCAATATGTGATTTTGTGTCATTTTGGGTCAGTGGTTGAACATTTAGGTCATTTTCGTCCTCCCTAGGCTTATTCTAATCCAATTAGGGTTTTTAACCAATCTTGTGCATCCAATATGTGACTTTGTGTCATCGGTTGCACATTTAGGTCATTTTCGTCCTCCCTAGGCTTATTCTAATCCAATTAGGGTTTTTAACCAATCTTGTGCATCCAATATGTGATTTTGTGTCATTGGTTGCACATTTAGGTCATTTTCGTCCTCCCTAGGCTTATTCTAATCCAATTAGGGTTTTTAACCAATCTTGTGCATATAATAAGTGATTTTGTGTCATTGGTAATCCAATTAGGTCATTTTCGTCCTCGCTAGGCTTATTCTAATCCAATTAGGGTTTTTAACCAATCTTGTGCATCTAATATGTGATTTTGTGTCATTTTGTGTCATTGGTTGAAAATTTAGGTTATTTTCGTCCTCCCTAGGCTTATTCTAATCCAATTAGGGTTTTTAACCAATCTTGTGCATCCAATATGTGATTTTGTGTCATTGGTTGCACATTTAGGTCATTTTCGTCCTCCCTAGGCTTATTCTAATCCAATTAGGGTTTTTAACCAATCTTGTGCATCCAATATGTGATTTTGTGTCATTGGTTAAACATTTAGGTCATTTTCGTCCTCCCCAGGCTTATTCTAATCCAATTAGGATTTTTATCCAATCTTGTGCATCCCATATGTGATTTTGTGTCAATTTGTGTCATTGGTTGCACATTAGGTCATTTTGGTCCTCCCTAGGCTTACTCTAATCCAATTAGGGTTGTTAACCAATCTTGTTCATATAATAAGTGATTTTGTGTCATTTGTAATCCAATTAGGTCATTTTCGTCCTCGCTAAACTTATTCCAATCCAATTAGGGTTTTTAACCAATCATGTGCATCCAATATGTGATTCTGTGTCTTTGTTTGAACATTTAGGTGAATTTGGTCCTCCATATGCTTATTCTAATCCAATTAGGGTTTTTAACCAATCTTGTGCATATAATAAGTGATTTTGTGTTATTGGTAATCCAATTAGGTCATTTTCGTCCTCGCTAGGCTTATTCTAATCCAATTAGGGTTTTTAACCAATCTTGTGCATCCAATATGTGATTTTGTGTCATTGGTTGAACATTTAGGTCATTTTGCTCCTCGCTAGGTTTATTCTAATCCAATTAGGGTTTTTAACCAATCTTGTGCATCCAATATGTGATTTTGTGTCATTGGTTGAACATTTAGGTCATTTTCGTCCTCCCTAGGCTTATTCTAATCCAATTAGGGTTTTTAAACACTCTTTTGCATATAATAAGTGATTTTGTTTCATTGGTAATCCAATTAGGTCATTTTCGTCCTCCCTAGGCTTATTCTAATCCAATTAGGGTTTTTAACCAATCTTGTGCATCCAATATGTGATTTTGTGTCATTTTGTGTCATTGGTTGAACTTTTAGGTCATTTTCGTCCTCCTAGGCTTATTCTAATCCAATTAGGGTTTTTAACCAATCTTGTGCATCCAATATGTGATTTTGTGTCATTTTGTGTCCTTGGTTGAACATTTAGGTCATTTTCGTCCTCCCTAAGCTTATTCTAATCCAATTAGGGTTTTTAACCAATCTTGTGCATCTAATATGTGATTTTGTGTCGTTTTCTGTCATTGGTTGAACATTTAGGTCATTTTCGGCCTCCCTAGGCTTATTCTAATCCAATTAGGGTTTTTAACCAATCTTGTGCATCCAATATGTGATTTTGTGTCATTTTGTGTCATTGGTTGAACATTTAGGTCATTTTCGTCCTCCCTAGGCATATTCTAATCCAATTAGGGTTTTTAACCAATCTTGTG
>JBBPBQ010000006.1:285955-344507 GCA_037974755.1 Cicer yamashitae
ATTTTGTGTCATTTTGTGTCATCTGTAATCCAATTAGGTCATTTTCGTCCTCCCTAGGCTTATTCTAATCCAATTAGGGTTTTTAACCAATCTTGGGCATCCAATATGTGATTTTGTGTCATTTTGTATCATTGGTTGAACACTTAGGTCATTTTCGTCCTCCCTAGGCTTATTCTAATCCAATTAGGGTTTTTAACCAATCTTGTGCATCCAATATGTGATTTTGTGTCATTTTGTGTCATATGTAATCCAATTAGGTCATTTTCGTCCTCCCTAGGCTTATTCTAATCCAATTAGGGTTTTTAACCAATCTTGTGCATCCAATATGTGATTTTGTGTCATTTTGTGTCATTGGTTGAACATTTAGGTCATTTTCGTCCACCCTAGGCTTATTCTAATCCAATTAGGTTTTAACCAATCTTGTGCATCCAATATGTGATTTTGGGTCATTTTGTGTCATTGGTTCAACTTTTACGTCATTTTCGTCCTCCTAGGGTTATTCTAATCCAATTAGGGTTTTTAACCAATCTTGTGCATCCAATATGTGATTTTGTGTCATTTTGTGTCATTGGTTGAACATTTAGGTCATTTTCGTCCTCCCTAGGCTTATTCTAATCCTATTAGGGTTTTTAACCAATCTTGTGCATCCAATATGTGATTTTGTGTCATTTTGTGTCATTGGTTGAACATTTAGGTCATTTTCGTCCTCGCTAGGCACATTCTAATCCAATTAGGGTTTTTAACCAATCTTGTGCATCCAATATGTGATTTTGTGTCATTGGTTGAACATTTAGGTCATTTTCGTCCTCCCTAGGCTTATTCTAATCCAATTAGGGTTTTTAAACACTCTTTTGCATATAATAAGTGATTTTGTTTCATTGGTAATCCAATTAGGTCATTTTTGTCCTCCCTAGGCTTATTCTAATCCAATTAGGGTTTTTAACCAATCTTGTGCATCCAATATGTGATTTTGTGTCATTTTGTGTCATTGGTTGAACATTTACGTCATTTTCGTCCTCCCTAGGCTTATTCTAATCCAATTAGGGTTTTTAACCAATCTTGTGCATCCAATATGTGATTTGGTGTCATTTTGTGTCATTGGTTGAACATTTAGGTCATTTTCGTCCTCCCTAGGCTTATTCTAATCCAATTAGGGTTTTTAACCAATCTTGTGCATCCAATATGTGATTTTGTTTCATTGGTTGCACATTTAGGTCATTTTCGTCCTCCCTAGGCTTATTCTAATCCAATTAGGGTTTTTAACCAATCTTGTGCATATAATAAGTGATTTTATGTCATTGGTAATCCAATTAGGTCATTTTCGTCCTCGCTAGGCTTATTCTAATCCAATTAGAATTTTTAACCAATCTTATGCATCCAATATGTGATTTTGTTTCATTGGTTGCACATTTAGGTCATTTTCGTCCTCCCTAGGCTTATTCTAATCCAATTTGGGTTTTTAACCAATCTTGTGCATATAATAAGTGATTTTATGTCATTGGTAATCCAATTAGGTCATTTTCGTCCTCGCTAGGCTTATTCTAATCCAATTTGGGTTTTTAACCAATCTTGTGCATATAATAAGTGATTTTGTGTCATTTTGTGTTATTGGTTGAACATTTAGGTCATTTTGGTCCTCCCTAGGCTTATTCTAATCCAATTAGGGTTTTTAACCAATCTTGTGCATCCAATATGTGATTTTGTGTCATTGGTTGCACATTTAGGTCATTTTCGTCCTCCCTAGGCTTATTCTAATCCAATTAGGGTTTTTAACCAATCTTGTGCATCCAATATGTGAGTTTGTGTCATTGGTTGAACATTTAGGTCATTTTGGTCCTCCCTAGGCTTATTCTAATCCAATTAGGGTTTTTAACCAATCTTATGCATCCAATATGTGATTTTGTGTCCTTTGTAATCCGATTAGGTCATTTTCGTCCTCGCTTAACTTATTCTAATCCAACTAGGGTTTTTAACCAATCTTGTGGATCCAATATGTGATTTTGTGTCATTGGTTGCACATTTAGGTCATTTTCGTCCTCCCTAGGCTTATTCTAATCCAATTAGGGTTTTTAACCAATCTTGTGCATATAATAAGTGATTTTGTGTTATTGGTAATCCAATAAGGTCATTTTCGTCCTCGCTAGGCTTATTCTAATCTAATTAGGGTTTTTAACCAATCTTGTGCATCCAATATGTGATTTTGTGTCATTGGTTGAACATTTAGGTCATTTTGGTCCTCCCTAGGCTTATTCTAATCCAATTAGGGTTTTTAACCAATCTTGTTCATATAATAAGTGATCTTGTGTCATTTGAAATCCAATTAGGTCATTTTCGTCCTCGCTAAACTTATTCTTATCCAATTAGGGTTTTTAACCAATCATGTGCATCCAATATGTGATTTTGTGTCATTGGTTGAACATTTAGGTCATTTTGGTCCTCCCTATGCTTATTCTAATCCAATTAGGGTTTTTAACCAATCTTGTGCATATAATAAGTGATTTTGTGTTATTGGTAATCCAATTAGGTAATTTTCGTCCTCGCTAGGCTTATTCTAATCCAATTAGGGTTTTTTACCAATCTTGTGCATCCAATATGTGATTTTGTGTCATTGGTTGAACATTTAGGTCATTTTCGTCCTCCCTAGGTTTATTCTAATCCAATTAGGGTTTTTAACCAATCTTGTGCATCCAATATGTGATTTTGTGTCATTGGTTGCACATTTAGGTCATTTTCGTCCTCCCTAGGCTTATTCTAATCCAATTAGGGTTTTTAACCAATCTTGTGCATCCAATATGTGATTTTGTGTCATTGGTTGAACATTTAGGTCATTTTCTTCCTCCCCAGGCTTATTCTAATCCAATTAGGATTTTTATCCAATCTTGTGCATCCAATATGTGATTTTGTGTCAATTTGTGTCATTGGGTGAACATTTAGGTCATTTTCGTCCTCCCTAGGCTTATTCTAATCCAATTAGGGTTTTTAACCAATCTTGTGCATCCAATATGTGATTTTGTGTCATTGGTTGAACATTTAGGTCATTTTCGTCCTCCCTAGGCTTATTCTAATCCAATTAAGGTTTTTAACCAATCTTTTGCATCCAATGTGTGATTTTGTGTCATTTTGTGTCATTGGTCGAACATTTAGGTCATTTTCGTCCTCCCTAGGCTTATTCTAATCCAATTAGGGTTTTTAACCAATCTTGTGCATCCAATATGTGATTTTGTGTCATTGGTTGAACATTTAGGTCATTTTCGTCCTCCCTAGGCTTATTCTAATCCAATTAGGGTTTTTAACCAATCTTGTGCATTCAATATGTGATTTTCTGTCATATTGTGTCATTGGTTGAACATTTAGGTCATTTTCGTCATCCCTAGGCTTATTCTAATCCAATTAGGGTTTTTAACCAATCTTGTGCATCCAATATGTGATTTTGTGTCATTGGTTGAACATTTAGGTCATTTTGGTCCTCCCTAGGCTTATTCTAATCCAATTAGGGTTTTTAACCAATCTTGTGCATATAATAAGTGATTTTATGTCATTGGTAATCCAATTAGGTCATTTTCGTCCTCGCTAGGCTTATTCTAATCCAATTAGGGTTTTTAACCAATCTTATGCATCCAATATGTGATTTTGTGTCATTTTGTGTCATAGGTTGAACATTTAGGTCATTTTCGTCCTCCCCATGCTTATTCTAATCCACTTAGGATTTTTATCCAATCTTGTGCATCCAATATGTGATTTTGTGTCAATTTGTGTCATTGGTTGAACATTTAGGTCATTCTCGTCCTCCCTAGGCTTACTCTAATCCAATTAGAGTTTTTAACCAATCTTGTGCATCCAATATGTGATTTTGTGTCATTGGTTGCACATTTAGGTCATTTTCGTCCTCCCTAGGGTTATTCTAATCCAATTAGGGTTTTTAACCAATCTTGTGCATATAATAAGTGATTTTATGTCATTGGTAATCCAATTAGGTCATTTTCGTCCTCGCTAGGCTTATTCTAATCCAATTAGGGTTTTTAACCAATCTTATGCATCCAATATGTGATTTTGTGTCATTTTGTGTCATTGGTTGCACATTTAGGTCATTTTCGTCCTCCCTAGGCTTATTCTAATCCAATTAGGGTTTTTAACCAATCTTGTGCATCCAATATGTGATTTTGTGTCATTGGTTGCACATTTAGGTCATTTTCGTCCTCCGTAGGCTTATTCTAATCCAATTAGGGTTTTTAACCAATCTTGTGCATCCAATATGTGATTTTGTGTCATTGGTTGCACATTTAGGTCATTTTCGTCCTCCCTAGGCTTATTCTAATCCAGTTAGGGTTTTTAACCAATCTTGTGCATCCAATATGTGATTTTGTGTCATTGGTTGCACATTTAGCTCATTTTCGTCCTCTCTAGGCTTATTCTAATCCAATTCGGGTTTTTAACCAATCTTATGCATCCAATATGTGATTTTGTGTCATTTTGGGTCATTGGTTGAACATTTAGGTCATTTTCGTCCTCCCTAGGCTTATTCTAATCCAATTAGGGTTTTTAACCAATCTTGTGCATCCAATATGTGATTTTGTGTCATTGGTTGCACATTTAGGTCATTTTTGTCCTCTCTAGGCTTATTCTAATCCAATTAGGGTTTTTAAACAATCTTGTGCATCCAATATGTGATTTTGTGTCATTGGTTGCACATTTAGGTCATTTTCGTCCTCCCTAGCCTTATTCTAATCCAATTAGGGTTTTTAACCAATCTTGTGCATCCAATATGTGATTTTGTGTCATTGGTTGCACATTTAGGTCATTTTCGTCCTCCCTAGGCTTATTCTAATCCAATTAGGGTTTTTAACCAATCTTGTGCATATAATAAGTGATTTTGTGTCATTGTTAATTCAATTAGGTCATTTTCGTCCTCGCTAGGCTTATTCTAATCCAATTAGAATTTTTAACCAATCTAATGCATCCAATATGTGATTTTGTGTCATTTTGTGTCATTGGTTGAACATTTAGGTCATTTTCGTCCTCCCTAGGCTTATTCTAATCCAATTAGGGTTTTTAACCAATCTTGTGCATCCAATATGTGATTTTGTGCATTTTGTGTCATTGGTTGAACATTTAGGTCATTTGGTCCTCCCTAGGCTTATTCTAATCCAATTAGGGTTTTTAACCAATCTTGTGCATCCAATATGTGATTTTGTGTCATTGGTTGAACATTTAGGTCATTTTCGTCCTCCCTAGGCTTATTCTAATCCAATTAGGGTTTTTAACCAATCTTGTGCATCCAATATGTGATTTTGTGTCATCAGTTGAACATTTTGGTCATTTTCGTCCTCCCTAGGCTTATTCTAATCCAATTAGGGTTTTTAACCAATCTTGTGCATCCAATATGTGATTTTGTGTCATTTTGTGTCATCGGTTGAACATTTAGGTCATTTTTCGTCCTCCCTAGGCTTATTCTAATCCAATTAGGGTTTTTAACCAATCTTGTGCATCTAATATGTGATTTTGTGTCATTTTGTGTCATCGGTTGAACATGTTGGTCATTTTCGTCCTCCCTAGGCTTATTCTAATCCAATTAGGGTTTTTAACCAATCTTGTGCATCCAATATGTGATTTTGTGTCATTGGTTGAACATTTAGGTCATTTTCGTCCTCCCTAGGCTTATTCTAATCCAATTAGGGTTTTTAACCAATCTTGTGCATCCAATATGTGATTTTGTGTCATTTTGTGTCATTGGTTGAACATTTAGGTCATTTTCGTCCTCCCTAGGGTTATTCTATTCCAATTAGGGTTTTTAACCAATCTTGTGCATCCAATATGTGATTTTGTGTCATTGGTTGAACATTTAGGTCATTTTCGTCCTCCCTAGGCTTATTCTAATCCAATTAGGGTTTTTAACCAATCTTGTGCATCCAATATGTGATTTTGTGTCATTGGTTGAACATTTAGGTCATTTTCGTCCTCCCTAGGCTTATTCTAATCCAATTAGGGTTTTTAACCAATCTTGTGAATCCAATATGCGATTTTGTGTCATTGGTTGAACATTTAGGTCATTTTCGTCCTCCCTAGGCTTATTCTAATCCAATTAGGGTTTTTAACCAATCTTGTGCATCCAATATGTGATTTTGTGTCATTTTGTGTCATTGGTTAAACATTTAGGTCATATTCGTCCTCCCTAGGCTTATTCTAATCCAATTAGGGTTTTTAACCAATCTTGTGCATCCAATATGTGATTTTGTGTCATTGGTTGAACATTTAGGTCATTTTCGTCCTCCCTAGGCTTATTCTAATCCAATTAGGGTTTTTAACCAATCTTGTGCATCCAATATGTGATTTTGTGTCATTGGTTGAACATTTAGGTCATTTTCGTCCTCCCTAGGCTTATTCTAATCCAATTAGGGTTTTTAACCAATATTGAGCATCCAATATGTGATTTTGTGTCATTTTGTGTCATTGGTTGAACATCTAGGTCATTTTCGTCCTCCCTAGGCTTATTCTAATCCAATTAGGGTTTTTAACCAATCTTGTGCATCCAATATGTGATTTTGTGTCATTGGTTGAACATTTAGGTCATTTTCGTCCTCCCTAGGCTTATTCTAATCCAATTAGGGTTTTTAACCAATCGTGTGCATCCAATATGTGATTTAGTGTCATTGGTTGAACATTTAGGTCATTTTCGTCCTCCCTAGGCTTATTCTAATCCAATTAGGGTTTTTAACCAATCTTGTGCATCCAATATGTGATTTTGTGTCATTGGTTGAACATTTAGGTCATTTTCGTCCTCCCTAGGCTTATTCTAATCCAATTAGGGTTTTAACCAATCTTGTGCATCCAATATGTAATTTTGTGTCATTGGTTGAACATTTACGTCATTTTCGTCCTCCCTAGGCTTATTCTATTCCAATTAGGGTTTTTAACCAATCTTGTGCATCCAATATGTGATTTTGTGTCATTTTGTGTCATTGGTTGAACATTTAGGTCATTTTCGTCCTCCCTAGGCTTATTCTAATCCAATTAGGGTTTTTAACCAATCTTGTGCATCCAATAGGTGATTTTGTGTCATTGGTTGAACATTTAGGTCATTTTCGTCCTCCCTAGGCTTATTCTAATCCAATTAGGGTTTTTAACCAATCTTGTGCATCCAATATGTGATTTTGTGTCATTGGTTGAACATTTAGGTCATTTTCGTCCTCCCTAGGCTTATTCTAATCCAATTAGGGTTTTTAACCAATCTTGTGCATCCAACATGTGATTTTGTGTCATTGGTTGAACATTTAGGTCATTTTTGTCCTCCCTAGGCTTATTCTAATCCAATTAGGGTTTTTAACCAATCTTGTGCATCCAATATGTGATTTTGTGTCATTGGTTGAACATTTAGGTCATTTTCGTCCTCCCTAGGCTTATTCTAATCCAATTAGGGTTTTTAACCAATCTTGTGCATCCAATATGTGATTTTGTGTCATTGGTTGAACATTTAGGTCATTTTCGTCCTCCCTAGGCTTATTCTAATCCAATTAGGGTTTTTAACCTATCTTGTGCATCCTATATGTGATTTTGTGTAATTGGTTGAACATTTAGGTCATTTTTGTCCTCCCTAGGCTTATTCTAATCCAATTAGGGTTTTTAACCAATCTTGTGCATCCAATATGTGATTTTGTGTCATTGGTTGAACATTTAGGTCATTTTCGTCCTCCTTAGGCTTATTCTAATCCAATTAGAGTTTTTAACCAATCTTGTGCATCCAATATGTGATTTTGTGTCATTGGTTGAACATTAAGGTCATTTTCGTCCTCCCTTGGCTTATTCTAATCCAATTAGGGTTTTTAACCAATCTTGTGCATCCAATATGTGATTTTGTGTCATTGGTTGAACATTTAGGTCATTTTCGTCCTCCCTAGGCTTATTCTAATCCAATTAGAGTTTTTAACCAATCTTGTGCATCGAATATGTGATTTTGTGTCATTTTCTGTCATTGGTTGAACATTTAGGTCATTTTTGTCATCCCTAGGCTAATTCTAATCCAATTAGGGTTTTTAACCAATCTTGTGCATCCAATATGTGATTTTGTGTCATTTTGTGTCATTGGTTGAACATTTAGGTCATTTTCGTCCTCCCTAGGCATATTCTAATCCAATTAGGGTTTTTAACCAATCTTGTGCATCCAATATGTGATTTTGTGTCATTGGTTGCACATTTAGGTCATTTTCGTCCTCCCTAGGCTTATTCTAATCCAATTAGGGTTTTTAACCAATCTTGTTCATCCAATATGTGATTTTATGTCATTGGTTGAACATTTAGGTCATTTTCGTCCTCCCTAGGCTTATTCTAATCCAATTAGGGTTTTTAAACAATCTTGTGCATCCAATATGTGATTTTGTGTCATTGGTTGCACATTTAGGTCATTTTCGTCCTCCCTAGGCTTATTCTAATCCAATTAGGGTTTTTAACCAATCTTGTGCATATAATAAGTGATTTTATGTCATTGGTAATCCAATTAGGTCATTTTCGTCCTCGCTAGGCTTATTCTAATCCAAATAGAATTTTTAACCAATCTTGTGCATCCAATATGTGATTTAGTGTCATTTTGTGTTATTGGTTGAACATTTAGGTCATTTTCATCCTCCCTAGGCTTATTCTAATCCAATTAGGGTTTTTAACCAATCTTGTGCATCCAATATGTGATTTTGTGTCATTGGTTGCACATTTAGGTCATTTTCGTCCTCCCTAGGCTTATTCTAATCCAATTAGGGTTTTTAACCAATCTTGTGCATCCAATATGTGACTTTGTGTCATTGGTTGAACATTTAGGTCATTTTCGTCCTCCCCAGGCTTATTCTAATCCAATTAGGATTTTTATCCAATCTTGTGCATCCCATATGTGATTTTGTGTCAATTTGTGTCATTGGTTGAACATTTAGGTTATTTTCGTCCTCCCTAGGCTTATTCTAATCCAATTAGGGTTTTTAACCAATCTTGTGCATCCAATATGTGATTTTGTGTCATTGGTTGCACATTTAGGTCATTTTCGTCCTCCCTAGGCTTATTCTAATCCAATTAGGGTTTTTAACCAATCTTGTGCATATAATAAGTGATTTTATGTCATTGGTAATCCAATTAGGTCATTTTCGTCCTCGCTAGGCTTATTCTAATCCAATTAGGGTTTTTAACCAATCTTATGCATCCAATATGTGATTTTGTGTCATTTTGTGTCATTGGTTGAACATTTAGGTCACTTTCGTCCTCCCTAGGCTTATTCTAATCCAATTTGGGTTTTTAACCAATCTTGTGCATCCAATATGTGATTTTGTGTCATTTTGTGTCATTGGTTGAACATTTTGGTCATTTTCTTCCTCCCTACGCTTATTCTAATCCATTTAGGGTTTTTAACCAATCTTGTGCATCCAATATGTGATTTTGTGTCATTGGTTGCACATTTAGGTCATTTTCGTCCCCCCTATGCTTATTCTAATCCAATTAGAATTTTTAACCAATCTTATGCATCCAATATGTGATTTCGTGTCATTTTGTGTTATTGGTTGAACATTTAGGTGATTTTCGTCCTCCGTAGGCTTATTCTAATCCAATTTGGGTTTTTAACCAATCTTGTGCATCCAATAAATGATTTTGTGTCATTTTGTGTCATTGGTTGAACATTTAGGTCATTTTCGTCCCCCAAAGGCTTATTCTAATCCAATTAGGGTTTTTAACCAATCTTGTGCATCCAATATGTGATTTTGCCTCATTGGTTGCACATTTAGGTCATTTTCGTCCTCCCTAGGCTTATTCTAATCCAATTAGGGTTTTTAACCAATCTTGTGCATATAATAAGTGATTTTATGTCATTGGTAATCCAATTAGGTCGTTTTCGTCCTCGCTAGGCTTATTCGAATCCAATTAGAATTTTTAACCAATCTTATGCATCCAATATGTGATTTTGTGTCATTTTGTGTTATTGGTTGAACATTTAGGTCATTTTCGTCCTCCCTAGGCATATTCCAATCCAATTAGGGTATTTAACCAATCTTGTGCATCCAATAATTGATTTTGTGTCATTTTGTATCATTGGTTGAACATTTAGGTCATTTTCGTCCCCCAAAGGCTAATTCTAATCCAATTAGGGTTTTTAACCAATCTTGTGCATCCAGTATGTGATTTTGTGTCATTGGTTGAACATTTAGGTCATTTTCGTCCTCCCTAGGCTTATTCTAATCCAATTATGGTTTTTAACCAATCTTGTTCATATAATAATTGATTTTGTGTCATTTGTAATCCAATTAGGTCATTTTCGTCCTCGCTAGGCTTATTCTAATCCAATTAGAATTTTTAACCAATCATGTGCATCCAATATGTGATTTTGTGTCATTTTGTGTTATTGGTTGAACATTTAGGTCATTTTCGTCCTCCCTAGGCTTATTCTAATCCAATTAGGGTTTTTAACCAATCTTGTGCATCCAATATGTTATTTTGTGTCATTTTGTGTCATTGGTTGAACATTTAGGTCATTTTCGTCCCCCCTAGGCTTATTCTAATCCAATTAGGGTTTTCAACAAATCTTGTGCATCCAATATGTGAATTTGTGTCATTTTGTGTCATTGGTTGAACATTTAGGTCATTTAGGTCCTCCCTAGGCTTATTCTAATCCAATTAGGGTTTTTAACCAATCTTGTGGATCCAATATGTGATTTTGTGTCATTTTGTATTATTGGTTGAACATTTAGGTCATTTTCGTCCTCCCTAGGCTTATTCTAATCCAATTAGGGTTTTTAACCAATCTTGTGCATCCAATATGTTATTTTGTGTCATTTTGTGTCATTGGTTGAACATTTAGGTCATTTTCGTCCTCCCTAGGCTTATTCTTATCCAATTAGGGTTTTTAACCAATCTTGTGCATATAATAAGTGATTTTTTGTCATTGGTAATCCAATAAGTTCATTTTCGTCCTCGCTAGACTTATTCTAATCCAATTAGGGTTTTTAACCAATCTTTTGCATCCAATATGTGACTTTGTGTCATTGGTTGAACATTTAGGTCATTTTGGTCCTCCCTAGGCTTATTCTAATCCAATTAGGGTTTTTAACCAATCTTGTGCATCCAATATGTGATTTTGTGTCATTGGTTGCACATTTAGGTCATTTTCGTCCTCCCAAGGCTTATTCTAATCCAATTAGGATTTTTATCCAATCTTGTGCATCCAATATGTGATTTTGTGTCAATTTGTGTCATTGGTTGAACATTTAGGTCATTTTCGTCCTCCCTAGGCTTATTCTAATCCAATTAGGGTTTTTAACCAATCTTGTGCATCCAATATGTGATTTTGTGTCATTGGTTGCACATTTAGGTCATTTTCGTCCTCCCTAGGCTTATTCTAATCCAATTAGGGTTTTTAACCAATCTTGTGCATATAATAAGTGATTTTGTGTCATTGGTAATCCAATAAGTTCATTTTCGTCCTCGCTAGACTTATTCTTATCCAATTAGGGTTTTTAACCAATCTTGTGCATCCAATATGTGACTTTGTGTCATTGGTTGAAAATTTAGGTCATTTATGTCCTCCCTAGGCTTATTCTAATCCAATTAGGGTTTTTAACCAATCTTGTGCATCCAATATGTGATTTTGTGTCATTGGTTGCACATTTAGGTCATTTTCGTCCTCCCTAGGCTTATTCTAATCGAATTAGGGTTTTTAACCAATCTTGTGCATATAATAAGTGATTTTATGTCATTGGTAATCCAATTAGGTCATTTTCGTCCTCGCTAGGCTTATTCTAATCCAATTAGGGTTTTTAACCAATCTTATGCATCCAATATGTGATTTTGTGTCATTTTGTGTCATTGGTTGAACATTTAGGTCATTTTCGTCCTCCCTAGGCTTATTTTAAACAAATTTGGGTTTTTAACCAATCTTGTGCATCCAATATGTGATTTTGTGTCATTGGTTGCACATTTAGGTCATTTTCGTTCTCCCTAGGCTTATTCTAATCCAATTAGGGTTTTTAACCAATCTTGTGCATCCAATATGTGACTTTGTGTCATTGGTTGAACATTTAGGTCATTTTGGTCCTCCCTAGGCTTATTCTAATCCAATTAGGGTTTTTAACCAATCTTGTGCATCCAATTTGTGATTTTGTGTCATTGGTTGCACATTTAGGTCATTTTCGTCCTCCCTAGGCTTATTCTAATCCAATTAGGGTTTTTAACCAATCTTGTGCATCCAATATGTGATTTTGTGTCATTGGTTGCACATTTTGGTCATTTTCGTCCTCCCTATGCTTATTCTAATCCAATTAGGGTTTTTAACCAATCTTGTGCATCCAATATGTGATTTTGTGTCATTGGTTGCACATTTAGGTCATTTTCGTCCTCCCTAGGCTTATTCTAATCCAATTAGGGTTTTTAACCAATCTTGTGCATCCAATATGTGATTTTGTGTCATTGGTTGCACATTTAGGTCGTTTTCGTCCTCCCTAGGCTTATTCTAATCCAATTAGGGTTTTTAACCAATCTTGTGCATCCAATATGTGATTTTGTGTCATTTTGTGTCATTGGTTGAACATTTAGGTCATTTTCGTCCTCCCTAGGCTTATTCTAATGCAATTAGGGTTTTTAACCAATCTTGTGCATCCAATATGTGATTTTGTGTCATTTAGTGTAATTGGTTGAACATTAAGGTCATTTTCGTCCTCCCTAGGCTTATTCTAATCCAATTAGGGTTTTTCACCAATCTTGTGCATCGAATATGTCATTTTGTGTCATTGGTTGCACATTTAGGTCATTTTCGTCCTCCCTAGGCTTATTCTAATCCAATTAGGGTTTTTAACCAATCTTGTGCATCCAATATGTGATTTTGTGTCATTGGTTGCACATTTAGGTCATTTTTGTCCTCCCTAGGCTTATTATAATCCAATTAGGGTTTTTAACCAATCTTGTGCATCCAATATGTGATTTTGTGTCATTTTGTGTCATTGGTTGAACATTTAGGTCATTTTCGTCCTCCCTAGGCTTATTCTAATCCAATTAGGGTTTTTAGCCAATCTTGTGCATCCAATATGTGATTTTGTGTCATTGGTTGCACATTTTTGTCATTTTCGTACTCCCTAGGCTTATTGTAATCCAATTAGGGTTTTTAACCAATCTTGTGCATCCAATATGTGATTTTGTGTCATTGGTTGCACATTTAGGTCATTTTCGTCCTCCCCAGGCTTATTATAATCCAATTATAATTTTTAACCAATCTTATGCATCCAATATGTGATTTTGTGTCATTTTGTGTTATTGGTTGAGCATTTACGTCATTTTCGTCCTCCGTAGGCTTATTCTAATCCAATTTGGGTTTTTAACCAATCTTGTGCATCCAATATGTGATTTTGTGTCATTGGTTGCACATTTAGGTCATTTTCGTCCTCCCTAGGCTTATTCTAATCCAATTAGGATTTATAATCAATCTTGTCCATATAATCAGTGATTTTGTGTTATTGGTAATCCAATTAGGTCATTTTCGTCCTCACTAGGCTTATTCTAATCCAATTAGGGTTTTTAACCAATCTTGTGCATCCAATATGTGATTTTGTGTCATTTTGTGTCGTTGGTTGAACATTTAGGTCATTTTTGTCCTCCCTAGGCTTATTCTAATCCAATTAGGGTTTTTCACCAATCTTGTGCATCGTATATGTGATTTTGTGTCATTGGTTGCACATTTAGGTCATTTTCGTCCTCCCTAGGCTTATTCTAATCCAATTAGGGTTTTTAACCAATCTTGTGCATGCAATATGTGATTTTGTGTCATTGGTTGCACATTTAGGTCATTTTCGTCCTCGCGAGGCTTATTCTAATCCAATTAGAATTTTTAATGAATCTTATGCATCCAATATGTGATTTTGTGTCATTTTGTGTTATTGGTTGAACATTTAGGTCATTTTCTTCCTCCGTAGGCTTATTCTAATCCAATTTGGGTTTTTAACCAATCTTGTGCATCCAATATGTGATTTTGTGTCATTGGTTGCACATTTAGGTCATTTTCGTCCTCCCTAGGCTTATTCTAATCCAATTAGGGTTTTTAACCAATCTTGTGCATCCAATATGTGATTTTGTGTCATTTGTTGAACACTTAGGTCATTTTCGTCCTCCCTAGGCTTATTCTAATCCAATTAGGGTTTTTAACTAATCTTGTGCATCCAATATGTGATTTTGTGTCATTGGTTGAACATTTAGGTCCTCCCTAGGCTTATTCTAATCCAATTAGGGTTTTTAACCAATCTTGTGCATATAATAAGTGATTTTATGTCATTGGTAATCCAATTAGGTCATTTTCGTCCTCGCTAGGCTTATTCTAATCCAATTAGGGTTTTTAACCAATCTTATGCATCCAATATGTGATTTTGTGTCATTTTGTGTCATTTGTTGAACATTTAGGTCATTTTTGTCCTACCTAGGCTTTCTTTAAACCAATTTGGGTTTTTAACCAATCTTGTGCATCCAATATGTGATTTTGTGTCATTGGTTGCACATTTAGGTCATTTTCGTCCTCCCTAGGCTTATTCTAATCCAATTAGGGTTTTTAACCAATCTTGTGCATCCAATATGTGATTTTGTGTCATTGGTTGCACATTTAGGTCATTTTTGTCCTCCCTAGGCTTATTCTAATCCAATTAGGGTTTTTAACCAATCTTGTGCATCCCATATGTGATTTTGTGTCAATTAGTATCATCGGTTGCACATTTAGGTCATTTTGCTCCTCCCTAGGCTTATTCTAATCCAATTAGGGTTTTTAACCAATCTTGTTCATATAATAAGTGATTTTGTGTCATTTGTAATCCAATTAGGCTATTTTTGTCCTCAGTAACTTATTCTAATCCTATTAGGGTTTTTAACCAATCATGTGCATCCAATATGTGATTTTGTGTCACTGGTTGAACATTTAGGTCATTTTGGCCATCCCTATGCTTATTCTAATCCAATTAGGGTTTTTAACCAATCTTGTGCATATAATAAGTGATTTTGTGTTATTGGTAATCCAATTATGTCATTTTCGTCCTCGCTAGTTTTATTCTAATCCAATTAGGGTTTTTAACCAATCTTGTGCATCCAATATGTGATTTTGTGTCATTGGTTGAACATTTAGGTCATTTTCGTCCTCCCCAGGCTTATTCTAATCCAATTACGATTTTTATCCAATCTTGTGCATCCCATATGTGATTTTTTGTCAATTTGTGTCATTGGTTGAACATTTTGGTCATTTTCGTCCTCCCTAGGCTTATTCTAATCCAATTAGGGTTTTTAACCATTCTTGTGCATCCAATATGTGATTTTGTGTCATTGGTTGCACATTTAGGTAATTTTCGTCCTCCCTAGGCTTATTCTAATCCAATTAGGGTTTTTAACCAATCTTGTGCAAATAATATATAATTTTATGTCATTGGTAATCCAATTAGGTCATTTTCATCTTCGCTAGGCTTATTCTAATCGAATTAGGGTTTTTAACCAATCTTATGCATCCAATATGTGATTTTGTGTCATTTTGTGTCATTGGTTGAACATTTAGGTCATTTTCGTCCTCCCTAGGCTTATTTTAATCCAATTTGGATTTTTAACCAATCTTGTGTATCCAATATATGATTTTGTGTCATTGGTTGCACATTTAGGTCATTTTCGTCCTCCCTAGGCTTATTCTAATCCAATTAGGGTTTTTAACCAATCTTGTGCATCCAATATGTGATTTTGTGTCATTTTGTGTCATTGGTTGAACATTTAGGTCATTTTCGTCCCCCCTAGGCTTATTCTAATCCAATTAGGGTTTTTAACAAATCTTGTGCAAATAATAAGTGATTTTATGTCATTGGTAATCCAATTAGGTCATATTCGTCCTCGCTAGGCTTATTCTAATCCAATTAGGGTTTTTAACCAATCTTATGCATCCAATATGTGATTTTGTGTCATTTTGTGTTATTGGTTAAACATTTAGGTCATTTTCGTCCTCCCTAGGCTTATTTTAATCCAATTTGGATTTTTAACCAATCTTGTGCATCCAATATGTGATTTTGTGTCATTGGTTGCACATTTAGGTCATTTTCGTCCTCCCTAGGCTTATTCTAATCCAATTAGGGTTTTTAACCAATCTTGTGCATATAATAAGTGATTTTATGTCATTGGTAACCCGATTAGGTCATTTTCGTCCTCGCTAGGCTTATTATAATCCAATTAGGGTTTTTAACCAATCTTATGCATCCAATATGTGATTTAGTGTCATTTTGTGTCATTGGTTGAACATTTAGGTCATTTTCGTCCTCCCTAGGCTTATTTTAATCCAATTTGGATTTTTAACCAAACTTGTGCATCCAATATGTGATTTTGTTTCATTGGTTGCACATTTATGTCATTTTCGTCCTCCCTAGGCTTATTCTAATCAAATTAGGGTTTATAACCAATCTTGTGCATATAACAAGTGATTTTATGTCATTGGTAATCCGATTAGGTCATTTTCGTCCTCGCTAGGCTTATTCTAATCCAATTAGGGTTTTTAACCAATCTTATGCATCCAATATGTGATTTTGTGTCATTTTGTGTCATTGGTTGAACATTTAGGTCATTTTCGTCCTCCCTAGGCTTATTTTAAACTAATTTGGGTTTTTAACCAATCTTGTGCATCCAATATGTGATTTTGTGTCATGGTTGAACATTTAGGTCATTTTCGTCCTCCCTAGGCTTATTCTAATCCAATTAGGGTTTTTAACCAATCTTGTGCATGTAATATGTGATTTTGTGTCATTGGTTGCACATTTAGGTCATTTTCGTCCTCCCTAGGCTTATTCTAATCCAATTAGGGTTTTTAACCAATCTTGTGCATATAATAAGTGATTTTATGTCATTGGTAATCCAATTAGGTCATTTTCGTCCTCGCTAGGCTTATTCTAATCCAATTAGGGTTTTTAACCAATCTTATGCATCCATTATGTGATTTTGTGTCATTTTGTGTCATTGGTTGAACATTTAGGTCATTTTTGTCCTCCCTAGGCTTATTCTCACCCAATTTGGGTTTTTAACCAATCTTGTGCATCCAATATGTGATTTTGTGTCATTTTGTGTCATTGGTTGAACATTTTGGTCATTTTCGTCCTGCCTAGGCTTATTCTAATCCATTTAGGGTTTTTAACCAATCTTGTGCATCCAATATGTGATTTTGTGTCATTGGTTGCACATTTAGGTCATTTTCGTCCTCCCTAGGCTTATTCTAATCCAATTAGGGTTTTTAACAATTCTTGTGCATATAATAAGTGATTTTGTGTCATTTGTAATCCAATTAGGTCATTTTCGTCCTCGCTAAACTTATTCTAACCCAATTAGGGTTTTTAACCAATCTTGTGCATCCAATATGCGAATTTGTGTCATTGGTTTAAAATTTAGGTCATTTTGGTCCTCCCTAGGCTTATTCTAATCAAATTAGGGTTTTTAACCAATCTTGTGCATCCAATATGTGATTTTGTGTCATTGGTTGCACATTTAGGTCATTTTCGTCCTACCTAGGCTTATTCTAATCCAATTAGGGTTTTTAACCAATCTTGTGCATCCAATATGTGATTTTGTGTCATTGGTTGAACATTTAGGTCATTTTCGTCCTCCCCAGGCTTATTCTAATCCAATTAGGATTTTTATCCAATCTTGTGCATCCAATATGTGATTTTGTGTCAATTTGTGTCATTGGTTGAACATTTAGTTCATTTTCGGCCCCCCTAGGCTTATTCTAACCCAATTAGGGTTTTTAACCAATCTTGTGCATCCAATATGTGATTTTGTGTCATTGGTTGCACATTTAGGTCATTTTCGTCCTCCCTAGGCTTATTCTAATCCAATTAGGGTTTTTAACCAATCTTGTGCATATAATAATTGATTTTGTGTTATTGGTAATCCAATTAGGTCATTTTCGTCCTTGCTAGGCTTATTCTAATCCAATTAGGGTTTTTAACCAATCTTGTGCATCCAATATGTGATTTTGTGTCATTGGTTGAACATTTCGGTCATTTTGGTCCTCCCTAGGCTTATTCTAATCCAATTAGGGTTTTTAACCAATCTTGTGCATCCAATATGTGATTTTGTGTCATTGGTTGCACATTTAAGTCATTTTCGTCCTCCCTAGGCTTATTCTAATCCAATTAGGGTTTTTAACCAATCTTGTGCATCCAATATGTGATTTTCTGTCATTGGTTGAACATTTAGGTCATTTTCGTCCTCCCTAGGCTTATTCTAATCCAATTAGGATTTTTAACCAATCTTGTGCATCCAATATGTGATTTTGTGTCATTTTGTGTCATTGGTTGAACATTTAGGTCATTTTCGTCCCCCCTAGGCTTATTCTAATCCAATTAGGGTTTTTAACCAATCTTGTGCTTCCAATATGTGATTTTGTGTCATCGGTTGAACATTTAGGTCATTTTCGTCCTCCCTAGGCTTATTCTAATCCAATTAGGGTTTTTAACAAATCTTGTGCATCCAATATGTGATTTTGTGTCATTGGTTGAACATTTAGGTCATTTTCGTCCTCCCTAGACTTATTCTAATCCAATTAGGGTTTTTAACCAATCTTGTGCATCCAATATGTGATTTTGTGTCATTGGTTGAACATTGAGGACATTTTCGTCCTCTCTAGGCTTATTCTAATCCAATTAGGGTTTTAACCAATCTTGTGCATCCAATATGTGATTTTGTGTCATTGGTTGAACATTTAGGTCATTTTCGTCCTCCCTAGGCTTATTCTAATCCAATTAGGGTTTTTAACCAATCTTGTGCATCCAATATGTGATTTTGTGTCATTGGTTGAACATTTAGGTCATTTTCGTCCTCCCTAGGCTTATTCTCATCCAATTAGGGTTTTTAACCATTCTTGTGCATCCAATATGTGATTTTGTGTCATTTTGTGTCATTGGTTGAACATTTAGGTCATTTTCGTCCTCCCTAGGCTTATTCTAATCCAATTAGGGTTTTTAACCAATCTTGTGCATCCAATATGTGATTTTGTGTCATTGGTTGCACATTTAGGTCATTTTTGTCCTCCCTAGGCTTATTCTATTCCAATTAGGGTTTTGAACCAATCTTGTGCATCCAATATGTGATTTTGTATCATTTTGTGTCATTAGTTGAATATTTTGGTCATTTTCGTCCTCCCTAGGCTTGTTCTAATCCAATTAGGGTTTTTAACCAATCTTGGGCATCCAATATGTGATTTTTTGTCATTGGTTGCACCTTTAGGTCATTTTCGTACTCCCTAGGCGTATTCTAATCCAATTAGGGTTTTTAACCAATCTTGTGCATATAATAAGTGATTTTGTGTCATTGGTAATCCAATTAGGTCATTTTCGTCCTCGCTAGGCTTATTGTAATCCAATTAGGGTTTTTGACCAATCTTATGCATCCAATATGTGATTTTGTGTCATTTTGTGTCATTGGTGATCCAATTAGGTTATTTTCGTCCTCGCTAGGCTTATTGTAATCCAATTAGGGTTTTTAACCAATCTTGTGCATCCAATATGTGATTTTGTGTCATTGGTTGCACATTTAGGTCATTTTCGTCCTCCCTAGGCTTATTCTAATCCAATTAGGGTTTTTAACCAATCTTGTGCATCCAATATGTTATTTTGTGTCATTGGTTGAACATTTAGGTCATTTTCGTCCTCCCTATGCTTATTCTAATCCAATTAGGGTTTTTAACTAATCTTGTGCATCCAATATGTGATTTTGTGTCATTGGTTGCACATTTAGGTCATTTTCGTCCTCCCTAGGCTTATTCTAATCCAATTAGGGTTTTTAACCAATCTTGTGCATATAATAAGTGATTTTATGTCATTGGTAATCCAATTAGGTCATTTTCGTCCTCGCTAGGCTTATTCTAATCCAATTAGGGTTTTTAACCAATCTTGTGCATATAATAAGTGATTTTTTGTCATTGGTAATCCAATAAGTTCATTTTCTTCCTCGCTAGACTTATTCTAATCCAATTAGGGTTTTTAACCAATCTTGTGCATCCAATATGTGATTTTGTGTCATTGGTTGCACATTTAGGTCATTTTCGTCCTCCCTAGGCTTATTCTAATCCAATTAGGGTTTTTAACCAATCTTGTGCATCCAATATGTGATTTTGAGTCATTGGTTGCACATTTAGGTCATTTTCGTCCTCCCTAGGCTTATTCTAATCCAATTAGGGTTTTTAACCAATCTTGTGCATCCAATATGTGATTTTGTGTCATTTTGTGTCATTGGTTGAACATTTAGGTCATTTTCGTCCCCCCTAGGCTTATTCTAATCCAATTAGGGTTTTTAACAAATCTTGTGCAAATAATAAGTGATTTTATGTCATTGGTAATCCAATTAGGTCATATTCGTCCTCGCTAGGCTTATTCTAATCCAATTAGGGTTTTTAACCAATCTTGTGCATCCAATATGTGATTTTGTGTCATTGGTTGCACATTTAGGTCATTTTCGTCCTCCCTAGGCTTATTCTAATCCAATTAGGGTTTTTAACCAATCTTGTGCATCCAATATGTGATTTTATGTCATTGGTTGAACATTTAGGTCATTTTCGTCCTCCCTAGGCTTATTCTAATCCAATTAGGGTTTTTAAACAATCTTGTGCATCCAATATGTGATTTTGTGTCATTGGTTGCACATTTAGGTCATTTTCGTCCTCCCTAGGCTTATTCTAATCCAATTAGGGTTTTTAACCAATCTTGTGCATATAATAAGTGATTTTATGTCATTGGTAATCCAATTAGGTCATTTTCGTCCTCGCTAGGCTTATTCTAATCCAAATAGAATTTTTAACCAATCTTGTGCATCCAATATGTGATTTAGTGTCATTTTGTGTTATTGGTTGAACATTTAGGTCATTTTCATCCTCCCTAGGCTTATTCTAATCCAATTAGGGTTTTTAACCAATCTTGTGCATCCAATATGTGATTTTGTGTCATTGGTTGCACATTTAGGTCATTTTCGTCCTCCCTAGGCTTATTCTAATCCAATTAGGGTTTTTAACCAATCTTGTGCATCCAATATGTGATTTTTTGTCATTGGTTGCACATTTAGGTCATTTTCGTCCTCCCTAGGCTTATTCTAATCCAATTAGGGTTTTTAACCAATCTTGTGCATATAATAAGTGATTTTTTGTCATTGGTAATCCAATTAGGTCATTTTCGTCCTCCCTAGGCTTATTCTAATCCAATTAGGGTTTTTAACCAATCTTGTGCATCCAATATGTGATTTTGTGTCATTTTGTTTCATTGGTTGAACATTTAGGTCATTTTCGTCCTCCCTAGGCTTATTTTAATCCAATTATGGTTTTTAGCCAATCTTATGCTTCCAATATGTGATTTTGTGTCATTGGTTGCACACTTAGGTCATTTTCGTCCTCCCTAGGCTTATTCTAATCCAATTAGGGTTTTTAACCAATCTTGTGCATATAATAAGTGATTTTTTGTCATTGGTAAACCAATAAGTTCATTTTCGTCCTCGCTAGACTTATTCTAATCCAATTAGGGTTTTTAACTAATCTTGTGTATCCAATATGTGACTTTGTGTCATTGGTTGTACATTTAGGTCATTTTGGTCCTCCTTAGGCTTATTCTAATCCAATTAGGGTTTTTAACCAATCTTGTGCATCCAATATGTGATTTTGTGTCATTGGTTGCACATTTAGGTCATTTTCGTCCTCCCTAGGCTTATTCTAATCCAATTAGGGTTTTTAACCAATCTTGTGCATATAATAAGTGATTTTTTGTCATTGGTAATCCAATAAGTTCATTTTCTTCCTCGCTAGACTTATTCTAATCCAATTAGGGTTTTTAACCAATCTTGTGCATCCAATATGTGACTTTGTGTCATTGGTTGAACATTTAGGTCATTTTGGTCCTCCCTAGGCTTATTGTAATCCAATTAGGGTTTTTAACCAATCTTGTGCATCCAATATGTGATTTTGTGTCATTGGTTGCACATTTAGGTCATTTTCGTCCTCCCTAGGCTTATTCTAATCCAATTAGGGTTTTTAACCAATCTTGTGCATATAATAAGTGATTTTTTGTCATTGGTAATCCAATAAGTTCATTTTCTTCCTCGCTAGGCTTATTCTAATCCAATTAGGGTTTTTAACCTATCTTGTGCATCCAATATGTGACTTTGTGTCATTGGTTGAACATTTAGGTCATTTTGGTCCTCCCTAGGCTTATTCTAATCCAATTAGGGTTTTTAACCAATCTTGTGCATCCAATATGTGATTTTGTGTCATTGGTTGCACATTTAGGTCATTTTCGTCCTCCCTAGGCTTATTCTAATCCAATTAGGGTTTTTAACCAATCTTGTGCATCCAATATGTGATTTTGTGTCATTGGTTGAACATTTAGGTTATTTTCGTCGTCCCCAGGCTTATTCTAATCCAATTAGGATTTTAATCCAATGTTGTGCATCCCATATGCGATTTTGTGTCATTGGTTGAACATTTAGGTCATTTTCGTCCTCCCTAGGCTTATTCTAATCCAATTAGGGTTTTTAACCAATCTTGTGCATCCAATATGTGATTTTGTGTCATTGGTTGCACATTTAGGTCATTTTTGTCCTCCCTAGGCTTATTCTAATCCAATTAGGGTTTTTAACCAATCTTGTGCATATAATAAGTGATTTTGTGTCATTGGTTGCACATTTAGGTCATTTTTGCCTCCCTAGGCTTATACTAATCCAATTAGGGTTTTTAACCAATCTTGTGCATATAATAAGTGATTTTGTGTCATTGGTTGCACATTTAGGTCATTTTCGTCCTCCCTATGCTTATTCTAATCCAATTAGGGTTTTTAACCAATCTTGTGCATCCAATATTTGATTTTGTGTCATTGGTTGAACATTTAGGTCATTTTCGTCCTCCCTACGCTTATTCTAATCCAATTTGGGTTTTTAACCAATCTTGTGCATCCAGTATGTGATTTTGTGTCATTGGTTGAACATTTAGGTCATTTTCGTCCTCCGTAGGCTTATTCTAATCTAATTAGCGTTTTTAACCAATCTTGTGTATATAATAAGTGATTTTGTGTCATTGGTAATCCAATTAGGTCATTCTTGTCCTCCATAGGCTTATTCTAATCCAATTAGGGTTTTTAACCAATCTTTTGCATCCAATATGTGATTTTGTGTCATTGGTTGAACATTTAGGTCATTTTTTCCTCCCTAGGCTTATTCTAATCCAATTAGGGTTTTTAACCAATCTTGTGCATCCAATATGTGATTTTGTGTCATTGGTTGCACATTTAGGTCATTTTCGTCCTCCCTAGGCTTATTCTAATCCAATTAGGGTTTTTAACCAATCTTGTGCATATAATAAGTGATTTTGTGTCATTGGTAATCCAATTAGGTCATTTTCGTCCTCGCTAGGCTTATTCTAATCCAATTAGGGTTTTTAACCATTCTTGTGCATCCAATATGTGATTTTGTGTCATTTTGGGTCAGTGGTTGAACATTTAGGTCATTTTCGTCCTCCCTAGGCTTATTCTAATCCAATTAGGGTTTTTAACCAATCTTGTGCATCCAATATGTGACTTTGTGTCATCGGTTGCACATTTAGGTCATTTTCGTCCTCCCTAGGCTTATTCTAATCCAATTAGGGTTTTTAACCAATCTTGTGCATCCAATATGTGATTTTGTGTCATTGGTTGCACATTTAGGTCATTTTCGTCCTCCCTAGGCTTATTCTAATCCAATTAGGGTTTTTAACCAATCTTGTGCATATAATAAGTGATTTTGTGTCATTGGTAATCCAATTAGGTCATTTTCGTCCTCGCTAGGCTTATTCTAATCCAATTAGGGTTTTTAACCAATCTTGTGCATCTAATATGTGATTTTGTGTCATTTTGTGTCATTGGTTGAAAATTTAGGTTATTTTCGTCCTCCCTAGGCTTATTCTAATCCAATTAGGGTTTTTAACCAATCTTGTGCATCCAATATGTGATTTTGTGTCATTGGTTGCACATTTAGGTCATTTTCGTCCTCCCTAGGCTTATTCTAATCCAATTAGGGTTTTTAACCAATCTTGTGCATCCAATATGTGATTTTGTGTCATTTGTTGAACACTTAGGTCATTTTCGTCCTCCCTAGGCTTATTCTAATCCAATTAGGGTTTTTAACTAATCTTGTGCATCCAATATGTGATTTTGTGTCATTGGTTGCACATTTAGGTCATTTTCGTCCTCCCTAGGCTTATTCTAATCCAATTAGGGTTTTTAACCAATCTTGTGCATATAATAAGTGATTTTATGTCATTGGTAATCCAATTAGGTCATTTTCGTCCTCGCTAGGCTTATTCTAATCCAATTAGGGTTTTTAACCAATCTTATGCATCCAATATGTGATTTTGTGTCATTTTGTGTCATTTGTTGAACATTTAGGTCATTTTTGTCCTACCTAGGCTTTCTTTAAACCAATTTGGGTTTTTAACCAATCTTGTGCATCCAAAATGTGATTTTGTGTCATTGGTTGCACATTTAGGTCATTTTCGTCCTCCCTAGGCTTATTCTAATCCAATTAGGGTTTTTAACCAATCTTGTGCATCCAATATGTGATTTTGTGTCATTGGTTGCACATTTAGGTCATTTTTGTCCTCCCTAGGCTTATTCTAATCTAATTAGGGTTTTTAACCAATCTTGTGCATCCAATATGTGATTTTGTGTCATTGGTTGCACATTTAGGTCATTTTCGTCCTCCCTAGGCTTATTCTAATCCAATTAGGGTTTTTAACCAATCTTGTGCATATAATAAGTGATTTTATGTCATTGGTAATCCAATTAGGTCATTTTCGTCCTCGCTAGGCTTATTCTAATCCAATTAGGGTTTTTAACCAATCTTATGCATCCATTATGTGATTTTGTGTCATTGGTTGAACATTTAGGTCATTTTTGTCCTCCCTAAGCTTATTCTCACCCAATTTGGGTTTTTAACCAATCTTGTGCATCCAATATGTGATTTTGTGTCATTTTGTGTCATTGGTTGAACATTTTGGTCATTTTCGTCCTCCCTAGGCTTATTCAAATCCATTTAGGGTTTTTAACCAATCTTGTGCATCCAATATGTGATTTTGTGTCATTGGTTGCACATTTAGGTCATTTTCGTCCTCCCTAGGCTTATTCTAATCCAATTAGGGTTTTTAACCAATCTTATGCATCCAATATGTGATTTTATGTCATTGGTTGCACATTTAGGTCATTTTCGTCCTCCCTAGGCTTATTCTAATCCAATTAGGGTTTTTAACCAATCTTGTGCATATAATAAGTGATTTTATGTCATTGGTAATCCAATTAGGTCATTTTCGTCCTCCCTAGGCTTATTCTCACCCAATTTGGATTTTTAACAAATCTTGTGCATCCAATATGTGATTTTGTGTCATTTTGTGTCATTGGTTTAACATTTTGGTCATTTTCGTCCTCCCTAGGCTTATTCTAATCCATTTAGGGTTTTTAACCAATCTTGTGCATCCAATATGTGATTTTGTGTCATTGGTTGCACATTTAGGTCATTTTCGTCCTCCCTAGGCTTATTCTAATTTAATTAGGGTTTTTAACCAATCTTGTGCATCCAATATGTGATTTTGTGTCATTGGTTGAACATTTAGGTCATTTTCGTCCTCCCCAGGCTTATTCTAATCAAATTAGGATTTTTATCCAATCTTGTGCATCCCATATGTGATTTTGTGTCAATTTGTGTCATTGGGTGAACATTTAGGTCATTTTGGTTCTCCCTAGGCTTATTCTAATCCAATTAGGGTTTTTAACCAATCTTGTGCATCCAATATGTGATTTTGTGTCATTGGTTGCACATTTAGGTCATTTTCGTCCTCCCTAGGCTTATTCTAATCCAATTAGGGTTTTTAACCAATCTTATGCATCCAATATGTGATTTTGTGTCATTTTGTGTCATTGGTTGAACATTTAGGTCATTTTCGTCCTCCCTAGGCTTATTTTAATCCAATTTGGATTTTTAACCAATCTTGTGCATCAAATATGTGATTTTGTGTCATTGGTTGCACATTTCGGTCATTTTCGTCCTCCCTAGGCTTATTCTAAACCAATTAGGGTTTTTAACCAATCTTGTGCATATAATAAGTGATTTTGTGTCCTTTGTAATTCGATTAGGTCATTTTCGTCCTCGCTTAACTTATTCTAATCCAATTAGGGTTTTTAACCAATCTTGTGCATCCAATATGTGATTTTGTGTCATTGGTTGCACATTTAGGTCATTTTCGTCCTCCCTAGGCTTATTCTAATCCAATTAGGGTTTTTAACCAATCTTGTGCATATAATAAGTGATTTTATGTCATTGGTAATCAAATTAGGTCATTTTCGTCCTCGCTAGGCTTATTCTAATCCAATTGGGGTTTTTAACTAATCTTGTGCATCCAATATGTGATTTTGTGTCATTGGTTGCACATTTAGGTCATTTTTGTCCTCCCTAGGCTTATTCTAATCCAATTAGGGTTTTTAACCAATCTTGTGCATCCAATATGTGATTTTGTGTCATTGGTTCCACATTTAGGTCATTTTCGTCCTCCCTAGGCTTATTCTAATCCAATTAGGGTTTTTCACCAATCTTGTGCATCGAATATGTGATTTTGTGTCATTGGTTGCACATTTAGGTCATTTTCGTCCTCCCTAGGCTTATTCTAATCCAATTAGAGTTTTTAACCAATCTTGTGCATATAATAAGTGATTTTGTGTCATTTGTAATCCAATTAGGTCATTTTCGTCCTCACTAAACTTATTCTAATCCAATTAGGGTTTTTAACCAATCTTGTGCATCCAATATGTGATTTTGTGTCATTGGTTGCACATTTAGGTCATTTTCGTCCTCCCTAGGCTTATTCTAATCCAATTAGGGTTTTTAACCAATCTTGTGCATATAATAATTGATTTTGTGTTATTGGTAATCCAATTAGGTCATTTTCGTCCTTGCTAGGCTTATTCTAATCCAATTAGGGTTTTTAACCAATCTTGTGCATCCAATATGTGATTTTGTGTCATTGGTTGAACATTTAGGTCATTTTCGTCCTCCCTAGGCTTATTCTAATCCAATTAGGGTTTTTAAACAATCTTGTGCATCCAATATGTGATTTTGTGTCATTGGTTGCACATTTAGGTCATTTTCGTCCTCCCTAGGCTTATTCTAATCCAATTAGGGTTTTTAACCAATCTTGTGCATATAATAAGTGATTTTGTGTCATTGGTTGCACATTTAGGTCATTTTCGTCCTCCCTATGCTTATTCTAATCCAATTAGGGTTTTTAACCAATCTTGTGCATCCAATATTTGATTTTGTGTCATTGGTTGAACATTTAGGTCATTTTCGTCCTCCCTACGCTTATTCTAATCCAATTTGGGTTTTTAACCAATCTTGTGCATCCAGTATGTGATTTTGTGTCATTGGTTGAACATTTAGGTCATTTTCGTCCTCCGTAGGCTTATTCTAATCTAATTAGCGTTTTTAACCAATCTTGTGTATATAATAAGTGATTTTGTGTCATTGGTAATCCAATTAGGTCATTCTTGTCCTCCATAGGCTTATTCTAATCCAATTAGGGTTTTTAACCAATCTTTTGCATCCAATATGTGATTTTGTGTCATTGGTTGAACATTTAGGTCATTTTTTCCTCCCTAGGCTTATTCTAATCCAATTAGGGTTTTTAACCAATCTTGTGCATCCAATATGTGATTTTGTGTCATTGGTTGCACATTTAGGTCATTTTCGTCCTCCCTAGGCTTATTCTAATCCAATTAGGGTTTTTAACCAATCTTGTGCATATAATAAGTGATTTTGTGTCATTGGTAATCCAATTAGGTCATTTTCGTCCTCGCTAGGCTTATTCTAATCCAATTAGGGTTTTTAACCATTCTTGTGCATCCAATATGTGATTTTGTGTCATTTTGGGTCAGTGGTTGAACATTTAGGTCATTTTCGTCCTCCCTAGGCTTATTCTAATCCAATTAGGGTTTTTAACCAATCTTGTGCATCCAATATGTGACTTTGTGTCATCGGTTGCACATTTAGGTCATTTTCGTCCTCCCTAGGCTTATTCTAATCCAATTAGGGTTTTTAACCAATCTTGTGCATCCAATATGTGATTTTGTGTCATTGGTTGCACATTTAGGTCATTTTCGTCCTCCCTAGGCTTATTCTAATCCAATTAGGGTTTTTAACCAATCTTGTGCATATAATAAGTGATTTTGTGTCATTGGTAATCCAATTAGGTCATTTTCGTCCTCGCTAGGCTTATTCTAATCCAATTAGGGTTTTTAACCAATCTTGTGCATCTAATATGTGATTTTGTGTCATTTTGTGTCATTGGTTGAAAATTTAGGTTATTTTCGTCCTCCCTAGGCTTATTCTAATCCAATTAGGGTTTTTAACCAATCTTGTGCATCCAATATGTGATTTTGTGTCATTGGTTGCACATTTAGGTCATTTTCGTCCTCCCTAGGCTTATTCTAATCCAATTAGGGTTTTTAACCAATCTTGTGCATCCAATATGTGATTTTGTGTCATTTGTTGAACACTTAGGTCATTTTCGTCCTCCCTAGGCTTATTCTAATCCAATTAGGGTTTTTAACTAATCTTGTGCATCCAATATGTGATTTTGTGTCATTGGTTGCACATTTAGGTCATTTTCGTCCTCCCTAGGCTTATTCTAATCCAATTAGGGTTTTTAACCAATCTTGTGCATATAATAAGTGATTTTATGTCATTGGTAATCCAATTAGGTCATTTTCGTCCTCGCTAGGCTTATTCTAATCCAATTAGGGTTTTTAACCAATCTTATGCATCCAATATGTGATTTTGTGTCATTTTGTGTCATTTGTTGAACATTTAGGTCATTTTTGTCCTACCTAGGCTTTCTTTAAACCAATTTGGGTTTTTAACCAATCTTGTGCATCCAATATGTGATTTTGTGTCATTGGTTGCACATTTAGGTCATTTTCGTCCTCCCTAGGCTTATTCTAATCCAATTAGGGTTTTTAACCAATCTTGTGCATCCAATATGTGATTTTGTGTCATTGGTTGCACATTTAGGTCATTTTTGTCCTCCCTAGGCTTATTCTAATCCAATTAGGGTTTTTAACCAATCTTGTGCATCCCATATGTGATTTTGTGTCAATTAGTATCATCGGTTGCACATTTAGGTCATTTTGCTCCTCCCTAGGCTTATTCTAATCCAATTAGGGTTTTTAACCAATCTTGTTCATATAATAAGTGATTTTGTGTCATTTGTAATCCAATTAGGCTATTTTTGTCCTCAGTAACTTATTCTAATCCTATTAGGGTTTTTAACCAATCATGTGCATCCAATATGTGATTTTGTGTCACTGGTTGAACATTTAGGTCATTTTGGCCATCCCTATGCTTATTCTAATCCAATTAGGGTTTTTAACCAATCTTGTGCATATAATTAGTGATTTTGTGTTATTGGTAATCCAATTAGGTCATTTTCGTCCTCGCTAGTTTTATTCTAATCCAATTAGGGTTTTTAACCAATCTTGTGCATCCAATATGTGATTTTGTGTCATTGGTTGAACATTTAGGTCATTTTCGTCCTCCCCAGGCTTATTCTAATCCAATTAGGATTTTTATCCAATCTTGTGCATCCCATATGTGATTTTGTGTCAATTTGTGTCATTGGTTGAACATTTTGGTCATTTTCGTCCTCCCTAGGCTTATTCTAATCCAATTAGGGTTTTTAACCATTCTTGTGCATCCAATATGTGATTTTGTGTCATTGGTTGCACATTTAGGTAATTTTCGTCCTCCCTAGGCTTATTCTAATCCAATTAGGGTTTTTAACCAATCTTGTGCAAATAATATATAATTTTATGTCATTGGTAATCCAATTAGGTCATTTTCATCTTCGCTAGGCTTATTCTAATCGAATTAGGGTTTTTAACCAATCTTATGCATCCAATATGTGATTTTGTGTCATTTTGTGTCATTGGTTGAACATTTAGGTCATTTTCGTCCTCCCTAGGCTTATTTTAATCCAATTTGGATTTTTAACCAATCTTGTGCATCCAATATGTGATTTTGTGTCATTGGTTGCACATTTAGGTCATTTTCGTCTTCTCTAGGCTTATTCTAATCAAATTAGGGTTTTTAACCAATCTTGTGCATCCAATATGTGATTTTGTGTCATTGGTTGCACATTTAGGTCATTTTTGTCCTCCCTAGGCTTATTCTAATCCAATTAGGGTTTTTAACCAATCTTGTGCATCCCATATGTGATTTTGTGTCAATTAGTATCATCGGTTGCACATTTAGGTCATTTTGGTCCTCCCTAGGCTTATTCTAATCCAATTAGGGTTTTTAACCAATCTTGTTCATATAATAAGTGATTTTGTGTCATTTGTAATCCAATTAGGCTATTTTTGTCCTCAGTAACTTATTCTAATCCTATTAGGGTTTTTAACCAATCATGTGCATCCAATATGTGATTTTGTGTCACTGGTTGAACATTTAGGTCATTTTGGCCATCCCTATGCTTATTCTAAATCAATTAGGGTTTTTAACCAATCTTGTGCATATAATTAGTGATTTTGTGTTATTGGTATTCCAATTAGGTCATTTTCGTCCTCGCTAGTTTTATTCTAATCCAATTAGGGTTTTTAACCAATCTTGTGCATAATATGTGATTTTGTGTCATTGGTTGAACATTTAGGTCATTTTCGTCCTCCCCAGGCTTATTCTAATCCAATTAGGATTTTTATCCAATCTTGTGCATCCCATATGTGATTTTGTGTCAATTTGTGTCATTGGTTGAACATTTTGGTCATTTTCGTCCTCCCTAGGCTTATTCTAATCCAATTAGGGTTTTTAACCATTCTTGTGCATCCAATATGTGATTTTGTGTCATTGGTTGCACATTTAGGTAATTTTCGTCCTCCCTAGGCTTATTCTAATCCAATTAGGGTTTTTAACCAATCTTGTGCAAATAATAAGTGATTTTATGTCATTGGTAATCCAATTAGGTCATTTTCATCCTCGCTAGGCTTATTCTAATCCAATTAGGGTTTTTAACCAATCTTATGCATCCAATATGTGATTTTGTGTCATTTTGTGTCATTGGTTGAACATTTAGGTCATTTTCGTCCTCCCAAGGATTATTTTTATCCAATTTGGATTTTTAACCAATCTTGTGCATCCAATATGTGATTTTGCGTCATTGGTTGCACATTTAGGTCATTTTCGTCCTCCCTAGGCTTATTCTAATCCAATTAGGGTTTTTAACCAATCTTGTGCATCCAATATGTGATTTTATGTCATTGGTTGAACATTTAGGTCATTTTCGTCCTCCCTAGGCTTATTCTAATCCAATTAGGGTTTTTAAACAATCTTGTGCATCCAATATGTGATTTTGTGTCATTGGTTGCACATTTAGGTCATTTTCGTCCTCCCTAGGCTTATTCTAATCCAATTAGGGTTTTTAACCAATCTTGTGCATATAATAAGTGATTTTATGTCATTGGTAATCCAATTAGGTCATTTTCGTCCTCGCTAGGCTTATTCTAATCCAATTAGGGTTTTTAACCAATCTTATGCATCCATTATGTGATTTTGTGTCATTTTGTGTCATTGGTTGAACATTTAGGTCATTTTTGTCCTCCCTAGGCTTATTCTCACCCAATTTGGGTTTTTAACCAATCTTGTGCATCCAATATGTGATTTTGTGTCATTTTGTGTCATTGGTTGAACATTTTGGTCATTTTCGTCCTGCCTAGGCTTATTCTAATCCATTTAGGGTTTTTAACCAATCTTGTGCATCCAATATGTGATTTTGTGTCATTGGTTGCACATTTAGGTCATTTTCGTCCTCCCTAGGCTTATTCTAATCCAATTAGGGTTTTTAACAATTCTTGTGCATATAATAAGTGATTTTGTGTCATTTGTAATCCAATTAGGTCATTTTCGTCCTCGCTAAACTTATTCTAACCCAATTAGGGTTTTTAACCAATCTTGTGCATCCAATATGCGAATTTGTGTCATTGGTTTAAAATTTAGGTCATTTTGGTCCTCCCTAGGCTTATTCTAATCAAATTAGGGTTTTTAACCAATCTTGTGCATCCAATATGTGATTTTGTGTCATTGGTTGCACATTTAGGTCATTTTCGTCCTACCTAGGCTTATTCTAATCCAATTAGGGTTTTTAACCAATCTTGTGCATCCAATATGTGATTTTGTGTCATTGGTTGAACATTTAGGTCATTTTCGTCCTCCCCAGGCTTATTCTAATCCAATTAGGATTTTTATCCAATCTTGTGCATCCAATATGTGATTTTGTGTCAATTTGTGTCATTGGTTGAACATTTAGTTCATTTTCGGCCCCCCTAGGCTTATTCTAACCCAATTAGGGTTTTTAACCAATCTTGTGCATCCAATATGTGATTTTGTGTCATTGGTTGCACATTTAGGTCATTTTCGTCCTCCCTAGGCTTATTCTAATCCAATTAGGGTTTTTAACCAATCTTGTGCATATAATAATTGATTTTGTGTTATTGGTAATCCAATTAGGTCATTTTCGTCCTTGCTAGGCTTATTCTAATCCAATTAGGGTTTTTAACCAATCTTGTGCATCCAATATGTGATTTTGTGTCATTGGTTGAACATTTCGGTCATTTTGGTCCTCCCTAGGCTTATTCTAATCCAATTAGGGTTTTTAACCAATCTTGTGCATCCAATATGTGATTTTGTGTCATTGGTTGCACATTTAAGTCATTTTCGTCCTCCCTAGGCTTATTCTAATCCAATTAGGGTTTTTAACCAATCTTGTGCATCCAATATGTGATTTTCTGTCATTGGTTGAACATTTAGGTCATTTTCGTCCTCCCTAGGCTTATTCTAATCCAATTAGGGTTTTTAACCAATCTTGTGCATCCAATATGTGATTTTTTGTCATTGGTTGAATATTTAGGTCATTTTTGTTCTCCCTAGGCTTATTCTAATCCAATTAGGGTTTTTAACCAATCTTGTGCATCCAATATGTGATTTTGTGTCATTGGTTGAACATTTAGGTCATTTTCGTCCTCCCTAGGCTTATTCTAATCCAATTAGGGTTTTTAACCAATCTTGTGCATCCAATATGTGATTTTGTGTCATTGGTTGAACATTTAGGTCATTTTCGTCCTCCCTAGGCTTATTCTAATCCAATTAGGGTTTTTAACCAATCTTGAGCATCCAATATGTGATTTTGTGTAATTTTGTGTCATTGGTTGAACATTTAGGTCATTTTCGTCCTCCCTAGGCTTATTCTAATCCAATTAGGGTTTTTAACCAATCTTGTGCATCCAATATGTGATTTTGTGTAATTTTGTGTCATTGGTTGAACATTTAGGTCATTTTCGTCCTCCATAGGCTTATTCTAATCCAATTAGGGTTTTTAACCAATCTTGTGCATCCAATATGTGATTTTGTGTCATTGGTTGAACATTTAGGTCATTTTCGTCCTCCCTAGGCTTATTCTAATCCAATTAGGGTTTTTAACCAATCTTGTGCATCCGATATGTGATTTTGTGTCGTTGGTTGCACATTTAGGTCATTTTTGTCCTCCCTAGGCTTATTCTAATCCAATTAGGATTTTTAACCAATTTTGTGCATATAATAAGTGATTTTCTGTCATCGGTAATCCAATTAGGTAATTTTCGTCCTCGCGAGGCTTTATCTAATCCAATTAGGGTTTTTAACCAATCTTGTGCATCCAATATGTGATTTTGTGTCATTGGTTGCACATTTAGGTCATTTTCGTCCTCCCTAGGCTTATTCTAATCCAATTAGGGTTTTTAACCAATCTTGTGCATCCAATATGTGATTTTGTGTCATTGGTTGCACATTTAGGTCATTTTTGTCCTCCCTAGGCTTATTCTAATCCAATTAGGGTTTTTAACCAATCTTGTGCATATAATAAGTGATTTTGTGTCATTGGTAATCCAATTAGGTCATTTTCGTCCTCGCTAGGCTTATTCTAATCCAATTAGGGTTTTTAACCAATCTTGTGCATCTAATATGTGATTTTGTGTCATTTTGTGTCATTGGTTGAAAATTTAGGTTATTTTCGTCCTCCCTAGGCTTATTCTAATCCAATTAGGGTTTTTAACCAATCTTGTGCATCCAATATGTGATTTTGTGTCATTGGTTGCACATTTAGGTCATTTTCGTCCTCCCTAGGCTTATTCTAATCCAATTAGGGTTTTTAACCAATCTTGTGCATCCAATATGTGATTTTGTGTCATTGGTTGAATATTTAAGTCATTTTCGTCCTCCCTAGGCTTGTTCTAATCCAATTAGGGTTTTTAACCAATCTCGGGCATCCAATATGAGATTGTGTCATTGGTTGCACATTTAGGTCATTTTCGTCCTCCCTAGTTTTATTCTAATCCAATTAGGGTTTTTAACCAATCTTGTGCATATAATAAGTGATTTTGTGTCATTGGTAATCCAATTAGGTCATTTTCGTCCTCGCTAGGCTTATTCTAATCCAACTAGGGTTTCTAACCAATCTTATGCATCCAATATGTGATTTTGTGTAATTTTGTGTCATTGGTAATCCAATTAGGTCATTTTCGTCCTCGCTAGGCTTATTCTAATCCAATTAGGGTTTTTAACCAATCTTGTGCATCCAATATGTGATTTTGTGTCAGTGGTTGCACATTTAGGTCATTTTCGTCCTCCCTAGGCTTATTCTAATCCAATTAGGGTTTTTAACCAATCTAGTGCATATAATAAGTGATTTTGTGTCATTTTGTGTCATTAGTTGAATATGTAGGTCATTTTTGTCCTCCCTAGGCTTGTTCTAATCCAATTAGGGTTTTTAACCAATCTTGGGCATCCAATATGTGATTTTGTGTCATTGGTTGCACATTTAGATCATTTTTGTCCTCCCTAGGCTTATTCTAATCCAATTAGGGTTTTTAACCAATCTTGCGAATATAATAAATGATTTTTTGTCATTGGTAATCCAATTAGGTCATTTTTGTCCTCGCTAGGCTTATTCTAATCCAATTAGGGTTTTTAATCAATCTTGTGCATATAATAAGTCATTTGGTGTCATTGGTAATCCAATTAGGTCATTTTCGTCCTCTCTAGGCTTATTCTTATCCAATTAGGGTTTTTCACCAATCTTATGCATCCAATATGTGATTTTGTGTCATTTTGTGTCATTGGTAATCCAATTAGGTCATTTTCGTCCTCGCTAGGCTTATTGTAATCCAATTAGGGTTTTTAACCAATCTTGTGCATCCAATATGTGATTTTGTGTCATTGGTTGCACATTTAGGTCATTTTCGTCCTCCCTAGGCTTATTCTAATCCAATTAGGGTTTTTAACCAATCTTGTGCATCCAATATGTGATTTTGTGTCATTGGTTGCACATTTAGGTCATTTTCGTCCTCCCTAGGCTTATTCTAATCCAATTAGGGTTTTTAACCAATCTTGTGCATCCAATATGTGACTTTGTGTCATTGGTTGAACATTTAGGTCATTTTCGTCCTCCCCAGGCTTATTCTAATCCAATTAGGATTTTTATCCAATCTTGTGCATCCCATATGTGATTTTGTGTCAATTTGTGTCATTGGTTGAACATTTAGGTTATTTTCGTCCTCCCTAGGCTTATTCTAATCCAATTAGGGTTTTTAACCAATCTTGTGCATCCAATATGTGATTTTGTGTCATTGGTTGCACATTTAGGTCATTTTCGTCCTCCCTAGGCTTATTCTAATCCAATTAGGGTTTTTAACCAATCTTGTGCATATAATAAGTGATTTTATGTCATTGGTAATCCAATTAGGTCATTTTCGTCCTCGCTAGGCTTATTCTAATCCAATTAGGGTTTTTAACCAATCTTATGCATCCAATATGTGATTTTGTGTCATTTTGTGTCATTTGTTGAACATTTAGGTCATTTTTGTCCTACCTAGGCTTTCTTTAAACCAATTTGGGTTTTTAACCAATCTTGTGCATCCAATATGTGATTTTGTGTCATTGGTTGCACATTTAGGTCATTTTCGTCCTCCCTAGGCTTATTCTAATCCAATTAGGGTTTTTAACCAATCTTGTGCATCCAATATGTGATTTTGTGTCATTGGTTGCACATTTAGGTCATTTTTGTCCTCCCTAGGCTTATTCTAATCCAATTAGGGTTTTTAACCAATCTTGTGCATCCCATATGTGATTTTGTGTCAATTAGTATCATCGGTTGCACATTTAGGTCATTTTGCTCCTCCCTAGGCTTATTCTAATCCAATTAGGGTTTTTAACCAATCTTGTTCATATAATAAGTGATTTTGTGTCATTTGTAATCCAATTAGGCTATTTTTGTCCTCAGTAACTTATTCTAATCCTATTAGGGTTTTTAACCAATCATGTGCATCCAATATGTGATTTTGTGTCACTGGTTGAACATTTAGGTCATTTTGGCCATCCCTATGCTTATTCTAATCCAATTAGGGTTTTTAACCAATCTTGTGCATATAATTAGTGATTTTGTGTTATTGGTAATCCAATTAGGTCATTTTCGTCCTCGCTAGGCTTATTCTAATCCAATTAGGGTTTTTAACAAATCTTATGCATCCAATATGTGATTTTTTGTCATTGGTTGAACATTTAGGTCATTTTCGTCCTCCCTCGGCTTATTCTAATCCAATTAGGGTTTTTAATCAATCTTATGCATCCAATATGTGATTTTGTGTCATTGGTTGCACATTTAGGTCATTTTCGTCCTCCCTAGACTTATTCTAATCCAATTAGGGTTTTTAACCAATCTTGTGCATCCAATATGTGATTTTGTGTCATTGGTTGCACATTTAGGTCATTTTCGTCCTCCCTAGGCTTATTCTATTCCAATTAGGGTTTTTAACCAATCTTGTGCATCCAATATGTGATTTTGTGTCATTGGTTGCACATTTAGGTCATTTTCGTCCTCCCTAGGCTTATTCTAATCCAATTAGGGTTTTTAACCAATCTTGTGCATATTATAAGTGATTTTATGTCATTGGTCATCCAATTAGGTCATTTTCGTTCTCGCTAGGTTTATTCTAATCCAATTAGGGTTTTTAACCAATCTTATGCATCCAATATGTGATTTTGTGTCATTTTGTGTCATTGGTTGAACATTTAGGTTATTTTCGTCCTCCCTAGGCTTATTTTAATCCAATTTGGATTTTTAACCAATCTTGTGCATCCAATATGTGATTTTGTGTCATTTTGTGTCATTGGTTGAACATTTAGGTCATTTTCGTCCTCCCTAGGCTTATTCTCACCCAATTTGGGTTTTTAACCAATCTTGTGCATCCAATATGTGATTTTGTGTCATTTTGTGTCATTGGTTGAACATTTAGGTCATTTTCGTCCTCGCTAGGCTTATTCTAATCCAATTAGGGTTTTTGACCAATCTTATGCATCCAATATGTGATTTTGTGTCATTTTGTGTCATTGGTTGAACATTTAGGTCATTTTCCTCCTCACTAGGCTTAATTTAAACCAATTAGGGTTTTTAACCAATCTTGTGCATCCAATATGTGATTTTGTGTCATTGGTTGCACATTTAGGTCATTTTCGTCCTCCCTAGGCTTATTCTAATCCAATTAGGGTTTTTAACCAATCTTGTGCATATAATAAGTGATTTTTTGTCATTGGTAATCCATTAAAGTTCATTTTTTTCCTCCCTAGACTTATTCTAATCCAATTAGGGTTTTTAACCAATCTTGTGCATCCAATATGTGATTTTGTGTCATTGGTTGCACATTTAGGTCATTTTCGTCCTCCCTAGGCTTATTCTAATCCAATTAGGGTTTTTAACCAATCTTGTGCATCCAATATGTGATTTTGTGTCATTGGTTGCACATTTAGGTCATTTTCGTCCTCCCTAGGCTTATTCTAATCCAATTAGGGTTTTTAACCAATCTTATGCATATAATAAGTGATTTTGTGTCATTGGTAATCCAATTAGGTCATTTTCGTCCTCGCTAGGCTTATTCTAATCCAATTAGGGTTTTTGACCAATCTTATGCATCCAATATGTGATTTTGTGTCATTTTGTGTCATTGGTGATCCAATTATGTCATATTCGTCCTCGCTAGGCTTATTGTAATCCAATTAGGGTTTTTAACCAATCTTGTGCATCCAATATGTGATTTTGTGTCATTGGTTGCACATTTAGGTCATTTTCGTCCTCCCTAGGCTTATTCTAATCCAATTAGGGTTTTTAACCAATCTTGTGCATCCAATATGAGATTTTGTGTCATTGGTGGCACATTTAGGTCATTTTCGTCCTCCCTAGGCTAATTCTAATCCAATTAGGGTTTTTAACCAATCTTGTGCATCCAATATGTGATTTTGTGTCATTGGTTGCACATTTAGGTCATTTTCGTCCTCCCTAGGCTTATTCTAATCCAATTAGGGTTTTTAACCAATCTTGTGCATCCAATATGTGATTTTGTGTCATTGGTGGCACATTTAGGTCATTTTCGTCCTCCCTAGGCTAATTCTAATCCAATTAGGGTTTTTAACCAATCTTGTGCATCCAATATGTGATTTTGTGTCATTGGTTGCACATTTAGGTCATTTTCGTCCTCCCTAGGCTTATTCTAATCCAATTAGGGTTTTTAACCAATCTTGTGCATCCAATATGTGATTTTGTGTCATTGGTGGCACATTTAGGTCATTTTCGTCCTCCCTAGGCTTATTCTAATCCAATTAGGGTTTTTAACCAATCTTGTGCATATAATAAGTGATTTTGTGTCATTGGTAATCCAATTAGGTCATTTTCGTCCTCGCTAGGCTTATTCTAATCCAATTAGGGTTTTTGACCAATCTTATGGATCCAATATGTGATTTTGTGTCATTTTCTGTCATTGGTGATCCAATTAGGTCATTTTCGTCCTCGCTAGGCTTATTGTAATCCAATTAGGGTTTTTAACCAATCTTGTGCATCCAATATGTGATTTTGTGTCATTGGTTGCACATTTAGGTCATTTTCGTCCTCCCTAGGCTTATTCTAATCCAATTAGGGTTTTTAACCAATCTTGTGCATCCAATATGTGATTTTGTGTCATTGGTTGCACATTTAGGTCATTTTCGTACTCCCTAGGCTTATTCTAATCCAATTAGGGTTTTTAACCAATCTTGTGCATCGAATATGTGATTTAGTGTCATTGGTTGCATATTTAGGTCATTTTCGTCCATCTAGGCTTATTCTAATCCAATTAGGGTTTTTAACCAATCTTGTGCATCCAATATGTGATTTTGTGTCATTGGTTGCACATTTAGGTCATTTTCGTCCTCCCTAGGCTTATTCTAATCCAATTAGGGTTTTTAACCAATCTTGTGCATCCAATATGTGATTTTGTGTCATTTTGTGTCATTGGTTGAACATTTTGGTCATTTTCGTCCTCCCTAGGCTTATTCTAATCCAATTAGGGTTTTTAACCAATCTTGTGCATCCAATATGTGATTTTGTGTCATTGGTTGCACATTTAGGTCATTTTTGTCCTCCCTAGGCTTATTCTAATCCAATTAGGGTTTTTAACCAATCTTATGCATCCAATATGTGATTTTGTGTCATTTTGTGTCATTGGTTGAACATTTAGGTCATTTTCATCCTCCCTAGGCTTATTCTAATCCAATTAGGGTTTTTAACCAATCTTGTGCATCCAATATGTGATTTTGTGTCATTGGTTGCACATTTAGGTCGTTTTCGTCCTCCCTAGGCTTATTCTAATCCAATTAGGGTTTTTAACCAATCTTGTGCATATAATAAGTGATTTTATGTCATTGGTAATCCAATTATGTCATTTTCGTCCTCGCTAGGCTTATTCTAATCCAATTAGGGTTTTTAACCAATCTTATGCATCCAATATGTGATTTTGTGTCATTTTGTGTCATTGGTTGAACATTTAGGTCATTTTCGTCCTCGCTAGGCTTATTCTAATCCAATTAGGGTTTTTGACCAATCTTATGCATCCAATAAGTGATTTTGTGTCATTTTTTGTCATTGGTTGAACATTTAGGTCATTTTCGTCCTCCCTAGGCTTATTCTAATCAAATTAGGGTTTTTAACCAATCTTGTGCATCCAATATGTGATTTTGTGTCATTGGTTGCACATTTAGGTCATTTTCGTCCTCCCTAGGCTTATTCTAATCCAATTAGGGTTTTTAACCAATCTTGTGCATATAATAAGTGATTTTATGTCATTGGTAATCCAATTAGGTCATTTTCGTCCTCGCTAGGCTTATTCTAATCCAATTGGGGTTTTTAACCATTCTTATGCATCCAATATGTGATTTTGTGTCATTGGTTGCACATTTAGGTCACTTTAGTCCTCCCTAGGCTTATTCTAATCTAATTAGGGTTTTTAACCAATCTTGTGCATCCAATATGTGATTTTGTGTCATTGGTTGCACATTTAGGTCATTTTTGTCCTCCTCAGGCTTATTCTAATCCAATTAGAATTTTAATCCAATGTTGGGCATCCCATATGTGATTTTGTGTCATTGGTTGCACATTTAGGTCATTTTCGTCCTCCCTAGGCTTATTCTAATCCAATTAGGGTTTCTAACCAATCTTGTGCATATAATAAGTGATTTTGTGTCATTTGTAATCCGATTAGGTCATTTTCGTCCTCGCTAAACTTATTCTAATTCAATTAGGGTTTTTAACCAATCTTGTGCATCCAATATGTGATTTTGTGTCATTGGTTCCACATTTAGGTCATTTTCGTCCTCCCTAGGCTTATTCTAATCCAATTAGGGTTTTTAACCAATCTTGTGCATCCAATATGTGATTTTGTGTCATTGGTTGAACATTTAGGTCATTTTTGTCCTCCCTAGGCTTATTCTAATCCAATTAGAATTTTAATCCAATGTTGTGCATCCCATATGCGATTTTGTGTCAATTTGTGTCATTGGTTGAACATTTAGGTCATTTTCGTCCTCCCTAGGCTTATTCTAATCCAATTAGGGTTTTTAACCAATCTTGTGCATCCAATATGTGATTTTGTGTCATTGGTTGCACATTTAGGTCATTTTCGTCCTCCCTAGGCTTATTCTAATCCAATTAGGGTTTTTAACCAATCTTGTGCATCCAATATGTGTTTTTGTGTCATTGGTTGAAAATTTAGGTCATTTTCGTCCTCCCTAGGCTTATTCTAATCCAATTAGGGTTTTTAACCAATCTTGTGCATCCAATATGTGATTTTGTGTCATTGGTTGAACATTTAGGTCATTTTCGTCCTCCCCAGGCTTATTCTAATCCAATTAGGATTTTTATCCAATCTTGTGCATCCCATATGTGATTTTGTGTCAATTTGTGACATTGGTTGAACATTTAGGTCATTTTCGTCCTCCCTAGGCTTATTCTAATCCAATTAGGGTTTTTAACCAATCTTGTGCATCCAATATGTGATTTTGTGTCATTGGTTGCACATTTAGGTCATTTTCGTCCTCCCTAGGCTTATTCTAATCCAATTAGGGTTTTTAACCAATCTTGTGCATATAATATGTGATTTTATGTCATTGGTAATCCAATTAGGTCATTTTCGTCCTCGCTAGGCTTATTCTAATCCAATTAGGGTTTTTAACCAATCTTATGCATCCAATATGTGATTTTGTGTCATTGGTTGAACATTTAGGTCATTTTCGTCCTCCCTCGGCTTATTCTAATCCAATTAGGGTTTTTAATCAATCTTACGCATCCAATATGTGATTTTGTGTCATTGTTTGCACATTTAGGTCATTTCCGTCCTCCCTAGGCTTATTCTTATCCAATTTCGGTTTTTAACCAATCTTGTGCATATAATAAGTGATTTTTTGTCATTGGTAATCCAATAAGTTCATTTTCGTCCTCGCTAGACTTATTCTAATCCAATTAGGGTTTTTAACCAATCTTGTGCATCCAATATGTGACTTTGTGTCATTGGTTGAACATTTAGGTCATTTTGGTCCTCCCTAGGCTTATTCTAATCCAATTAGGGTTTTTAACCAATCTTGTGCATCCAATATGTGATTTTGTGTCATTGGTTGCACATTTAGGTCATTTTCGTCCTCCCAAGGCTTATTCTAATCCAATTAGGATTTTTATCCAATCTTGTGCATCCAATATGTGATTTTGTGTCAATTTGTGTCATTGGTTGAACATTTAGGTCATTTTCGTCCTCCCTAGGCTTATTCTAATCCAATTAGGGTTTTTAACCAATCTTGTGCATCCAATATGTGATTTTGTGTCATTGGTTGCACATTTAGGTCATTTTCGTCCTCCCTAGGCTTATTCTAATCCAATTAGGGTTTTTAACCAATCTTGTGCATATAATAAGTGATTTTGTGTCATTGGTAATCCAATAAGTTCATTTTCGTCCTCGCTAGACTTATTCTTATCCAATTAGGGTTTTTAACCAATCTTGTGCATCCAATATGTGACTTTGTGTCATTGGTTGAAAATTTAGGTCATTTATGTCCTCCCTAGGCTTATTCTAATCCAATTAGGGTTTTTAACCAATCTTGTGCATCCAATATGTGATTTTGTGTCATTGGTTGCACATTTAGGTCATTTTCGTCCTCCCTAGGCTTATTCTAATCGAATTAGGGTTTTTAACCAATCTTGTGCATATAATAAGTGATTTTATGTCATTGGTAATCCAATTAGGTCATTTTCGTCCTCGCTAGGCTTATTCTAATCCAATTAGGGTTTTTAACCAATCTTATGCATCCAATATGTGATTTTGTGTCATTTTGTGTCATTGGTTGAACATTTAGGTCATTTTCGTCCTCCCTAGGCTTATTTTAAACCAATTAGGGTTTTTAACCAATCTTGTGCATCCAATATGTGATTTTGTGTCATGGTTGAACATTTAGGTCATTTTCGTCCTCCCTAGGCTTATTCTAATCCAATTAGGGTTTTTAACAAATCTTGTGCATGTAATATGTGATTTTGTGTCATTGGTTGCACATTTAGGTCATTTTTGTCCTCCGTAGGCTTATTCTATTCCAATTAGGGTTTTTAACCAATCTTGTGCATATAATAAGTGATTTTATGTCTTTCGTAATCCAATTAGGTCATTTTGGTCCTCCCTATGCTTATTCTAATCCAATTAGGGTTTTTGACCAATCTTGTGCATATAATAAGTGATTTTGTGTTATTGGTAATCCAATTAGGTCATTTTCGTCCTCGCTTGGCTTATTCTAATCCAATTAGGGTTTTTAACCAATCTTGTGCATCCAATATGTGATTTTGTGTCATTGGTTGAACGTTTAGGTCATTTTCGTCCTCCCTAGGCTTATTCTAATCCAATTAGGGTTTTTAACCAATCTTGTGCATATAATAAGTGATTTTTTTGCATTGGTAATCCAATAAGTTCATTTTCGTCCTCGCTAGACTTATTCTAATCCAATTAGGGTTTTTAACCAATCTTGTGCATCCAATATGTGATTTTGTGTCATTGGTTGCACATTTAGGTCATTTTCGTCCTCCCTAGGCATATTCTAATCCAATTAGGGTTTTGAACCAATCTTGTGCATATAATAAGTGATTTTATGTCATTGGTAATCCAATTAGGTCATTTTCGTCCTCGCTAGGCTTATTCTAATCCAATTAGGGTTTTTAACCAATCTTATGCATCCAATATGTGATTTTGTGTCATTTTGTGTCATTGGTTGAACATTTAGGTCATTTTCGTCCACCCTAGGCTTATTTTAAACCAATTTGGGTTTTTAACCAATCTTGTGCATCCAATATGTGATTTTGTGTCATTGCTTGTACATTTAGGTCATTTTCGTCCTCCCTAGGCTTATTCTAATCCAATTAGGGTTTGTAACCAATCTTGTGCATATAATAAGTGATTTTATGTCATTGGTAATCCAATTAGGTCATTTTTGTCCTCGCTAGGCTTATTCTAATCCAATTAGGGTTTTTAACCAATCTTATGCATCCAATATGTGATTTTGTGTCATTTTGTGTCATAGGTTGAACATTTAGGTCATTTTCGTCCTCCCCAGGCTTATTCTAATCCACTTAGGATTTTTATCCAATCTTGTGCATCCAATATGTGATTTTGTGTCAATTTGCGTCATTGGTTGAACATTTAGGTCATTTTCGTCCTCCCTAGGCTTATTCTAATCCAATTAGGGTTTTTAACCAATCTTGTGCATCCAATATGTGATTTTGTGTCATTGGTTGCACATTTAGGTCATTTTCGTCCTCCCTAGGCTTATTCTAATCCAATTAGGGTTTTTAACCAATCTTGTGCATATAATAAGTGATTTTATGTCATTGGTAATCCAATTAGGTCATTTTCGTCCTCGCTAGGCTTATGCTAATCCAAGTAGAATTTTTAACCAATCTTATGCATCCAATATGTGATTTTGTGTCATTTTGTGTTATTGGTTGAACATTTAGGCCATTTTCGTCCTCCCTAGGCTTATTCTAATCTAATTAGGGTTTTTAACCAATCTTATGCATCCAATATGTGATTTTGTGTCATTGGTTGCACATTGACGTCATTTTCGTCCTCCCTAGGCTTATTCTAATCCAATTAGGGTTTTTAACCAATCTTGTGCATCCAATATGTGATTTTGTGTCATTGGTTGCACATTTAGGTCATTTTCGTCCTCCCTAGGCTTATTCTAATCCAATTAGGGTTTTTAACCAATCTTGTGCATATAATAAGTGATTTTATGTCATTGGTAATCCAATTAGGTCATTTTAGTCCTCGCTAGGCTTATTCTAATCCAATTAGGGTTTTTAACCAATCTTGTGCATCCAATATGTGATTTTGTGTCATTGGTTGCACATTTAGGTCATTTTCGTCCTCCCTAGGCTTATTCTAATCCAATTAGGGTTTTTAACCAATCTTGTGCATATAACAAGTGATTTTGTGTCATTGGTAATCCAATTAGGTCATTTTCGTCCTCGCTAGGCTTATTCTAATCCAATTAGGGTTTTTAACCAATCTTGTGCATCCAATATGTGATTTTGTGTCAGTGGTTGCACATTTAGGTCATTTTCGTCCTCCCTAGGCTTATTCTAATCCAATTAGGGTTTTTAACCAATCTAGTGCATATAATAAGTGATTTTGTGTCATTTTGTGTCATTAGTTGAATATTTAGGTCATTTTCGTCCTCCCTAGGCTTGTTCTAATCCAATTAGGGTTTTTAACCAATCTTGGGCATCCAATATGTGATTTTGTGTCATTGGTTGCACATTTAGATCATTTTTGTCCTCCCTAGGCTTATTCTAATCCAATTAGGGTTTTTAACCAATCTTGCGAATATAATAAATGATTTTTTGTCATTGGTAATCCAATTAGGTCATTTTTGTCCTCGCTAGGCTTATTCTAATCCAATTAGGGTTTTTAATCAATCTTGTGCATATAATAAGTCATTTGGTGTCATTGGTAATCCAATTAGGTCATTTTCGTCCTCTCTAGGCTTATTCTTATCCAATTAGGGTTTTTCACCAATCTTATGCATCCAATATGTGATTTTGTGTCATTTTGTGTCATTGGTAATCCAATTAGGTCATTTTCGTCCTCGCTAGGCTTATTGTAATCCAATTAGGGTTTTTAACCAATCTTGTGCATCCAATATGTGATTTTGTGTCATTGGTTGCACATTTAGGTCATTTTCGTCCTCCCTAGGCTTATTCTAATCCAATTAGGGTTTTTAACCAATCTTGTGCATCCAATATGTGATTTTGTGTCATTGGTTGCACATTTAGGTCATTTTCGTCCTCCCTAGGCTTATTCTAATCCAATTAGGGTTTTTAACCAATCTTGTGCATCCAATATGTGATTTTGTGTCATTGGTTGAACGTTTAGGTCATTTTCGTCCTCCCTAGGCTTATTCTAATCCAATTAGGGTTTTTAACCAATCTTGTGCATATAATAAGTGATTTTTTTGCATTGGTAATCCAATAAGTTCATTTTCGTCCTCGCTAGACTTATTCTAATCCAATTAGGGTTTTTAACCAATCTTGTGCATCCAATATGTGATTTTGTGTCATTGGTTGAACGTTTAGGTCATTTTCGTCCTCCCTAGGCATATTCTAATCCAATTAGGGTTTTGAACCAATCTTGTGCATATAATAAGTGATTTTATGTCATTGGTAATCCAATTAGGTCATTTTCGTCCTCGCTAGGCTTATTCTAATCCAATTAGGGTTTTTAACCAATCTTATGCATCCAATATGTGATTTTGTGTCATTTTGTGTCATTGGTTGAACATTTAGGTCATTTTCGTTCTCCCTAGGCTTATTTTAAACCAATTTGGGTTTTTAACCAATCTTGTGCATCCAATATGTGATTTTGTGTCATTGGTTGTACATTTAGGTCATTTTCGTCCTCCCTAGGCTTATTCTAATCCAATTAGGGTTTTGTAACCAATCTTGTGCATATAATAAGTGATTTTATGTCATTGGTAATCCAATTAGGTCATTTTCGTCCTCGCTAGGCTTATTCTAATCCAATTAGGGTTTTTAACCAATCTTATGCATCCAATATGTGATTTTGTGTCATTTTGTGTCATTGGTTGAACATTTAGGTCATTTTCGTCCTCCCTAGGCTTATTTTAATCCAATTCGGATTTTTAACCAATCTTGTGCATCCAATATGTGATTTTGTGTCATTGGTTGCACATTTAGGTCATTTTCGTCCTCCCTAGGCTTATTCTAAACCAATTAGGGTTTTTAACCAATCTTGTGCATATAATAAGTGATTTTGTGTCCTTTGTAATCCGATTAGGTCATTTTCGTCCTCGCTTAACTTATTCTAATCCAATTAGGGATTTTAACCAATCTTGTGCATCCAATATGTGATTTTGTGTCATTGGTTGCACATTTAGGTCATTTTCGTCCTCCCTAGGCTTATTCTAATCCAATTAGGGTTTTTAACCAATCTTGTGCATATAATAAGTGATTTTATGTCATTGGTAATCCAATTAGGTCATTTTCGTCCTCGCTAGGCTTATTCTAATCCAATTAGGGTTTTTAACCAATCTTATGCATCCAATATGTAATTTTGTGTCATTGGTTGAACATTTAGGTCATTTTCGTCCTCCCTAGGCTGATTCTAATCCAATTTGGGTTTTTAACCAATCTTGTGCATCCAATATGTGATTTTGTGTCATTTTGTGTCATTGGTTGAACATTTTGGTCATTTTCGTCCTCCCTAGGCTTATTCTAATCCATTTAGGGTTTTTAACCAATCTTGTGCATCCAATATGTGATTTTGTGTCATTGGTTGCACATTTAGGTCATTTTCGTCCTCCCTAGACTTATTCTAATCCAATTAGGGTTTTTAACCAATCTTGTGCATCCAATATGTGATTTTGTGTCATTGGTTGCACATTTAGGTCATTTTCGTCCTCCCTATGATTATTCTAATCCAATTAGGGTTTTTAACCAATCTTGTGCATATAATAAGTGATTTTTTGTCATTGGTAATCCAATTAGGTCATTTTCGTCCTCCCTAGGCTTATTCTCACCCAATTTGGGTTTTTAACCAATCTTGTGCATCCAATATGTGATTTTGTGTCATTTTGTGTCATTGGTTGAACATTTAGGTCATTTTCGTCCTCCCTAGGCTTATTCTAATCCAATTAGGGTTTTTAACCAATCTTGTGCATCCAATATGTGATTTTGTGTCATTGGTTGCACATTTAGGTCATTTTCGTCCTCCCTAGGCTTATTCTAATCCAATTAGGGTTTTTAACCAATCTTGTGCATATAATAAGTGATTTTGTGTCATTGGTAATTCAATTAGGTCATTTTCGTCCTCACTAGGCTTATTCAAATCCAATTAGGGTTTTTAATTAATCTTCTGCATCCAATATGCGATTTTGTGTTATTTTGTGTCATTGGTTGAAATTTTGGTCATGTTCGTCCTCTAGAGGCTTATTCTAGTCCATTTATGGTTTTTAACCAATCTTGTGCATCAATATGTGATTTGGTGTCATTGGTTGCACATTTAGGTCATTTTCGTCCTCCCTAGGCTTATTTTAATCCAATTAGGGTTTTTAACCTATCTTGTGCATCCAATATGTGATTTTGTGTCATTTGTAATCCAATTAGGTCATTTTCGTCCTCGCTAAACTTATTCTAATCCAATTAGGGTTTTTAACCAATCTTGTGCATCCAATATGTGATTTTGTGTCATTGGTTGAACATTTAGGTCATTTTGGTCGTCCCTATGCTTATTCTAATCCAATTAGGGTTTTTAACCAATCTTGTGCATCCAATATGTGATTTTGTGTCATTGGTTGCACATTTAGGTCATTTTTGTCCTCCCTAGGCTTATTCTAATCCAATTAGGGTTTTTAACCAATCTTGTGCATATAATAAGTGATTTTGTGTCATTGGTTGCACATTTAGGTCATTTTCGTCCTCCCTATGCTTATTCTAATCCAATTAGGGTTTTTAACCAATCTTGTGCATCCAATATTTGATTTTGTGTCATTGGTTGAACATTTAGGTCATTTTCGTCCTCCCTACGCTTATTCTAATCCAATTTGGGTTTTTAACCAATCTTGTGCATCCAGTATGTGATTTTGTGTCATTGGTTGAACATTTAGGTCATTTTCGTCCTCCGTAGGCTTATTCTAATCTAATTAGCGTTTTTAACCAATCTTGTGTATATAATAAGTGATTTTGTGTCATTGGTAATCCAATTAGGTCATTCTTGTCCTCCATAGGCTTATTCTAATCCAATTAGGGTTTTTAACCAATCTTTTGCATCCAATATGTGATTTTGTGTCATTGGTTGAACATTTAGGTCATTTTTTCCTCCCTAGGCTTATTCTAATCCAATTAGGGTTTTTAACCAATCTTGTGCATCCAATATGTGATTTTGTGTCATTGGTTGCACATTTAGGTCATTTTCGTCCTCCCTAGGCTTATTCTAATCCAATTAGGGTTTTTAACCAATCTTGTGCATATAATAAGTGATTTTGTGTCATTGGTAATCCAATTAGGTCATTTTCGTCCTCGCTAGGCTTATTCTAATCCAATTAGGGTTTTTAACCATTCTTGTGCATCCAATATGTGATTTTGTGTCATTTTGGGTCAGTGGTTGAACATTTAGGTCATTTTCGTCCTCCCTAGGCTTATTCTAATCCAATTAGGGTTTTTAACCAATCTTGTGCATCCAATATGTGACTTTGTGTCATCGGTTGCACATTTAGGTCATTTTCGTCCTCCCTAGGCTTATTCTAATCCAATTAGGGTTTTTAACCAATCTTGTGCATCCAATATGTGATTTTGTGTCATTGGTTGCACATTTAGGTCATTTTCGTCCTCCCTAGGCTTATTCTAATCCAATTAGGGTTTTTAACCAATCTTGTGCATATAATAAGTGATTTTGTGTCATTGGTAATCCAATTAGGTCATTTTCGTCCTCGCTAGGCTTATTCTAATCCAATTAGGGTTTTTAACCAATCTTGTGCATCTAATATGTGATTTTGTGTCATTTTGTGTCATTGGTTGAAAATTTAGGTTATTTTCGTCCTCCCTAGGCTTATTCTAATCCAATTAGGGTTTTTAACCAATCTTGTGCATCCAATATGTGATTTTGTGTCATTGGTTGCACATTTAGGTCATTTTCGTCCTCCCTAGGCTTATTCTAATCCAATTAGGGTTTTTAACCAATCTTGTGCATCCAATATGTGATTTTGTGTCATTGGTTGAATATTTAAGTCATTTTCGTCCTCCCTAGGCTTGTTCTAATCCAATTAGGGTTTTTAACCAATCTCGGGCATCCAATATGAGATTGTGTCATTGGTTGCACATTTAGGTCATTTTCGTCCTCCCTAGTTTTATTCTAATCCAATTAGGGTTTTTAACCAATCTTGTGCATATAATAAGTGATTTTGTGTCATTGGTAATCCAATTAGGTCATTTTCGTCCTCGCTAGGCTTATTCTAATCCAACTAGGGTTTCTAACCAATCTTATGCATCCAATATGTGATTTTGTGTAATTTTGTGTCATTGGTAATCCAATTAGGTCATTTTCGTCCTCGCTAGGCTTATTCTAATCCAATTAGGGTTTTTAACCAATCTTGTGCATCCAATATGTGATTTTGTGTCAGTGGTTGCACATTTAGGTCATTTTCGTCCTCCCTAGGCTTATTCTAATCCAATTAGGGTTTTTAACCAATCTAGTGCATATAATAAGTGATTTTGTGTCATTTTGTGTCATTAGTTGAATATGTAGGTCATTTTTGTCCTCCCTAGGCTTGTTCTAATCCAATTAGGGTTTTTAACCAATCTTGGGCATCCAATATGTGATTTTGTGTCATTGGTTGCACATTTAGATCATTTTTGTCCTCCCTAGGCTTATTCTAATCCAATTAGGGTTTTTAACCAATCTTGCGAATATAATAAATGATTTTTTGTCATTGGTAATCCAATTAGGTCATTTTTGTCCTCGCTAGGCTTATTCTAATCCAATTAGGGTTTTTAATCAATCTTGTGCATATAATAAGTCATTTGGTGTCATTGGTAATCCAATTAGGTCATTTTCGTCCTCTCTAGGCTTATTCTTATCCAATTAGGGTTTTTCACCAATCTTATGCATCCAATATGTGATTTTGTGTCATTTTGTGTCATTGGTAATCCAATTAGGTCATTTTCGTCCTCGCTAGGCTTATTGTAATCCAATTAGGGTTTTTAACCAATCTTGTGCATCCAATATGTGATTTTGTGTCATTGGTTGCACATTTAGGTCATTTTCGTCCTCCCTAGGCTTATTCTAATCCAATTAGGGTTTTTAACCAATCTTGTGCATCCAATATGTGATTTTGTGTCATTGGTTGCACATTTAGGTCATTTTCGTCCTCCCTAGGCTTATTCTAATCCAATTAGGGTTTTTAACCAATCTTGTGCATCCAATATGTGACTTTGTGTCATTGGTTGAACATTTAGGTCATTTTCGTCCTCCCCAGGCTTATTCTAATCCAATTAGGATTTTTATCCAATCTTGTGCATCCCATATGTGATTTTGTGTCAATTTGTGTCATTGGTTGAACATTTAGGTTATTTTCGTCCTCCCTAGGCTTATTCTAATCCAATTAGGGTTTTTAACCAATCTTGTGCATCCAATATGTGATTTTGTGTCATTGGTTGCACATTTAGGTCATTTTCGTCCTCCCTAGGCTTATTCTAATCCAATTAGGGTTTTTAACCAATCTTGTGCATATAATAAGTGATTTTATGTCATTGGTAATCCAATTAGGTCATTTTCGTCCTCGCTAGGCTTATTCTAATCCAATTAGGGTTTTTAACCAATCTTATGCATCCAATATGTGATTTTGTGTCATTTTGTGTCATTGGTTGAACATTTAGGTCACTTTCGTCCTCCCTAGGCTTATTCTAATCCAATTTGGGTTTTTAACCAATCTTGTGCATCCAATATGTGATTTTGTGTCATTTTGTGTCATTGGTTGAACATTTTGGTCATTTTCTTCCTCCCTACACTTATTCTAATCCATTTAGGGTTTTTAACCAATCTTGTGCATCCAATATGTGATTTTGTGTCATTGGTTGCACATTTAGGTCATTTTCGTCCCCCCTAGGCTTATTCTAATCCAATTAGAATTTTTAACCAATCTTATGCATCCAATATGTGATTTTGTGTCAATTTGTGTTATTGGTTGAACATTTAGGTGATTTTCGTCCTCCGTAGGCTTATTCTAATCCAATTTGGGTTTTTAACCAATCTTGTGCATCCAATAAATGATTTTGTGTCATTTTGTGTCATTGGTTGAACATTTAGGTCATTTTCGTCCCCCAAAGGCTTATTCTAATCCAATTAGGGTTTTTAACCAATCTTGTGCATCCAATATGTGATTTTGTCTCATTGGTTGCACATTTAGGTCATTTTCGTCCTCGCTAGGCTTATTCTAATCCAATTAAGGTTTTTAACCAATCTTATGCATCCAATATGTGATTTTGTGTCATTTTGTGTCATTGGTTGAACATTTAGGTCATTTTCGTCCTCCCTGGGCTTATTCTAATCCAATTAGGGTTTTTATCCAATCTTGTGCATCCAATATGTGATTTTGTGTCATTGGTTGCACGTTTAGGTCATTTTCGTCCTCCCTAGGCTTATTGTCATCCAATTAGGGTTTTTAACCAATCTTGTGCATATAATAAGTGATTTTGTGTCATTTGTAATCCAATTAGGTCATTTTCGTCCTCGCTAGGCTTATTCAAATCCAATTAGAATTTTTAACCAATCATGTGCATCCAATATGTGATTTTGTGTCATTTTGTGTTATTGGTTGAACATTTAGGTCATTTTCGTCCTCCCTAGGCTTATTCTAATCCAATTAGGGTTTTTAACCAATCTTGTGCATCCAATATGTTATTTTGTGTCATTTTGTGTCATTGGTTGAACATTTAGGTCATTTTCGTCCTCCCTAGGCTTATTCTTATCCAATTAGGGTTTTTAACCAATCTTGTGCATATAATAAGTGATTTTTTGTCATTGGTAATCCAATAAGTTCATTTTCGTCCTCGCTAGACTTATTCTAATCCAATTAGGGTTTTTAACCAATCTTTTGCATCCAATATGTGACTTTGTGTCATTGGTTGAACATTTAGGTCATTTTGGTCCTCCCTAGGCTTATTCTAATCCAATTAGGGTTTTTAACCAATCTTGTGCATCCAATATGTGATTTTGTGTCATTGGTTGCACATTTAGGTCATTTTCGTCCTCCCAAGGCTTATTCTAATCCAATTAGGATTTTTATCCAATCTTGTGCATCCAATATGTGATTTTGTGTCAATTTGTGTCATTGGTTGAACATTTAGGTCATTTTCGTCCTCCCTAGGCTTATTCTAATCCAATTAGGGTTTTTAACCAATCTTGTGCATCCAATATGTGATTTTGTGTCATTGGTTGCACATTTAGGTCATTTTCGTCCTCCCTAGGCTTATTCTAATCCAATTAGGGTTTTTAACCAATCTTGTGCATATAATAAGTGATTTTGTGTCATTGGTAATCCAATAAGTTCATTTTCGTCCTCGCTAGACTTATTCTTATCCAATTAGGGTTTTTAACCAATCTTGTGCATCCAATATGTGACTTTGTGTCATTGGTTGAAAATTTAGGTCATTTATGTCCTCCCTAGGCTTATTCTAATCCAATTAGGGTTTTTAACCAATCTTGTGCATCCAATATGTGATTTTGTGTCATTGGTTGCACATTTAGGTCATTTTCGTCCTCCCTAGGCTTATTCTAATCGAATTAGGGTTTTTAACCAATCTTGTGCATATAATAAGTGATTTTATGTCATTGGTAATCCAATTAGGTCATTTTCGTCCTCGCTAGGCTTATTCTAATCCAATTAGGGTTTTTAACCAATCTTATGCATCCAATATGTGATTTTGTGTCATTTTGTGTCATTGGTTGAACATTTAGGTCATTTTCGTCCTCCCTAGGCTTATTTTAAACTAATTTGGGTTTTTAACCAATCTTGTGCATCCAATATGTGATTTTGTGTCATGGTTGAACATTTAGGTCATTTTCGTCCTCCCTAGGCTTATTCTAATCCAATTAGGGTTTTTAACCAATCTTGTGCATGTAATATGTGATTTTGTGTCATTGGTTGCACATTTAGGTCATTTTCGTCCTCCCTAGGCTTATTCTAATCCAATTAGGGTTTTTAACCAATCTTGTGCATATAATAAGTGATTTTATGTCATTGGTAATCCAATTAGGTCATTTTCGTCCTCACTAGGCTTATTCTAATCCAATTAGGGTTTTTAACCAATCTTATGCATCCAATATGTGATTTTGTGTCATTGGTTGAACATTTAGGTCATTTTCGTCCTCCCTCGGCTTATTCTAATCCAATTAGGGTTTTTAATCAATCTTACGCATCCAATATGTGATTTTGTGTCATTGTTTGCACATTTAGGTCATTTTCGTCCTCCCTAGGCTTATTCTTATCCAATTAGGGTTTTTAACCAATCTTGTGCATATAATAAGTGATTTTTTGTCATTGGTAATCCAATAAGTTCATTTTCATCCTCGCTAGACTTATTCTAATCCAATTAGGGTTTTTAACCAATCTTGTGCATCCAATATGTGACTTTGTGTCATTGGTTGAACATTTAGGTCATTTTGGTCCTCCCTAGGCTTATTCTAATCCAATTAGGGTTTTTAACCAATCTTGTGCATCCAATATGTGATTTTGTGTCATTGGTTGCACATTTAGGTCATTTTCGTCCTCCCTAGGCTTATTCTAATCCAATTAGGGTTTTTAACCAATCTTGTGCATCCAATATGTGATTTTGTGTCAATTTGTGTCATTGGTTGAACATTTAGGTCATTTTCGTCCTCCCTAGGCTTATTCTAATCCAATTAGGGTTTTTAACCAATCTTGTGCATCCAATATGTGATTTTGTGTCATTTTGTATCATTGGTTGAACATTTACGTCATTTTCGTCCTCCCTAGGCTTATTCTAATACAATTAGGGTTTTAAACCAATCTTGTCCATCCAATATGTGATTTTGTGTCATTTTGTGTCATTGGTTGAACATTTATGTGATTTTCGTCCTCCCGAGGCTTATTCTAATCCAATTAGGGTTTTTAACCAATCTTGTGCATCCAATATGTGATTTTGTGTCATTGGTTGAACATTTAGGTCATTTTCGTCCTCCCTAGGCTTATTCTAATCCAATTAGGGTTTTTAACCAATCTTGTGCATCCAATATGTGATTTTGTGTCATTGGTTGAACATTTAGGTCATTTTCGTCCTCCCTAGGCTTTTTCTTTTCCAATTAGGGTTTTTAACCAATCTTGTGCATCCAATATGTGATTTTGTGTCATTTTGTGTCATTGGTTGAACATTTAGGTCATTTTCGTCCTCCCTAGGCTTATTCTAATCCAATTAGGGTTTTTAACCAATCTTGTGCATCCAATATGTGATTTTGTGTCATTGGTTGCACATTTAGGTCATTTTCGTCCTCCCTAGGCTTATTCTAATCCAATTAGGGTTTTTAACCAATCTTGTGCATCGAATATGTGACTTAGTGTCATTGGTTGCACATTTAGGTCATTTTCGTCCTCCTTGGCTTATTCTAATCCAATTAGGGTTTTTAACCAATCTTGTGCATCCAATATGTGATTTTGTGTCATTGGTTGCACATTTAGGTCATTTTCGTCCTCCCTAGGCTTATTCTAATCCAATTAGGGTTTTTAACCAATCTTGTGCATCCAGTATGTGATTTTGTGTCATTGGTTGAACATTTAGGTCATTTTCGTCCTCCGTAGGCTTATTCTAATCTAATTAGCGTTTTTAACCAATCTTGTGTATATAATAAGTGATTTTGTGTCATTGGTAATCCAATTAGGTCATTTTTGTCCTCCATAGGCTTATTCTAATCCAATTAGGGTTTTTAACCAATCTTTTGCATCCAATATGTGATTTTGTGTCATTGGTTGAACATTTAGGTCATTTTTTCCTCCCTAGGCTTATTCTAATCCAATTAGGGTTTTTAACCAATCTTGTGCATCCAATATGTGATTTTGTGTCATTGGTTGCACATTTAGGTCATTTTCGTCCTCCCTAGGCTTATTCTAATCCAATTAGGGTTTTTAACCAATCTTGTGCATATAATAAGTGATTTTGTGTCATTGGTAATCCAATTAGGTCATTTTCGTCCTCGCTAGGCTTATTCTAATCCAATTAGGGTTTTTAACCATTCTTGTGCATCCAATATGTGATTTTGTGTCATTTTGGGTCAGTGGTTGAACATTTAGGTCATTTTCGTCCTCCCTAGGCTTATTCTAATCCAATTAGGGTTTTTAACCAATCTTGTGCATCCAATATGTGACTTTGTGTCATCGGTTGCACATTTAGGTCATTTTCGTCCTCCCTAGGCTTATTCTAATCCAATTAGGGTTTTTAACCAATCTTGTGCATCCAATATGTGATTTTGTGTCATTGGTTGCACATTTAGGTCATTTTCGTCCTCCCTAGGCTTATTCTAATCCAATTAGGGTTTTTAACCAATCTTGTGCATATAATAAGTGATTTTGTGTCATTGGTAATCCAATTAGGTCATTTTCGTCCTCGCTAGGCTTATTCTAATCCAATTAGGGTTTTTAACCAATCTTGTGCATCTAATATGTGATTTTGTGTCATTTTGTGTCATTGGTTGAAAATTTAGGTTATTTTCGTCCTCCCTAGGCTTATTCTAATCCAATTAGGGTTTTTAACCAATCTTGTGCATCCAATATGTGATTTTGTGTCATTGGTTGCACATTTAGGTCATTTTCGTCCTCCCTAGGCTTATTCTAATCCAATTAGGGTTTTTAACCAATCTTGTGCATCCAATATGTGATTTTGTGTCATTGATTGAACATTTAGGTCATTTTCGTCCTCCCTAGGCTTATTCTAATCCAATTAGGGTTTTTAACCAATCTTGTGCAACCAATATGTGATTTTGTGTCATTGGTTGAACATTTAGGTCTATTTCGTCCTCCGTAGGCTTATTCTAATCCAATTAGGGTTTTTAACCAATCTTGTGCATCCAACATGTGATTTTGTGTCATTGGGTGAACATTTAGGTCATTTTCGTCCTCCCTAGGCTTATTCTAATCCAATTAGGGTTTTTAACCAATCTTGTGCATCCAATATGTGATTTTGTGTCATTGGTTGAACATTTAGGTCATTTTCGTCCTCCCTAGGCTTATTCTAATCCAATTAGGGTTTTTAACCAATCTTGTGCATCCAATATGTGATTTTGTGTCATTGGTTGAACATTTAGGTCATTTTCGTCCTCCCTAGGCTTATTCTAATCCAATTAGGGTTTTTAACCAATCTTGTGCATCCAATATGTGATTTTGTGTCATTTTGTTTCATTGGTTGTACATTTAGGTTATTTTCGTCCTCCCTAGGCTTATTCTAATCCAATTAGGGTTTTTAACCAATCTTGTGCATACAATATGTGATTTTGTGTCATTGGTTGAACATTTAGGTCATTTTCGTCCTCCATAGGCTTATTCTAATCCAACTGGGGTTTTTAACCTATCTTGTACATCCAATATGTAGTTTTGTGTCATTGGTTGAACATTTAGGTCATTTTCGTCCTCCCTAGGCTTATTCTAATCCAATTAGGGTTTTTAACCAATCTTGTGCATCCAATATGTGATTTTGTGTCATTGGTTGAACATTTAGGTCATTTTGGTCCTCCCTATGCTTATTCTAATCCAATTAGGGTTTTTAACCAATCTTGTGCATCCAATATGTGATTTTGTCTCATTGGTTGCACATTTACGTCATTTTCGTCCTCCCTAGGCTTATTGTAATTAAATTAGGGTTTTTAACCAATCTTGTGCATCCAATATGTGATTTTGTGTCATTGGTTGCACATTTAGGTCATTTTCGTCCCCCCTAGGCTTATTCTAATCCAATTAGAATTTTTAACCAATCTTATGCATCCAATATGTGATTTTGTGTCATTTTGTGTTATTGGTTGAACATTTAGGTGATTTTCGTCCTCCGTAGGCTTATTCTAATCCAATTTGGGTTTTTAACCAATCTTGTGCATCCAATAAATGATTTTGTGTCATTTTGTGTCATTGGTTGAACATTTAGGTCATTTTCGTCCCCCAAAGGCTTATTCTAATCCAATTAGGGTTTTTAACCAATCTTGTGCATCCAATATGTGATTTTGTCTCATTGGTTGCACATTTAGGTCATTTTCGTCCTCCCTAGGCTTATTCTAATCCAATTAGGGTTTTTAACCAATCTTGTGCATATAATAAGTGATTTTATGTCATTGGTAATCCAATTAGGTCATTTTCGTCCTCGCTAGGCTTTTTCGAATCCAATTAGAATTTTTAACCAATCTTATGCATCCAATATGTGATTTTGTGTCATTTTGTGTTATTGGTTGAACATTTAGGTCATTTTCGTCCTCCCTAGGCATATTCCAATCCAATTAGGGTATTTAACCAATCTTGTGCATCCAATAAATGATTTTGTGTCATTTTGTGTCATTGGTTGAACATTTAGGTCATTTTCGTCCCCCAAAGGCTAATTCTAAAACAATTAGGGTTTTTAACCAATCTTGTGCATCCAGTATGTGATTTTGTGTCATTGGTTGAACATTTAGGTCATTTTCATCCTCCCTCGGCTTATTCTAATCCAATTATGGTTTTTAACCAATCTTGTTCATATAATAAGTGATTTTGTGTCATTTGTAATCCAATAAGGTCATTTTCGTCCTCGCTAGGCTTATTCTAATCCAATTAGAATTTTTAACCAATCATGTGCATCCAATATGTGATTTTGTGTCATTTTGTGTTATTGGTTGAACATTTAGGTCATTTTCGTCCTCCCTAGGCTTATTCTAATCCAATTAGGGTTTTTAACCAATCTTGTGCATCCAATATGTTATTTTGTGTCATTTTGTGTCATTGGTTGAACATTTAGGTCATTTTCGTCCCCCCTAGGCTTATTCTAATCCAATTAGGGTTTTCAACAAATCTTGTGCATCCAATATGTGAATTTGTGTCATTTTGT
>JBBPBQ010000006.1:345552-380263 GCA_037974755.1 Cicer yamashitae
TTTGTGTTATTGGTTGAACATTTAGGTGATTTTCGTCCTCCGTAGGCTTATTCTAATCCAATTTGGGTTTTTAACCAATCTTGTGCATCCAATAAATGATTTTGTGTCATTTTGTGTCATTGGTTGAACATTTAGGTCATTTTCGTCCCCCAAAGGCTTATTCTAATCCAATTAGGGTTTTTAACCAATCTTGTGCATCCAATATGTGATTTTGTCTCATTGGTTGCACATTTAGGTCATTTTCGTCCTCCCTAGGCTTATTCTAATCCAATTAGGGTTTTTAACCAATCTTGTGCATCCAATATGTGATTTTGTGTCATTGGTTGAACATTTAGGTCATTTTCGTCCTCCCTAGGCTGATTCTAATCCAATTAGGGTTTTTAACCAATCTTGTGCAACGAATATTTGATTTTGTGTCATTGGTTGCATATTTAGGTAATCTTCGTCCTCCCTAGGCTTATTCTAATCCAATTAGGGTTTTTAACCAATCTTGTGCATCCAATATGTGATTTTGTGTCATTTTGTGTCATTGGTTTAACATTTAGGTAATTTTCGTCCTCCCTAGGCTTATTCTAATCCAATTAGGGTTTTTAACCAATCTTGTGCATCCAATATGTGATTTTGTGTCATTGGTTGAACATTTAGGTCATTTTCGTCCTCCCTAGGCTTATTCTAATCCAATTAGGGTTTTTAACCAATCTTGTGCATCCAATATGTGATTTTGTGTCATTGGTTGAACATTTAGGTCATTTTCGTCCTCCCTAGGCTTATTCTAATCCAATTAGGGTTTTTAACCAATCTTGTGCATCCAATATGTGATTTTGTGCATTTTGTGTCATTGGTTGAACAGTTAGGTCATTTTGGTCCTCCCTAGGCTTATTCTAATCCAATTAGGGTTTTTAACCAATCTTGTGCATCCAATATGTGATTTTGTGTCATTGGTTGAACATTTAGGTCATTTTCGTCCTCCCTAGGCTTATTCTAATCCAATTAGGGTTTTTAAAAAATCTTGTGCATCAAATATGTGATTTTGTGTCATTGGTTGAACGTTTAGGTCATTTTGGTCCTCCTTAGGCTTATTCTAATCCAATTAGGGTTTTTAACCAATCTTGTGCATCCAATATGTGATTTTGTGTCATTTTGTGTCATTGGTTGAACATTTAGGTCATTTTCGTCCTCCCTAGGCTTATTCTAATCCAATTAGGGTTTTTAACCAATCTTGTGCATCAAATATGTGATTTTGTGTCATTTTGTGTCATTGGTTGAACGTTTAGGTAATTTTGGTCCTCCCTAGGCTTATTCTAATCCAATTAGGGTTTTTAACCAATCTTGTGCATCCAATATGTGATTTTGTGTCATTTTGTGTCATTGGTTGAACATTTAGGTCATTTTCGTCCTCCCTAGGCTTATTCTAATCCAATTAGGGTTTTTAACCAATCTTGTGCATCCAATATGTGATTTTGTGTCATTGGTTGAACATTTAGGTCATTTTCGTCCTCCCTAGGCTTATTCTAATCCAATTAGGGTTTTTAACCAATCTTGTGCATCCAGTGTGTGATTTTTTGTCATTTTGTGTCATTGGTTGAACATTTAGGTCATTTTCGTCCTGCCTAGGTTTATTCTAATCCAATTAGGGTTTTTAACCAATCTTGTGCATCCAATATGTGATTTTGTGTCATTGGTTGAACATTTAGGTCATTTTCGTCCTCCCTAGGCTTATTCTAATCCAATTAGGGTTTTTAACAAAACTTGTGCATCCAATATGTGATTTTGTGTCATTGGTTGAACATTTAGGTCATTTTCGTCCTCCCTAGGCTTATTCTAATCCAATTAGGGTTTTTAACCAATCTTGTGCATCCAATATGTGATTTTGTGTCATTGGTTGAACATTTAGGTCATTTTCGTCCTCCCTAGGCTTATTCTAATCCAATTAGGGTTTTTAACCAATCTTGTGCATCCAATATGTGAATTTGTGTCATTTTGTGTCATTGGTTGAACATTTAGGTCATTTTCGTCCTCCGAAGGCTTATTCTCATCCAATTAGGGTTTTTAAACAATTTTGTGCATCCAATATGTGATTTTGTGTCATTGGTTGAACATTTAGGTCATTTTCGTCCTCTCTAGGGTTTTTCTATTCCATTTAGGGTTTTTAACCAATCTTGTGCATCCAATATGTGATTTTGTGTCATTGGTTGAACATTTAGGTCATTTTCGTCCTCCCTAGGCTTATTCTAATCCAATTAGGGTTTTTAACCAATCTTGTGCATCCAATATGTGATTTTGTGTCATTGGTTGAACATTTAGGTCATTTTCGTCCTCCCTAGGCTTATTTTAATCCATTTAGGGTTTTTAACCAATCTTGTGCATCCAATATGTGATTTTGTGTCATTTTGTGTCATTGGTTGAACATTTAGGTCATTTTCGTCCTCCCTAGGCTTATTCTAATCCAATTAGGGTTTTTAACCAATCTTGTGCATCCAATATGTGATTTTGTGTCATTTTGTTTCATTTGTTGAACATTTAGGTCATTTTCGTCCTCCCTAGGCTTATTCTAATCCAATTAGGGTTTTTAACCAATCTTGTGCATCCAATATGTGATTTTGTGTCATTGGTTGAACATTTAGGTCATTTTCGTCCTCCCTAGGCTTATTCTAATCCAATTAGGGTTTTTAACCAATCTTGTACATCCAATATGTGATTTTGTGTCATTTTGTGTCATTGGTTGAACATTTAGGTCATTTTCGTCCTCCATAGGCTTATTCTAATCCAATTAGGGTTTTTAACCAATCTTGTGCATCCAATATGTGATTTTGTGTCATTGGTTGCACATTTAGGTCATTTTCGTCCTCCCTAGGCTTATTCTAATCCAATTAGGGTTTTTAACCAATCTTGTGCATCCAATATGTGATTAGGTGTCATTGGTTGCACATTTAGGTCATTTTCGTCCTCCGTAGGCTTATTCTAATCCAATTAGGGTTTTTAACCAATCTTGTGCATCCAATATGTGATTTTGTGTCATTGGTTGCACATTTAGGTCATTTTCGTCCTCCCTAGGCTTATTCTAATCCAATTAGGGTTTTTAACCAATCTTGTGCATCCAATATGTGATTTTGTGTCATTGGTTGAACATTTAGGCAAATTTCGTCCTCGCTAGGCTTATTCTAATCCAATTAAGATTTTTAACCAATCTTATGCATCCAATATGTGATTTTGTGTCATTGGTTGCACATTTAGGTCATTCTCGTCCTCCCTAGGCTTATTCTAATCCAATTAGGGTTTTTAACCAATCTTGTGCATCCAATATGTGATTTTGTGTCATTGGTTGCACATTTAGGTCATTTTCGTCCTCCCTAGGCTTATTCTAATCCAATTAGGGTTTTTAACCAATCTAGTGCATCCAATATGTGATTTTGTGTCATTGGTTGCACATTTAGGTCATTTTCGTCCTCCCTAGGCTTATTCTAATCCAATTAGGGGTTTTAACCAATCTTGTGCATCCAATATGTGATTTTGTGTCAATGGTTGAACATTTAGGTCATTTTCGTCCTCCCCAGGTTTATTCTAATCCAATTAGGATTTTTATCCAATCTTGTGTATCCCATATGTGATTTTGTGTCAATTTGTGTCATTGGTTGCACATTTAGGTCATTTTGGTCCTCCCTACGCTTATTCTAATCCAATTAGGGTTTTTACCAATCTTGTGCATATAATAAGTGATTTTGTGTTATTGGTAATCCAATTAGGTCATTTTCGTCCTCGCAGGGCTTATTCTAATCCAATTAGGGTTTTTACCCAATCTTGTGCATCCAATATGTGATTTTGTGTCGTTGGTTGAACATTTAGGTCATTTTGGTCCTCCCTAGGCTTATTCTAATCCAATTAGGGTTTTTAACCAATCTTGTGCATCCAATATGTGATTTTGTGTCATTGGTTGCACATTTAGGTCATTTTCGTCCTCCCTAGGCTTATTCTAATCCAATTAGGGTTTTTAACCAATCTTGTGCATCCAATATGTGATTTTGTGTCATTGGTTGAACATTTAGGTTATTTTGGTCCTCCCTAGGCTTATTCTAATCCAATTAGGGTTTTTAACCAATCTTGTGCATCCAATATGTGAATATGTGTCATTGGTTGCACATTTAGGTCATTTTCGTCCTCCCTAGGCTTATTCTAATCCAATTAGGGTTTTTAACCAATCTTGTGCATCCAATATGTGAATTTGTGTCATTGGTTGAACATTTAGGTCATTTTCGTCCTCCCTAGGCTTATTCTAATCCAATTAGGATTTTTAACCAATCTTGTGCATCCAATATGTGATTTTGTGTCATTTTGTGTCATTGGTTGAACATTTAGGTCATTTTCTTCCCCCCTAGGCTTATTCTAAGCCAATTAGGGTTTTTAACCAATCTTGTGCATCCAATATGTGATTTTGTGTCATTGGTTGCACATTTAGGTCATTTTCGTCCTCCCTAGGCTTATTCTAATCCAATTAGGGTTTTTAACCAATCTTGTGCATCCCATATGTGATTTTGTGTCAATTTGTGTCATTGGTTGAACATTTAGGTCATTTTCGTCTTCCCTTGGCTTATTCTAATCCAATTAGGGTTTTTAACCAATCTTGTGCATCCAATTAGGCTGATTCTAATCCAATTTGGGTTTTTAACCAATCTTGTGCATCCAATATGTGATTCTGTGTCATTTTGTGTCATTGGTTGAACATTTTGGTCATTTTCGTCCTCCCTAGGCTTATTCTAATCCATTTAGGGTTTATAACCAATCTTGTACATCCAATATGTGATTTTGTGTCATTGGTTGCACATTTAGGTCATTTTAGTCCTCCCTAGGCTTATTCTAATCCAATTAGGGTTTTTAACCAATCTTGTGCATCCAATATGTGATTTTGTGTCATTGGTTGCACATTTAGGTCATTTTCGTCCTCCCTAGGCTTATTCTAATCCAATTAGGGTTTTTAACCAATCTTGTGCATATAATAAGTGATTTTGTGTCATTTGTAATCCAATTAGGTCATTTTCGTCCTCGCTAGGCTTATTCTAATCCAATTAGAATTTTTAACCAATCATGTGCATCCAATATGTGATTTTGTGTCATTTTGTGTTATTGGTTGAACATTTAGGTCATTTTCGTCCTCCCTAGGCTTATTCTAATCCAATTAGGGTTTTTAACCAATCTTGTGCATCCAATATGTTATTTTGTGTCATTTTGTGTCATTGGTTGAACATTTAGGTCATTTTCGTCCTCCCTAGGCTTATTCTTATCCAATTAGGGTTTTTAACCAATCTTGCGCATATAATAAGTGATTTTTTGTCATTGGTAATCCAATAAGTTCATTTTCGTCCTCGCTAGACTTATTCTAATCCAATTAGGGTTTTTAACCAATCTTTTGCATCCAATATGTGACTTTGTGTCATTGGTTGAACATTTAGGTCATTTTGGTCCTCCCTAGGCTTATTCTAATCCAATTAGGGTTTTTAACCAATCTTGTGCATCCAATATGTGATTTTGTGTCATTGGTTGCACATTTAGGTCATTTTCGTCCTCCCTAGGCTTATTCTAATCCAATTAGGGTTTTTAACCAATCTTGTGCATCCAATATGTGATTTTGTGTCAATTTGTGTCATTGGTTGAACATTTAGGTCATTTTCGTCCTCCCTAGGCTTATTCTAATCCAATTAGGGTTTTTAACCAATCTTGTGCATCCAATATGTGATTTTGTGTCATTGGTTGCACATTTAGGTCATTTTCGTCCTCCCTAGGCTTATTCTAATCCAATTAGGGTTTTTAACCAATCTTGTGCATATAATAAGTGATTTTGTGTCATTGGTAATCCAATAAGTTCATTTTCGTCCTCGCTAGACTTATTCTTATCCAATTAGGGTTTTTAACCAATCTTGTGCATCCAATATGTGACTTTGTGTCATTGGTTGAAAATTTAGGTCATTTATGTCCTCCCTAGGCTTATTCTAATCCAATTAGGGTTTTTAACCAATCTTGTGCATCCAATATGTGATTTTGTGTCATTGGTTGCACATTTAGGTCATTTTCGTCCTCCCTAGGCTTATTCTAATCGAATTAGGGTTTTTAACCAATCTTGTGCATATAATAAGTGATTTTATGTCATTGGTAATCCAATTAGGTCATTTTCGTCCTCGCTAGGCTTATTCTAATCCAATTAGGGTTTTTAACCAATCTTATGCATCCAATATGTGATTTTGTGTCATTTTGTGTCATTGGTTGAACATTTAGGTCATTTTCGTCCTCCCTAGGCTTATTTTAAACTAATTTGGGTTTTTAACCAATCTTGTGCATCCAATATGTGATTTTGTGTCATGGTTGAACATTTAGGTCATTTTCGTCCTCCCTAGGCTTATTCTAATCCAATTAGGGTTTTTAACCAATCTTGTGCATGTAATATGTGATTTTGTGTCATTGGTTGCACATTTAGGTCATTTTCGTCCTCCCTAGGCTTATTCTAATCCAATTAGGGTTTTTAACCAATCTTGTGCATATAATAAGTGATTTTATGTCATTGGTAATCCAATTAGGTCATTTTCGTCCTCACTAGGCTTATTCTAATCCAATTAGGGTTTTTAACCAATCTTATGCATCCAATATGTGATTTTGTGTCATTGGTTGAACATTTAGGTCATTTTCGTCCTCCCTCGGCTTATTCTAATCCAATTAGGGTTTTTAATCAATCTTACGCATCCAATATGTGATTTTGTGTCATTGTTTGCACATTTAGGTCATTTTCGTCCTCCCTAGGCTTATTCTTATCCAATTAGGGTTTTTAACCAATCTTGTGCATATAATAAGTGATTTTTTGTCATTGGTAATCCAATAAGTTCATTTTCATCCTCGCTAGACTTATTCTAATCCAATTAGGGTTTTTAACCAATCTTGTGCATCCAATATGTGACTTTGTGTCATTGGTTGAACATTTAGGTCATTTTGGTCCTCCCTAGGCTTATTCTAATCCAATTAGGGTTTTTAACCAATCTTGTGCATCCAATATGTGATTTTGTGTCATTGGTTGAACATTTAGGTCATTTTCTTACTCCCCAGGCTTATTCTAATCCAATTAGGATTTTTATCCAATCTTGTGCATCCAATATGTGATTTTGTGTCAATTTGTGTCATTGGTTGAACATTTAGGTCATTTTCGTCCTCCCTAGGCTTATTCTAATCCAATTAGGGTTTTTAACCAATCTTGTGCATCCAATATGTGATTTTGTGTTATTGGTTGCACATTTAGGTCATTTTCGTCCTCCCTAGGCTTATTCTAATCCAATTAGGGTTTTTAACCAATCTTGTGCATATAATAAGTGATTTTATGTCATTGGTAATCCAATTAGGTCATTTTCGTCCTCGCTAGGCTTATTCTAATCCAATTAGGGTTTTTAACCAATCTTATGCATCCAATATGTGATTTTGTGTCATTTTGTGTCATTGGTTGAACATTTAGGTCACTTTCGTCCTCCCTAGGCTTATTCTAATCCAATTTGGGTTTTTAACCAATCTTGTGCATCCAATATGTGATTTTGTGTCATTGGTTGAACATTTAGGTCATTTTCGTCCTCCCTAGGCTTATTGTAATCCAATTAGGGTTTTTAACCAATCTTGTGCATCCAATATGTGATTTTGTGTCATTTTGTGTCATTGGTTGAACATTTAGGTCATTTTTGTCCTCCCTAGGCTTATTCTAATCCAATTAGGGTTTTTCACCAATCTTGTGCATCGTATATGTGATTTTGTGTCATTGGTTGCACATTTAGGTCATTTTCGTCCTCCCTAGGCTTATTCTAATCCAATTAGGGTTTTTAACCAATCTTGTGCATCCAATATGTGATTTTGTGTCATTGGTTGAACATTTAGGTCATTTTCGTCCTCCCTAGGCTTATTCTAATCCAATTAGGGTTTTTAACCTATCTTGGGCATGCAATATGTGATTTTGTGTCATTTTGTGTCATTGGTTGAACATTTAGGTCATTTTCGTCCTCCCTAGGCTTATTCTAATCCAATTAGGGTTTTTAACCAATCTTGTGCATCCAATATGTGATTTTGTGTCATTTTGTGTCATTGGTTGAACATTTAGGTCATTTTCGTCTTCCCTTGGCTTATTCTAATCCAATTAGGGTTTTTAACCAATCTTGTGCATCCAATATGTGATTTTGTGTCATTGGTTGCACATTTAGGTCATTTTCGTCCTCCCTAGGCTTATTCTAATCCAATTAGGGTTTTTAACCAATCTTGTGCATATAATAAGTGATTTTTTGTCATTGGTAATCCAATAAGTTCATTTTCTTCCTCGCTAGGCTTATTCTAATCCAATTAGGGTTTTTAACCTATCTTGTGCATCCAATATGTGACTTTGTGTCATTGGTTGAACATTTAGGTCATTTTGGTCCTCCCTAGGCTTATTCTAATCCAATTAGGGTTTTTAACCAATCTTGTGCATCCAATATGTGATTTTGTGTCATTGGTTGCACATTTAGGTCATTTTCGTCCTCCCTAGGCTTATTCTAATCCAATTAGGGTTTTTAACCAATCTTGTGCATCCAATATGTGATTTTGTGTCATTGGTTGAACATTTAGGTTATTTTCGTCGTCCCCAGGCTTATTCTAATCCAATTAGGATTTTAATCCAATGTTGTGCATCCCATATGCGATTTTGTGTCATTGGTTGAACATTTAGGTCATTTTCGTCCTCCCTAGGCTTATTCTAATCCAATTAGGGTTTTTAACCAATCTTGTGCATCCAATATGTGATTTTGTGTCATTGGTTGCACATTTAGGTCATTTTTGTCCTCCCTAGGCTTATTCTAATCCAATTAGGGTTTTTAACCAATCTTGTGCATATAATAAGTGATTTTGTGTCATTGGTTGCACATTTAGGTCATTTTTGCCTCCCTAGGCTTATACTAATCCAATTAGGGTTTTTAACCAATCTTGTGCATATAATAAGTGATTTTGTGTCATTGGTTGCACATTTAGGTCATTTTCGTCCTCCCTATGCTTATTCTAATCCAATTAGGGTTTTTAACCAATCTTGTGCATCCAATATTTGATTTTGTGTCATTGGTTGAACATTTAGGTCATTTTCGTCCTCCCTACGCTTATTCTAATCCAATTTGGGTTTTTAACCAATCTTGTGCATCCAGTATGTGATTTTGTGTCATTGGTTGAACATTTAGGTCATTTTCGTCCTCCGTAGGCTTATTCTAATCTAATTAGCGTTTTTAACCAATCTTGTGTATATAATAAGTGATTTTGTGTCATTGGTAATCCAATTAGGTCATTCTTGTCCTCCATAGGCTTATTCTAATCCAATTAGGGTTTTTAACCAATCTTTTGCATCCAATATGTGATTTTGTGTCATTGGTTGAACATTTAGGTCATTTTTTCCTCCCTAGGCTTATTCTAATCCAATTAGGGTTTTTAACCAATCTTGTGCATCCAATATGTGATTTTGTGTCATTGGTTGCACATTTAGGTCATTTTCGTCCTCCCTAGGCTTATTCTAATCCAATTAGGGTTTTTAACCAATCTTGTGCATATAATAAGTGATTTTGTGTCATTGGTAATCCAATTAGGTCATTTTCGTCCTCGCTAGGCTTATTCTAATCCAATTAGGGTTTTTAACCATTCTTGTGCATCCAATATGTGATTTTGTGTCATTTTGGGTCAGTGGTTGAACATTTAGGTCATTTTCGTCCTCCCTAGGCTTATTCTAATCCAATTAGGGTTTTTAACCAATCTTGTGCATCCAATATGTGACTTTGTGTCATCGGTTGCACATTTAGGTCATTTTCGTCCTCCCTAGGCTTATTCTAATCCAATTAGGGTTTTTAACCAATCTTGTGCATCCAATATGTGATTTTGTGTCATTGGTTGCACATTTAGGTCATTTTCGTCCTCCCTAGGCTTATTCTAATCCAATTAGGGTTTTTAACCAATCTTGTGCATATAATAAGTGATTTTGTGTCATTGGTAATCCAATTAGGTCATTTTCGTCCTCGCTAGGCTTATTCTAATCCAATTAGGGTTTTTAACCAATCTTGTGCATCTAATATGTGATTTTGTGTCATTTTGTGTCATTGGTTGAAAATTTAGGTTATTTTCGTCCTCCCTAGGCTTATTCTAATCCAATTAGGGTTTTTAACCAATCTTGTGCATCCAATATGTGATTTTGTGTCATTGGTTGCACATTTAGGTCATTTTCGTCCTCCCTAGGCTTATTCTAATCCAATTAGGGTTTTTAACCAATCTTGTGCATCCAATATGTGATTTTGTGTCATTTGTTGAACACTTAGGTCATTTTCGTCCTCCCTAGGCTTATTCTAATCCAATTAGGGTTTTTAACTAATCTTGTGCATCCAATATGTGATTTTGTGTCATTGGTTGTACATTTAGGTCATTTTCGTCCCCCCTAGGCTTATTCTAATCCAATTAGAATTTTTAACCAATCTTATGCATCCAATATGTGATTTTGTGTCATTTTGTGTTATTGGTTGAACGTTTAGGTCATTTTCGTCCTCCCTAGGCTTATTGTCATCCAATTAGGGTTTTTAACCAATCTTGTGCATATAATAAGTGATTTTGTGTCATTTGTAATCCAATTAGGTCATTTTCGTCCTCGCTAGGCTTATTCTAATCCAATTAGAATTTTTAACCAATCATGTGCATCCAATATGTGATTTTGTGTCATTTTGTGTTATTGGTTGAACATTTAGGTCATTTTCGTCCTCCCTAGGCTTATTCTAATCCAATTAGGGTTTTTAACCAATCTTGTGCATCCAATATGTTATTTTGTGTCATTTTGTGTCATTGGTTGAACATTTAGGTCATTTTCGTCCCCCCTAGGCTTATTCTAATCCAATTAGGGTTTTCAACAAATCTTGTGCATCCAATATGTGAATTTGTGTCATTTTGTGTCATTGGTTGAACATTTAGGTCATTTAGGTCCTCCCTAGGCTTATTCTAATCCAATTAGGGTTTTTAACCAATCTTGTGGATCCAATATGTGATTTTGTGTCATTTTGTATTATTGGTTGAACATTTAGGTCATTTTCGTCCTCCCTAGGCTTATTCAAATCCAATTAGGGTTTTTAACCAATCTTGTGCATATAATAAGTGATTTTGCGTTATTGGTAATCCAATTAGGTCATTTTCGTCCTCGCTAGGCTTATTCTAATCCAATTAAGGTTTTTAACCAATCTTATGCATCCAATATGTGATTTTGTGTCATTTTATGTCATTGGTTGAACATTTAGGTCATTTTCGTCCTCCCTGGGCTTATTCTAATCCAATTAGGGTTTTTAACTAATCTTGTGCATCCAATATGTGATTTTGTGTCATTGGTTGCACATTTAGGTCATTTTCGTCCTCCCTAGGCTTATTCTAATCCAATTAGGGTTTTTAACCAATCTTGTGCATATAATAAGTGATTTTGTGTCATTTGTAATCCAATTACGTCATTTTCGTCCTCGCTAGGCTTATTCTTATCCAATTAGAATTTTTAACCAATCATGTGCATCCAATATGTGATTTTGTGTCATTTTGTGTTATTGGTTGAACATTTTGGTCATTTTTGTCCTCCCTAGGCTTATTCTAATCCAATTAGGGTTTTTAACCAATCTTGTGCATCCAATATGTTATTTTGTGTCATTTTGTGTCATTGGTTGAACATTTAGGTCATTTTCGTCCTCCCTAGGCTTATTCTTATCCAATTAGGGTTTTTAACCAATCTTGTGCATATAATAAGTGATTTTTTGTCATTGGTAATCCAATAAGTTCATTTTCGTCCTCGCTAGACTTATTCTAATCCAATTAGGGTTTTTAACCAATCTTTTGCATCCAATATGTGACTTTGTGTGATTGGTTGAACATTTAGGTCATTTTGGTCCTCCCTAGGCTTATTCTAATCCAATTAGGGTTTTTAACCAATCTTGTGCATCCAATATGTGATTTTGTGTCATTGGTTGCACATTTAGGTCATTTTCGTCCTCCCTAGGCTTATTCTAATCTAATTAGGGTTTTTAACCAATCTTGTGCATCCAATATGTGATTTTGTGTCATTTGTTGAACACTTAGGTCATTTTCGTCCTCCCTAGGCTTATTCTAAACCAATTAGGGTTTTTAACTAATCTTGTGCATCCAATATGTGATTTTGTGTCATTGGTTGAACATTTAGGTCATTTAGGTCCTCCCTAGGCTTATTCTAATCCAATTAGGGTTTTTAACCAATCTTGTGCATATAATAAGTGATTTTATGTCATTGGTAATCCAATTAGGTCATTTTCGTCCTCGCTAGGCTTATTCTAATCCAATTAGGGTTTTTAACCAATCTTATGCATCCAATATGTGATTTTGTGTCATTTTGTGTCATAGGTTGAACATTTAGGTCATTTTCGTCCTCCCCATGCTTATTCTAATCCACTTAGGATTTTTATCCAATCTTGTGCATCCAATATGTGATTTTGTGTCAATTTGTGTCATTGGTTGAACATTTAGGTCATTTTCGTCCTCCCTAGGCTTATTCTAATCCAATTAGGGTTTTTAACCAATCTTGTGCATCCAATATGTGATTTTGTGTCATTGGTTGCACATTTAGGTCATTTTCGTCCTCCCTAGGCTTATTCTAATCCAATTAGGGTTTTTAACCAATCTTGTGCATATAATAAGTGATTTTATGTCATTAGTAATCCAATTAGGTCATTTTTGTCCTCGCTAGGCTTATTTTAATCCAATTAGGGTTTTTAACCAATCTTATGCTTCCAATATGTGATTTTGTGCCATTTTGTGTCATTGGTTGAACATTTAGGTCATTTTCGTCCTCCCTAGGCTTATTTTAAACCAATTTGGGTTTTTAACCAATCTTGTGCATCCAATATGTGATTTTGTGTCATTGGTTGTACATTTAGGTCATTTTCGTCCTCCCTAGGCTTATTCTAATCCAATTAGGGTTTTTAACCAATCTTGTGCATATAATAAGTGATTTTATGTCATTGGTAATCCAATTAGGTCATTTTCGTCCTCGCTAGGCTTATTCTAATCCAGTTAGGGTTTTTAACCAATCTTGTGCATCCAATATGTGATTTTGTGTCATTGGTTGCACATTTATGTCATTTTCGTCCTCCCTAGGCTTATTCTAATCCAATTAAGGTTTTTAACCAATCTTGTGCATCCAATATGTGATTTTGTGTCATTTTGTGTCATTGGTTGAACATTTAGGTCATTTTCGTCCTCCCTAGGCTTATTCTAATCCAATTAGGGTTTTTAACCAATCTTGTGCATCCAATATGTGATTTTGTGTCATTGGTTGAACATTTAGGTCATTTTCGTCCTCCCTAGGCTTATTGTAATCCAATTAGGGTTTTAAACCAATCTAATGCATCCAATATGTGATTTTGTGTCATTTTGTGTCATTGGTTGAACGTTTAGGTCATTTTCGTCCTCCCTAGGCTTATTCTAATCCAATTAGGGTTTTTAACTAATCTTGTGCATCCAATATGTGATTTTGAGTCATTTGTTGAACATTTAGGTCATTTTCGTCCTCCCTAGGCTTATTCTAATCCAATTAGGGTTTTTAACCAATCTTGTGCATCCAATATGTGATTTTTTGTCATTTTGTGTCATTGGTTGAACGTTTAGGTCATTTTCGTCCTCCCTAGGTTTATTCTAATCCAATTAGGGTTTTTAACCAATCTTGTGCATCCAATATGTGATTTTGTGTCATTTTGTGTCATTGGTTGAACATTTAGGTCATTTTCGTCCTCCCTAGGCTTATTCTAATCCAATTAGGGTTTTTTAACCAATATTGGGTATCCAATCTGTGATTTTGTGTCATTTTGTGTCATTGGTTGAACATTTAGGTCATTTTCGTCCTCCCTAGGCTTATTCTAATCCAATTAGGGTTTTTAACCAATCTTGTGCATCCAATATGTGATTTTGTGTCATTGGTTGAACATTTAGGTCATTTTCGTCCTCCCTAGGCTTATTCTAATCCAATTAGGGTTTTTAACCAATCTTGTGCATCCAATATGTCATTTTGTGTCATTCGTTGAACATTGAGGACATTTTCGTCCTCTCTAGGCTTATTCTAATCCAATTAGGGTTTTAACCAATCTTGTGCATCCAATATGTGATTTTGTGTCATTTTGTGTCATTGGTTGAACATTTAGGTCATTTTCGTCCTCCCTAGGCTTATTCTAATCCAATTATGGTTTTTAACCAATCTTGTGCATCCAATATGTGATTTTGTGTCATTTTATGTCATTGGTTGAACATTTAGGTCATTTTCGTCCTCCCTAGGCTTATTCTAATCCAATTAGGGTTTTTAACCAATCTTGTGCATCCAATATGTGATTTTGTGTTATTTTGTGTCATTGGTTGAACATTTAGGTCATTTTCGTACTCCCTAGGCTTATTCTAATCCAATTAGGGTTTTTAACCAATCTTGTGCATCCAATATGTGATTTTGTGTCATTGGTTGAACATTTAGGTCATTTTCGTCCTCCCTAGGCTTATTCTAATCCAATTAGGGTTTTTAACCAATCTTGTGCATCCAATATGTGATTTTGCGTCATTGGTTGATCATTTAGGTCATTTTCGTCCTCCCTAGGCTTATTCTAATCCAATTAGGGTTTTTAACCAATCTTGTGCATCCAATATGTGATTTTGTGTCATTGGTTGAACATTTAGGTCATTTTCGTCCTCCCTAGGCTTATTCTAATCCAATTAGGGTTTTCAACCAATCTTGTGCATCCAATATGTGATTTTGTGTCATTTGTTGAACATTTAGGTCATTTTCGTCCTCCCTAGGCTTATTCTAATCCAATTAGGGTTTTTAACCAATCTTGTGCATCCAATATGTGATTTTGTGTCATTGGTTGCACATTTAGGTCATTCTCGTCCTCCCTAGGCTTATTCTAATCCAATTAGGGTTTTTAACCAATCTTGTGCATCCAATATGTGATTTTGTGTCATTGGTTGCACATTTAGGTCATTTTCGTCCTCCCTAGGCTTATTCTAATCCAATTAGGGTTTTTAACCAATCTTGTGCATCCATTATGTGATTTTGTGTCATTGGTTGCACATTTAGGTCATTTTCGTCCTCCCTAGGCTTATTCTAATCCAATTAGGGTTTTTAACCAATCTTGTGCATCCAATATGTGATTTTGTGTCATTGGTTGAACATTTAGGCAAATGTCGTCCTCCCCAGGCTTATTCTAATCCAATTAGGATTTTTATCCAATCTTGTGCATCCCATATGTGATTTTGTGTCAACTTGTGTCATTGGTTGAACGTTTAGGTCATTTTCGTCCTCCCTAGGCTTATTCTAATCCAATTAGGGTTTTTAACCAATCTTGTGCATCCAATATGTGATTTTGTGTCATTGGTTGCACATTTAGGTCATTTTCGTCCTCCCTAGGCTTATTCTAATCCAATTAGGGTTTGTAACCAATCTTGTGCATATAATAAGTGATTTTATGTCATTGGTAATCCAATTAGGTCATTTTTGTCCTCGCAAGGCTTATTCTAATCCAATTAGGGTTTTTAACCAATCTTATGCATCCAATATGTGATTTTGTGTCATTTTGTGTCATAGGTTGAACATTTAGGTCATTTTCGTCCTCCCCAGGCTTATTCTAATCCACTTAGGATTTTTATCCAATCTTGTGCATCCAATATGTGATTTTGTGTCAATTTGTGTCATTGGTTGAACATTTAGGTCATTTTCGTCCTCCCTAGGCTTATTCTAATCCAATTAGGGTTTTTAACAAATCTTGTGCATCCAATATGTGATTTTGTGTCATTGGTTGCACATTTAGGTCATTTTCGTCCTCCCTAGGCTTATTCTAATCCAATTAGGGTTTTTAACCAATCTTGTGCATATAATAAGTGATTTTATGTCATTGGTAATCCAATTAGGTCATTTTTGTCCTCGCTAGGCTTATTCTAATCCAATTAGGGTTTTTAACCAATCTTATGCATCCAATATGTGATTTTGTGTCATAGGTTGAACATTTAGGTCTTTTTCGTCCTCCCTAGGCTTATTCTAATCCAATTAGGGTTTTTAACCAATCTTGTGCATCCAATATGTGATTTTGTGTCATTGGTTGCACATTTAGGTCATTTTCGTCCTCCCTAGGCTTATTCTAATCCAATTAGGGTTTCTAACCTATCTTGTGCATCCAATATGTGATTTTGTGTCATTTTGTGTCATTGGTTGAACATTTAGGTCATTTTCGTCCTCCCTAGGCTTATTCTAATCCAATTAGGGTTTTTAACCAATCTTGTGCATCCAATATGTGATTTTGTGTCATTGGTTGAACATTTAGGTCATTTTGGTCCTCCCTAGGCTTATTCTAATCCAATTACGGTTTTTAACCAATCTTATGCATCCAATATGTGATTTTGTGTCATTTTGTGTCATTGGTTGAACATTTAGGTCATTTTCGTCCTCCCTAGGCTTATTCTAATCCAATTAGGTTTTTTAACCAATCTTGTACATCCAATATTTGATTTTGTGTCATTTTGTGTCATTGGTTGAACATTTAGGTCATTTTCGTCCTCCCTAGGCTTATTCTAATCCAATTAGGGTTTTTAACCAATCTTGTGCATCCAATATGTGATTTTGTGTCATTGGTTGAACATTTAGGTCATTTTGGTCCTCCCTAGGCTTATTCTAATCCAATTAGGGTTTTTAACCAATCTTGTGCATATAATAAGTGATTTTATGTCATTGGTAATCCAATTAGGTCATTTTCGTCCTCGCTAGGCTTATTCTAATCCAATTAGGGTTTTTAACCAATCTTATGCCTCCAATATGTGATTTTGTGTCATTTTGTGTCATTGGTTGAACATTTAGGTCATTTTCGTCCTCCCTAGGCTTATTTTAATCCAATTTGGATTTTTAACCAATCTTGTGCATCCAATATGTGATTTTGTGTCATTGGTTGCACATTTAGGTCATTTTCGTCCTCCCTAGGCTTATTCTAATCCAATTAAGGTTTTTAACCAATCTTGTGCATATAATAAGTGATTTTATGTCATCGGTAATCCAATTAGGTCATTTTCGTCCTCGCTAGGCTTATTCTAATCCAATTAGGGTTTTTAACCAATCTTATGCATCCAATATGTGATTTTCTGTCATTTTGTGTCATTGGTTGAACATTTAGGTCACTATCGTCCTCCCTAGGCTTATTATAATCCAATTTGGGTTTTTAACCAATCTTGTGCATCCAATATGTGATTTTGTGTCATTTTGTGTCATTGGTTGAACATTTTGGTCATTTTCTTCCTCCCTACGCTTATTCTAATCCATTTAGGGTTTTTAACCAATCTTGTGCATCCAATATGTGATTTTGTGTCATTGGTTGCACATTTAGGTCATTTTCGCCCCCCCTAGGCTTATTCTAATCCAATTAGAATTTTTAACCAATCTTATGCATCCAATATGTGATTTTGTGTCATTTTGTGTTATTGGTTGAACATTTAGGTGATTTTCGTCCTCCGTAGGCTTATTCTAATCCAATTTGGGTTTTTAACCAATCTTGTGCATCCAATAAATGATTTTGTGTCATTTTGTGTCATTGGTTGAACATTTAGGTCATTTTCGTCCCCCAAAGGCTTATTCTAATCCAATTAGGGTTTTTAACCAATCTTGTGCATCCAATATGTGATTTTGTCTCATTGGTTGCACATTTAGGTCATTTTCGTCCTCCCTAGGCTTATTCTAATCCAATTAGGGTTTTTAACCAATCTTGTGCATATAATAAGTGATTTTATGTCATTGGTAATCCAATTAGGTCATTTTCGTCCTCGCTAGGCTTATTCTAATCCAATTAGGGTTTTTAACCATTCTTATGCATCCAATATGTGATTTTGTGTCATTGGTTGAACATTTAGGTCATTTTGGTCCTCCCTAGGCTTATTCTAATCCAATTATGGTTTTTAACCAATCTTGTTCATATAATAATTGATTTTGTGTCATTTGTAATCCAATTAGGTCATTTTCGTCCTCGCTAGGCTTATTCTAATCCAATTAGAATTTTTAACCAATCATGTGCATCCAATATGTGATTTTGTGTCATTTTGTGTTATTGGTTGAACATTTAGGTCATTTTCGTCCTCCCTAGGCTTATTCTAATCCAATTAGGGTTTTTAACCAATCTTGTGCATCCAATATGTTATTTTGTGTCATTTTGTGTCATTGGTTGAACATTTAGGTCATTTTCGTCCCCCCTAGGCTTATTCTAATCCAATTAGGGTTTTCAACAAATCTTGTGCATCCAATATGTGAATTTGTGTCATTTTGTGTCATTGGTTGAACATTTAGGTCATTTAGGTCCTCCCTAGGCTTATTCTAATCCAATTAGGGTTTTTAACCAATCTTGTGGATCCAATATGTGATTTTGTGTCATTTTGTATTATTGGTTGAACATTTAGGTCATTTTCGTCCTCCCTAGGCTTATTCTAATCCAATTAGGGTTTTTAACCAATCTTGTGCATATAATAAGTGATTTTGCGTTATTGGTAATCCAATTAGGTCATTTTCGTCCTCGCTAGGCTTATTCTAATCCAATTAAGGTTTTTAACCAATCTTATGCATCCAATATGTGATTTTGTGTCATTTTGTGTCATTGGTTGAACATTTAGGTCATTTTCGTCCTCCCTGGGCTTATTCTAACCCAATTAGGGTTTTTAACTAATCTTGTGCATCCAATAGGTGATTTTGTGTCATTGGTTGCACATTTAGGTCATTTTCGTCCTCCCTAGGCTTATTCTAATCCAATTAGGGTTTTTAACCAATCTTGTGCATATAATAAGTGATTTTGTGTCATTTGTAATCCAATTAGGTCATTTTCGTCCTCGCTAGGCTTATTCTAATCCAATTAGGGTTTTTAACCAATCTTGTGCATCCAATATGTGATTTTGTGTCATTGGTTGCACATTTAGGTCATTTTCGTCCTCCCTAGGCTTATTCTAATCCAATTAGCGTTTTTAACCAATCTTGTGCATCCAATATGTGATTTTGTGTCATTGGTTGCACATTTAGGTCATTTTCGTCCTCCTTAGGCTTATTCTAATCCAATTAGGGTTTTTAACCAATCTTGTGCATCCAATATGTGATTTTGTGTCATTGGTTGCACATTTAGGTAATTTTCGTCCTCCCTAGGCTTATTCTAATCCAATTAGGGTTTTTAACCAATCTTGTGCATATAATAAGTGATTTTATGTCATTGGTAATCCAATTAGGTCATTTTCGTCCTCGCTAGGCTTATTCTAATCCAATTAGGGTTTTTAACCAATCTTATGCATCCAATATGTGATTTTTTGTCATTGGTTGCACATTTTGGTCATTCTTGTCCTCCCTCGGCTTATTCTAATCCAATTAGGGTTTTTAACCAATCTTGTGCGTCCAATATGTGATTTTGTGTCATTTTGTGTCATTGGTTGAACATTTATGTCATTTTCGTCCTCCCTAGGCTTATTCTAATCCAATTAGGGTTTTTAACCAATCTTGTGCATCCAATATGTGATTTTGTGTCATTGGTTGAACATTTAGGTCATTTTCGTCCTCCCTAGGCTTATTCTAATCCAATTAGGGTTTTTCACAATTCTTGTGCATCGAATATGTGATTTTGTGTCATTGGTTGAACATTTATGTCATTTTCGTCCTCCCTAGGCTTATTGTAATCCAATTAGCATTTTTATCCAATCTTGTGCATCCCATATGCGATTTTGTGTCATTGGTTGCACATTTAGGTCATTTTCGTCCTCCCTAGGCATATTCTAATCCAATTAGGGTTTTTAACCAATCTTGTGCATATAATAAGTGATTTTGTGTCATTGGTAATCCAATTAGGTCATTTTCGTCCTCGCTAGGCTTATTCTAATCCAATTAGGGTTTTTAACCAATCTTTTGCATCCAATATGTGATTTTGTGTCATTGGTTGCACATTTAGGTCATTTTCGTCCTCCCTAGGCTTATTCTAATCCAATTAGGGTTTTTAACCAATCTTGTGCATATAATAAGTGATTTTATGTCATTGGTAATCCAATTAGGTCATTTTCGTCCTCACTAGGCTTATTCTAATCCAATTAGGGTTTTTAACCAATCTTATGCATCCAATATGTGATTTTGTGTCATTGGTTGAACATTTAGGTCATTTTCGTCCTCCCTCGGCTTATTCTAATCCAATTAGGGTTTTTAATCAATCTTACGCATCCAATATGTGATTTTGTGTCATTGTTTGCACATTTAGGTCATTTTCGTCCTCCCTAGGCTTATTCTTATCCAATTAGGGTTTTTAACCAATCTTGTGCATATAATAAGTGATTTTTTGTCATTGGTAATCCAATAAGTTCATTTTCATCCTCGCTAGACTTATTCTAATCCAATTAGGGTTTTTAACCAATCTTGTGCATCCAATATGTGACTTTGTGTCATTGGTTGAACATTTAGGTCATTTTGGTCCTCCCTAGGCTTATTCTAATCCAATTAGGGTTTTTAACCAATCTTGTGCATCCAATATGTGATTTTGTGTCATTGGTTGAACATTTAGGTCATTTTCGTCCTCCCTAGGCTTATTGTAATCCAATTAGGGTTTTTAACCAATCTTGAGCATCCAATATGTGATTTTGTGTCATTTTGTGTCATTGGTTGAACATTTAGGTCATTTTCGTCCTCCCTAGGCTTATTCTAATCCAATTAGGGTTTTTAACCAATCTTGTGCATCCAATATGTGATTTTGTGTCATTGGTTGAACATTTAGGTCATATTTGTCCTCCCTAGGTTTATTCTAATCCAATTAGGGTTTTTAACCAATCTTGTGCATCCAATATGTGATTTTGTGTGATTTTGTGTCATTGGTTGAACATTTAGGTCATTTTCGTCCTCCCTAGGCTTATTCTAATCCAATTAGGGTTTTTAACCAATCTTGTGCATCCAATATGTGATTTTGTGTCATTGGTTGAACATTTAGGTCATTTTCGTCCTCCCTAGGCTTATTCTAATCCAATTAGGGTTTTAACCAATCTTGTGCATCCAATATGTGATTTTGTGTCATTTTGTGTCATTGGTTGAACATTTAGGTAATTTTCGTCCTTCCTAGGCTTATTCTAATCCAATTAGGGTTTTTAACCAATCTTGTGCATCCAATATGTGATTTTGTGTCATTGGTTGAACATTTAGGTCATTTTCGTCCTCCCTAGGCTTATTCTAATCCAATTAGGGTTTTTAACCAATCTTGTGCATCCAATATGTGATTTTGTGTCATCGGTTGAATATTTAGGTCATTTTTGTCCTCCCTAGGCTTATTCTAATCCAATTAGGGTTTTTAACCAATCTTGTGCATCCAATATGTGATTTTGTGTCATTGGTTGAACATTTAGGTCATTTTCGTCCTCCCTAGGCTTATTCTAATCCAATTAGGGTTTTTAACCAATCTTGTGCATCCAATATGTGATTTTGTGTCATTGGTTGAACATTTAGGTCATTTTCGTCCTCCCTAGGCTTATTCTAATCCAATTAGGGTTTTTAACCAATCTTGTGCATCCAATATGGCATTTTGTGTCATTGGTTGAACATTTATGTCATTTTGGTCCTCCCTAGGCTTATTCTAATCCAATTAGGGTTTTTAACCAATCTTGTGCATCCAATATGTGATTTTGTGTCATTGGTTGAACATTTAGGTCATTTTCGTCCTCCCTAGGCTTATTCTAATCCAATTAGGGTTTTTAACCAATCTTGTGCATCCAATATGTGATTTTGTGTCATCAGTTGAACATTTTGGTCATTTTCGTCCTCCCTAGGCTTATTCTAATCCAATTAGGGTTTTTAACCAATCTTGTGCATCCAATATGTGATTTTGTGTCATTTTGTGTCATCGGTTGAACATTTAGGTCATTTTTCGTCCTCCCTAGGCTTATTCTAATCCAATTAGGGTTTTTAACCAATCTTGTGCATCTAATATGTGATTTTGTGTCATTTTGTGTCATCGGTTGAACATGTTGGTCATTTTCGTCCTCCCTAGGCTTATTCTAATCCAATTAGGGTTTTTAACCAATCTTGTGCATCCAATATGTGATTTTGTGTCATTGGTTGAACATTTAGGTCATTTTCGTCCTCCCTAGGCTTATTCTAATCCAATTAGGGTTTTTAACCAATCTTGTGCATCCAATATGTGATTTTGTGTCATTTTGTGTCATTGGTTGAACATTTAGGTCATTTTCGTCCTCCCTAGGCATATTCTAATCCAATTACGATTTTTAACCAATCTTGTGCATCCAATATGTGATTTTGTGTCATTTTGTGTCATTGGTTGAACATTTAGGTCATTTTCGTCCTCCCTAGGCTTATTCTAATCCAATTAGGGTTTTTAACCAATCTTGTGCATCCTATATGTCATTTTGTGTCATTGGTTGAACATTTAGGTCATTTTCGTCCTCCCTAGGCTTATTCTAATCCAATTAGGGTTTTTAACCAATCTTGTGCATCCAATATGTGATTTTGTGTCATTGGTTGAACATTTAGGTCATTTTCGTCCTCCCTAGGCTTATTCTAATCCAATTAGGGTTTTTAACCAATCTTGTGCATTCAATATGTGATTTTGTGTCATTGGTTGCACATTTATGTCATTTTCGTCCTCCCTAGGCTTATTCTAATCCAATTAGGGTTTTTAACCAATCTTGTGCATATAATAAGTGATTTTGTGTCATTGGTAATCCAATAAGTTCATTTTCGTCCTCGCTTGACTTATTCTAATCCAATTAGGGTTTTTAACCAATCTTGTGCATCCAATATTTTACTTTGTGTCATTGGTTGAACATTTAGGTCATTTTGGTCCTCCCTAGGCTTATTCTAATCCAATTATGGTTTTTAACCAATCTTGTTCATATAATAAGTGATTTTGTGTCATTTGTAATCCAATTAGGTCATTTTCGTCCTCGCTAGGCTTATTCTAATCCAATTAGAATTTTTAACCAAACATGTGCATCCAATATGTGATTTTGTGTCATTTTGTGTTATTGGTTGAACATTTAGGTCATTTTCGTCCTCCCTAGGCTTATTCTAATCCAATTAGGGTTTTTAACCAATCTTGTGCATCCAATATGTTATTTTGTGTCATTTTGTGTCATTGGTTGAACATTTAGGTCATTTTCGTCCTCCCTAGGCTTATTCTTATCCAATTAGGGTTTTTAACCAATCTTGTGCATATAATAAGTGATTTTTTGTCATTGGTAATCCAATAAGTTCATTTTCGTCCTCGCTAGACTTATTCTAATCCAATTAGGGTTTTTAACCAATCTTTTGCATCCAATATGTGACTTTGTGTCATTGGTTGAACATTTAGGTCATTTTGGTCCTCCCTAGGCTTATTCTAATCCAATTAGGGTTTTTAACCAATCTTGTGCATCCAATATGTGATTTTGTGTCATTGGTTGCACATTTAGGTCATTTTCGTCCTCCCTAGGCTTATTGTCATCCAATTAGGGTTTTTAACCAATCTTGTGCATATAATAAGTGATTTTGTGTCATTGGTTGAACATTAAGGTCATTTTGGTCCTCCCTATGCTTATTCTAAGCCAATTAGGGTTTTTAACCAATCTTGTGCATCCAATATGTGATTGTGTGTCATTGGTTGCACATTTAGGTCATTTTCGTCCTCCCTAGGCTTATTGTAATCCAATTACGGTTTTTAACCAATCTTGTGCATCCAATATGTGATTTTGTGTCATGGTTGAACATTTAGGTCATTTTCGTCCTCCCTAGGCTTATTCTAATCCAATTAGGGTTTTTAACCAATCTTGTGCATGCAATATGTGATTTTGTCTCATTGGTTGCACATTTAGGTCATTTTCGTCCTCCCAAGGCTTATTCTAATCCAATTAGGGTTTTGAACCAATCTTGTGCATATAATAAGTGATTTTATGTCATTGGTAATCCAATTAGGTCATTTTCGTCCTCGCTAGGCTTATTCGAACCCAATAAGAATTTTTAACCAATCTTATGCATCCAATATGTGATTTTGTGTCATTTTGTGTTATTGGTTGAACATTTAGGTCATTTTCGTCCTCCCTAGGCTTATTCTAATCCAATTAGGGTTTTTAACCAATCTTGTGCATCCAATAAATGATTTTGTGTCATTTTGAGTCATTGGTTGAACATTTAGGTCATTTTCGTCCCCCAAAGGCTCATTGTAATCCAATTAGGGTTTTTAACCAATCTTTTGCATCCAATATGTGATTTTGTGTCATTGGTTGAACATTTAGGTCATTTTCGTCCTCCCTAGGCTTATTCTAATCCAATTAGGGTTTCTAACCAATCTTGTGCATATAATAAGTGATTTTGTGTTATTGGTAATCCAATAAGGTCATTTTCGTCCTCGCTAGGCTTATTGTAATCCAATTAGGGTTTTTAACCAATCTTGTGCATCCAATATGTGATTTTGTGTCATTGGTTGAACATTTAGGTCATTTTGGTCCTCCCTAGGCTTATTCTAATCCAATTATGGTTTTTAACCAATCTTGTTCATATAATAAGTGATTTTGCGTCATTTGTAATCCAATTAGGTCATTTTCGTCCTCTCTACGCTTATTCTAATCCAATTAGAATTTTTAACCAATCATGTGCAACCAATATGTGATTTTGTGTCATTTTGTGTTATTGGTTGAACATTTAGGTCATTTTCGTCCTCCCTAGGCTTATTCTATTCCAATTAGGGTTTTTAACCAATCTTGTGCATCCAATATGTGATTTTGTGTCATTTTGTGTCATTGGTTGAACATTTAGGTCATTTTCGTCCCCCCTAGGCTTATTCTAATCCAATTAGGGTTTTTAACAAATCTTGTGCAAATAATAAGTGATTTTATGTCATTGGTAATCCAATTAGGTCAAATTCGTCCTCGCTAGGCTTATTCTATTCCAATTAGGGTTTTTAACCAATCTTATGCATCCAATATGTGATTTTGTGTCATTTTGTGTCATTGGTTGAACATTTAGGTCATTTTCGTCCTCCCTAGGCTTATTCTAATCCAATTTGGGTTTTTAACCAATCTTGTGCATCCAATATGTGATTTTGTGTCATTGGTTGCACATTTAGGTCATTTTCGTCCTCCCTAGGCTTATTCTAATCCAATTTGGGTTTTTAACCAATCTTGTGCATCCAATATGTGATTTTGTGTCATTGGTTGCACATTTAGGTCATTTTTGTCCTCCCTAGGCTTATTCTAATCCAATTAGGGTTTTTAACCAATCTTGTGCATATAATAACTGATTTTGTGTCATTGGTAATCCAATTATGTCATTTTCGTCCTCGTTAGGCTTATTCTAATCCAATTGGGGTTTTTACCCAATCTTATGCATCCAATATGTGATTTTGTGTCATTTTGTGTCATTGGTTGAATATTTAGGTCATTTTCGTCCTCGCTAGGCTTATTCTAATCCAATTAGGGTTTTTGACCAATCTTATGCATCCAATATGTGATTTTGTGTCAATTTGTGTCATTGGTTTAACATTTACGTCATTTTCGTACTCCCTAGGCTTATTCTAATCCAATTAGGGTTTTTAACCAATCTTGTGCATCCAATATGTGATTTTGTGTCATTGGTTGCACATTTAGGTCATTTTCGTCCTCCCTAGGCTTATTCTAATCCAATTAGGGTTTTTAACCAATCTTGTGCATATAATAAGTGATTTTGTGTCATTGTTAATTCAATTAGGTCATTTTCGTCCTCGCTAGGCTTATTCTAATCCAATTAGAATTTTTAACCAATCTAATGCATCCAATATGTGATTTTGTGTCATTTTGTGTCATTGGTTGAACATTTAGGTCATTTTCGTCCTCCCTAGGCTTATTCTAATCCAATTAGGGTTTTTAACCAATCTTGTGCATCCAATATGTGATTTTGTGTCATTGGTTGAACATTTAGGTCATTTTCGTCCTCCCTAGGCTTATTCTAATCCAATGAGGGTTTTTAACCAATCTTGTGCATCCAATATGTGATTTTGTGTCATTGGTTGAACATTTAGGTCATTTTCGTCCTCCCTAGGCTTATTCTAATCCAATTAGGGTTTTTAACCAATCTTGTGCATCCAATATGTGATTTTGTGTCATTGGTTGAACATTTAGGTCATTTTCGTCCTCCCTAGGCTTATTCTAATCCAATTAGGGTTTTTAACCAATCTTGTGCATCCAATATGTGATTTTGTCTCATTGCTTGAACATTTAGATCATTTTCGTCCTCCCTAGGCTTATTCTAATCCAATTAGGGTTTTTAACCAATCTTGTGCATCCAATATGTGATTTTGTGCATTTTGTGTCATTGGTTGAACATTTAGGTCATTTTGGTCCTCCCTAGGCTTATTCTAATCCAATTAGGGTTTTTAACCAATCTTGTGCATCCGATATGGGATTTTGTGTCATTGGTTGAACATTTAGGTCATTTTCGTCCTCCCTAGGCTTATTCTAATCCAATTAGGGTTTTTAACCAATCTTGTGCATCCAATATGTGATTTTGTGTCATTGGTTGAACATTTAGGTCATTTTCGCCTTGCTAGGCTAATTCTAATCCAATTAGGGTTTCTAACCAATCTTGTGCATCCAATATGTGATTTTGTGTCATTTTGTGTCATTGGTTGAACATTTAGGTCATTTTCGTCCTCCCTAGGCTTATTCTAATCCAATTAGGGTTTTTAACCAATCTTGTGCATCCAATATGTGATTTTGTGTCATTGGTTGAACATTTAGGTCATTTTCGCCTTGCTAGGCTAATTCTAATCCAATTAGGGTTTTTAACCAATCTTGTGCATCCAATATGTGATTTTGTACCATTTTGTGTCATTGGTTGAACATTTAGGTCATTTTCGTCCTCCCTAGGCTTATTCTAATCCAATTAGGGTTTTTAACCAATCTTGTGCATCCAATATGTGATTTTGTGTCATTTTGTGTCATTGGTTGAACATTTAGGTCATTTTCGTCCTCCCTAGGCTTATTCTAATCCAATTAGGGTTTTTAACCAATCTTGTGCATCCAATATGTGATTTTGTGTCATTGGTTGAACATTTGGGTCATTTTCGTCCTCGCTAGACTTATTCTAATCCAATTAGGGTTTTTAACCAATCTTGTGCATCCAATATGTGATTTTGTGTCATTTTGTGTCATTGGTTGAACATTTAGGTCATTTTCGTCCTCCCTAGGCTTATTCTAATCCAATTAGGGTTTTTAACCAATCTTGTGCATTCAATATGTGATTTTGTGTCATTTTGTGTTATTGGTTGAACATTTAGGTCATTTTCGTCCTCCCTAGGCTTATTCTAATCCAATTAGGGTTTTTCACCAATCTTGTGCATCCAATATGTGATTTTATGTCATTGGTTGAACATTTAGTTCATTTTTGTCCTCCCTAGGCTTATTCTAATCCAATTAGGGTTTTTAACCAATCTTGTGCATCCAATATGTGATTTTGTGTCATTTTGTGTTATTGGTTGAACATTTAGGTCATTTTCGTCCTCCCTAGGCTTATTCTAATCCAATTAGGGTTTTTAACCAATCTTGTGCATCCAATATGTGATTTTATGCCATTTTGTGTCATTGGTTGAACATTTTGGACATCTTCTTCCTCCCTAGGCTTATTCTAATCCAATTAGCGTTTTTAACCAATCTTGTGCATCCAATATGTGATTGTGTCATTGGTTGAACATTTAGGTCATTTTCGTCCTCCCTAGGCTTATTCTAATCCAATTAGGGGTTTTAACCAATCTTGTGCATCCAATATGTGATTTTGTGTCATTTTGTGTTATTGGTTGAACATTTAGGTCATTTTCGTCCTCCCTAGGCTTATTCTAATCCAATTAGGGTTTTTAACCAATCTTGTGCATCAAATATGTGATTTTGTGTCATTGGTTGAACATTTAGGTCATTTTCGTCCTCTCTAGGCTTATTCTAATCCAATTAGGGTTTTTAACCAATCTTGTGCATCCAATATGTTATTTTGTGTCATTTTGTGACATTGGTTGAACACTTAGGTCATTTTCGTCCTCCCTAAGCTTATTCTAATCCAATTAGGGTTTTTAACCAATCTTGTGCATCCAATATATGATTTTGTGTCATTGGTTGCTCATTTAGGTCATTTTCGTCCTCCCTAGGCTTATTCTAATCCAATTAGGGTTTTTAACAAATTTTGTGCATCCAATATGTGATTTTGTGTCATTTTGTGTTATTGGTTGAACATTTAGGTCATTTTCGTCCTCCCTAGGCTTATTCTAATCCAATTAGGGTTTTTAACCAATCTTGTGCATCCAATATGTGATTTTGTGTCATTGGTTGAACATTTCGGTCATTTTCGTCCTCCCTAGGCTTATTCTAATCCAATTAGGGTTTTTAACCAATCTTGTGCATCCAATATGTGATTTTGTGTCATTTTGTGTCATTGGTTGAACATTTAGGTCATTTTCGTCCCCCCTAGGCTTATTCTAATCCAATTAGGGTTTTTAACAAATCTTGTGCAAATAATAAGTGATTTTATGTCATTGGTAATCCAATTAGGTCATATTCGTCCTCGCTAGGCTTATTCTAATCCAATTAGGGTTTTTAACCAATCTTATGCATCCAATATGTGATTTTGTGTCATTTTGTGTTATTGGTTAAACATTTAGGTCATTTTCGTCCTCCCTAGGCTTATTTTAATCCAATTTGGATTTTTAACCAATCTTGTGCATCCAATATGTGATTTTGTGTCATTGGTTGCACATTTAGGTCATTTTCGTCCTCCCTATGCTTATTCTAATCCAATTAGGGTTTTTAATTACTCTTGTGCATATAATAAGTGATTTTATGTCATTGGTAATCCAATTAGGTCATTTTCGTCCGAGCTAGGCTTATTCTAATCCAATTAGGGTTTTTAACCATTCTTATGCATCCAATATGTGATTTTGTGTCATTTTGTGTCATTGGTTGAACATTTAGGTCATTTTCGTCCTCCCTAGGCTTATTCTAATCCAATTTGGGTTTTTAACCAATCTTGTGCATCCAATATGTGATTTTGTGTCATTTTGTGTCATTGGTTGAACATTTAGGTCATTTTCGTCCTCCCTAGGCTTATTCTAATCCAATTAGGGTTTTTAACCAATCTTGTGCATCCAATATGTGATTTTGTGTCATTGGTTGAACATTTAGGTCATTTTGGTCCTCCCAAGGCTTATTCTAATCCAATTATGGTTTTTAACCAATCTTGTTCATATAATAAGTGATTTTGTGTCATTTGTAATCCAATTAGGTCATTTTCGTCCTCGCTAGGCTTATTCTAATCCAATTAGAATTTTTAACCAATCATGTGCATCCAATATGTGATTTTGTGTCATTTTGTGTTATTGGTTGAACATTTAGGTCATTTTCGTGCTCCCTAGGCTTATTCTAATCCAATTAGGGTTTTGAACCAATCTTGTGCATCCAATATGTGATTTTGTGTCATTTTGTGTCATTGGTTGAACATTTAGGTCATTTTCGTCCCCCCTAGGCTTATTCTAATCCAATTAGGGTTTTTAACAAATCTTGTGCATCCAATATGTGATTTTGTGTCATTGCTTGAACATTAAGGTCATTTCGTCCTCGCTAGGCTTATTCTAATCCAATTAGGGTTTTTAACCAATCTTGTGCATCCAAAATGTGATTTTGTGTCATTGGTTGTACATTTAAGTCATTTTCGTCCTCGCTAGGCTTATTCTAATCCAATTAGGGTTTTTAACCAATCTTGTGCATCCAATATAAGATTTTGTGTCATTGGTTGAACATTTAGCTCATTTTGGTCTTCCCTAGGCTTATTCTAATCCAATTATGGTTTTTAACCAATCTTGTTCATATAATAAGTGATTTTGTGTCATTTGTAATCCAATTAGGTCATTTTCGTCCTCGCTAGGCTTATTCTAATCCAATTAGAATTTTTAACCAATCATGTGCATCCAATATGTGATTTTGTGTCATTTTGTGTTATTGGTTGAACATTTAGGTCATTTTCGTCCTCCCTAGGCTTATTCTAATCCAATTAGGGTTTTTAACCAATCTTGTGCATCCAATATGTGATTTTGTGTCATTGGTTGAACATTTAGGTCATTTTCGTCCTCCCTAGGCTTATTCTAATCCAATTAGAATTTTTAACCAATCATGTGCAACCAATATGTGATTTTGTGTCATTTTGTGTTATTGGTTGAACATTTAGGTCATTTTCGTCCTCCCTAGGCTTATTCTATTCCAATTAGGGTTTTTAACCAATCTTGTGCATCCAATATGTGATTTTGTGTCATTTTGTGTCATTGGTTGAACATTTAGGTCATTTTCGTCCTCCCTAGGCATATTCTAATCCAATTAGGGTTTTTAACCAATCTTGTGCATCCAATATGTGATTTTGTGTCATTTTGTGTCATTGGTTGAACATTTAGGTCATTTTCGTCCTCCCTAGGCATATTCTAATCAAATTAGGGTCTTTAACCAATCTTGTGCATCCAATATGTGATTTTGTGTCATTTTGTGTCGTTGGTTGAACATTTAGGTCATTTTCGTCCTCCCTAGGCTTATTCTAATCCAATTAGGGTTTTTAACCAATCTTGTGCATCCAATATGTGATTTTGTGTCATTTTGTGTCATTGGTTGAACATTTAGGTCATTTTCGTCCCCCCTAGGCTTATTCTAAGCCAACGAGGGTTTTTAACCAATCTTGTGCATCCAATATGTGGTTTTGTGTCATTGGTTGCACATTTAGGTCATTTTCGTCCTCCCTAGGCTTATTCTAATCCAATTAGGGTTTTTAACCTATCTTGTGCATATAATAAATGATTTTTTGGCATTGGTAATCCAATAAGTTCATTTTCGTCCTCGCTAGGCTTATTCTAATCCAATTAGGGTTTTTAACCAATCTTGTGCATCCAATATGTGATTTTGTGTCATTTGTAATCCAATAAGTTCATTTTCTTCCTCGCTAGGCTTATTCTAATCCATTTAGGGTTTTTAACCAATCTTGTGCATCCAATATGTGATTTTGTGTCATTGGTTGAACATTTAGGTCATTTTCGTCCTCCCTAGGCTTATTCTAATCCAATTAGGGTTTTTAACCAATCTTGTTCATATAATAAGTGATTTTGTGTCATTTGTAATCCAATTAGGTCATTTTCGTCCTCGCTAGGCTTATTCTAATCCAATTAGAATTTTTAACCAATCATGTGCATCCAATATGTGATTTTGTGTCATTTTGTGTTATTGGTTGAACATTTAGGTCATTTTCGTCCTCCCTAGGCTTATTCTAATCCAATTAGGGTTTTTAACCAATCTTGTGCATCCAATATGTTATTTTGTGTCATTTTGTGTCATTGGTTGAACATTTAGGTCATTTTCGTCCCCCCTAGGCTTATTCTAATCCAATTAGGGTTTTCAACAAATCTTGTGCATCCAATATGTGAATTTGTGTCATTTTGTGTCATTGGTTGAACATTTAGGTCATTTAGGTCCTCCCTAGGCTTATTCTAATCCAATTAGGGTTTTTAACCAATCTTGTGGATCCAATATGTGATTTTGTGTCATTTTGTATTATTGGTTGAACATTTAGGTCATTTTCGTCCTCCCTAGGCTTATTCTAATCCAATTAGGGTTTTTAACCAATCTTGTGCATATAATAAGTGATTTTGCGTTATTGGTAATCCAATTAGGTCATTTTCGTCCTCGCTAGGCTTATTCTAATCCAATTAAGGTTTTTAACCAATCTTATGCATCCAATATGTGATTTTGTGTCATTTTGTGTCATTGGTTGAACATTTAGGTCATTTTCGTCCTCCCTGGGCTTATTCTAACCCAATTAGGGTTTTTAACTAATCTTGTGCATCCAATAGGTGATTTTGTGTCATTGGTTGCACATTTAGGTCATTTTCGTCCTCCCTAGGCTTATTCTAATCCAATTAGGGTTTTTAACCAATCTTGTGCATATAATAAGTGATTTTGTGTCATTTGTAATCCAATTAGGTCATTTTCGTCCTCGCTAGGCTTATTCTAATCCAATTAGGGTTTTTAACCAATCTTGTGCATCCAATATGTGATTTTGTGTCATTGGTTGAACATTTAGGTCATTTTCGTCCTCCCTAGACTTATTCTAATCCAATTAGGGTTTTTAACCAATCTTGTGCATCCAATATGTGATTTAGTGTCATTGGTTGAACATTTAGGTCATTTTCGTCCTCCCTAGGCTTATTCTAATCGAATTAGGGTTTTTAACCAATCTTGAGCATCCAATATGTGATTTTGTGTCATTTTGTGTCATTGGTTGAACATTTAGGTCATTTTCGTCCTCCCTAGGCTTATTCTAATCCAATTAGGGTTTTTAACCAATCTTGTGCATCCAATATGTGATTTTGTGTCATTGGTTGAACATTTAGGTCATTTTTGTCCACCCTAGGCTTATTCTAATCCAATTAGGGTTTTTAACCAATCTTGTGCATCCAATATGTGATTTTGTGTCATTGGTTGAACATTTAGGTCATTTTCGTCCTCCCTAGGCTTATTCTAATCCAATTAGGGTTTTTAACCAATCTTGTGCATCCAATATGTGATTTTGTGTCATTGGTTGAACATTTAGGTCATTTTCGTCCTCCCTAGGCTTATTCTAATCCAATTACGGTATTTAACCAATCTTGTGCATCCAATATGTGATTTTGTGTCATTTTGTGACATTGATTGAACATTTAGGTCATTTTCGTCCTCCCTAGGCTTATTCTAATCCAATTAGGGTTTTTAAGCAATCTTGTGCATCGAACATGTGATTTTGTGTCATTTTGTGTCATTGGTTGAACATTTAGGTCATTTTCGTCCTCCCTAGGCTTATTCTAATCCAATTAGGGTTTTTAACCAATCTTGTGCATCCAATATGTGATTTTGTGTCATTGGTTGAACATTTAGGTCATTTTCGTCCACCCTAGGCTCTTTTTAATCCAATTAGGGTTTTTAACCAATCTTGTGCATCCAATATGTGATTTTGTGTCATTGGTTAAACATTTAGGTCATTTTCGTCCTCCCTATGCTTATTCTAATCCAATTAGGGTTTTTAACCAATCTTGTGCATCGAATATGTGATTTTGTGTCATTTTGTGTCATTTGTTGAACATTTAGGTCATTTTCGTCCTCCCTAGGCTTATTCTAATCCAATTAGGGTTTTTAACCAATCTTGTGCATCCAATATGTGATTTTGTGTCATTTTGTGTCATTGGTTGAACATTTAGGTCATTTTCGTCCTCCCTAGGCTTATTCTAATCCAATTAGGGTTTTTAACCAATCTTGTGCATCCAATATGTGATTTTGTGTCATTGGTTGAACATTTAGGTCATTTTCGTCCTCCCTAGGCTTATTATAATCCAACTAGGGTTTTTAACCAATCTTGTGCATCCAATATGTGATTTTGTGTCATTTTGTGTCATTGGTTGAACATTTAGGTCATTTTCGTCCTCCCTAGGCTTATTCTAATCCAATTAGGGTTTTTAACCAATCTTGTGCATCCAATATGTGATTTTGTGTCATTTTGTGTCATTGGTTGAACATTTAGGTCATTTTCGTCCTCCCTAGGCTTATTCTAATCTAATTTGGGTTTTTAACCAATCTTGTGCATCCAATATGTGATTTTGTGTCATTTTGTGTCATTGGTTGAACATTTAGGTCATTTTCGTCCTCCCTAGGCTTATTCTAATCCAATTAAGGTTTTTAACCAATCTTGTGCATCCAATATGTGATTTTGTGTCATTTTGTGTCATTGGTTGAACATTTAGGTCATTTTCATCCTCCCTAGGCTTATTCTAATCCAATTAGGGTTTTAAACCAATCTTGTGCATCCAATATGTGATTTTGCGTCATTGGTTGAACATTTAGGTCATTTTCGTCCTCCCTAGGCTTATTCTAATCCAATTAGGGTTTTTAACCAATCTTGTGCATCCAATATGTGATTTTGTGTCATTTTGTGTCATTGGTTGAACATTTAGGTCATTTTCGTCCTCCCTAGGCCTATTCTAATCTAATTAAGGTCTTTAACCAATCTTGTGCATCCAATATGTGATTTTGTGTCATTGGTTGAACATTTAGGTCATTTTCGTCCTCCCTAGGCTTATTCTAATCCAATTAGGGTTTTTAACCAATCTTGTGCATCCAATATGTGATTTTGTGTCATTTTGTGTCATTAGTTGAACATTTAGGTCATTTTCGTCCTCCCTAGGCTTATTCTAATCCAATTAGGGTTTTTAACCAATCTTGTGCATCCAATATGTGATTTTGTGTCATTGGTTGAACATTAAGGTCATTTTCGTCCTCCCTAGGCTTATTCTAATCCAATTAGGGTTTTTAACCAATCTTGTGCATCCAATATGTGATTTTGTGTCATTTTGTGTCATTGGTTGAACATTTAGGTCATTTTCGTCCCCCCTAGGCTTATTCTAATCCAATTAGGGTTTTTAACAAATCTTGTCCATCCAATATGTGATTTTGTGTCATTTTGTGTTATTGGTTGAACATTTAGGTCATTTTCGTCCTCCCTAGGCTTATTCTAATCCAATTTGGGTTTTTAACCAATCTTGTGCATCTAATATGTGATTTTGTGTCATTTTGTGTCATTGGTTGAACATTTTGGTCATTTTCGTCCTCCCTATGCTTATTCTAATCCATT
>JBBPBQ010000006.1:385415-446954 GCA_037974755.1 Cicer yamashitae
CAATCTTGTGCATCCAATATGTGATTTTGTGTCATTGGTTGCACATTTAGGTCATTTTCGTCCTCCCTAGGCTTATTCTAATCCAATTAGGGTTTGTAACCAATCTTGTGCATATAACAAGTGATTTTGTGTTATTTGTAATCCAATTAGGTCATCTTCGTCCTCGCTAAACGTATTCTAATCCCATTAGGGTTTTTAACCAATCCTGTGCATCCAATATGTGATTTTGTGTCATTGGTTGAACATTTAGGTCATTTTGGTCCTCCCTATGCTTATTCTAATCCAATTAGGTTTTTTGACCAATCTTGTGCATCCAATATGTGATTTTGTGTCATTGGTTGAACATTTAGGTCATTTTGGTCCTCCCTATGCTTATTCTAATCCAATTAGGGTTTTAACCAATCTTGTGCATCAAATATGTGATTTTGTGTCATTGGGTGCACATTTACGTCATTTTCGTCCTCCCGAGGCTTACTGTAATTAAATTAGGGTTTTTAACCAATCTGGTGCATCCAATATGTGATTTTGTGTTATTGGTTGAACATTTAGGTCAGTTTCGTCCTCCCTAGGCTTATTCTAATCCAATTAGGGTTTTTAACCACTCTTGTGCATATAATAACTGATTTTATGTCGTTGGTAATCCAATTAGGTCATTTTCGTCCTCGCAAGGCTTATTCTAATCCAATTAGGGTTTTTAACCATTCTTATGCATCCAATATGTGATTTTGTGTCATTTTGTGTCATTGGTTGAACATTTAGGTCATTTTCGTCCTCCCTAGGCTTATTCTAATCCAATTAGGGTTTTTAACCAATCTTGTGCATCCAATATGTGATTTTGTGTCATTGGTTGAACATTTAGGTCATTTGGGTCCTCCCAAGGCTTATTCTAATCCAATTATGGTTTTTAACCAATCTTGTTCATATAATAAGTGATTTTGTGTCATTTGTAATCCAATTAGGTCATTTTCGTCCTCGCTAGGCTTATTCTAATCCAATTAGAATTTTTAACCAATCATGTGCATCCAATATGTGATTTTGTGTCATTTTGTGTTATTGGTTGAACATTTAGGTCATTTTCGTCCCCCCTAGGCTTATTCTAATCCAATTAGGGTTTTTAACAAATCTTGTGCATCCAATATGTGATTTTGTGTCATTGCTTGAACATTAAGGTCATTTCGTCCTCGCTAGGCTTATTCTAATCCAATTAGGGTTTTTAACCAATCTTGTGCATCCAAAATGTGATTTTGTGTCATTGGTTGCACATTTAAGTCATTTTCGTCCTCCCTAGGCTTATTCTAATCCAATTAGGGTTTTCAACCAATCTTGTGCATCCAATATGTGATTTTGTGTCATTGGTTGAACATTTAGGTCATTTTGGTCCTCCCTAGGCTTATTCTAATCCAATTATGGTTTTTAACCAATCTTGTTCATATAATAAGTGATTTTGTGTCATTTGTAATCCAATTAGGTCATTTTCGTCCTCGCTAGGCTTATTCTAATCCAATTAGAATTTTTAACCAATCATGTGCATCCAATATGTGATTTTGTGTCATTTTGTGTTATTGGTTGAACATTTAGGTCATTTTCGTCCCCCCTAGGCTTATTCTAATCCAATTAGGGTTTTTAACAAATCTTGTGCATCCAATATGTGATTTTGTGTCATTGGTTGAACATTAAGGTCATTTTCGTCCTCGCTAGGCTTATTCTAATCCAATTAGGGTTTTTAACCAATCTTGTGCATCCAATATGTGATTTTGTGTCATTGGTTGCACATTTAAGTCATTTTCGTCCTCCCTAGGCTTATTCTAATCCAATTAGGGTTTTCAACCAATCTTGTGCATCCAATATGTGATTTTGTGTCATTGGTTGAACATTTAGGTCATTTTGGTCCTCCCTAGGCTTATTCTAATCCAATTATGGTTTTTAACCAATCTTGTTCATATAATAAGTGATTTTGTGTCATTTGTAATCCAATTAGGTCATTTTCGTCCTCGCTAGGCTTATTCTAATCCAATTAGAATTTTTAACCAATCATGTGCATCCAATATGTGATTTTGTGTCATTTTGTGTTATTGGTTGAACATTTAGGTCATTTTCGTCATCCCTAGTCTTATTCTAATCCAATTAGGGTTTTTAACCAATCTTGTGCATCCAATATGTGATTTTGTGTCATTGGTTGAACATTTAGGTCATTTTCGTCCTCCCTAGGCTTATTCTAATCCAATTAGGGTTTCTAACTAATCTTGTGCATATAATAAGTGATTTTGTGTTATTGATAATCCAATAAGTTCATTTTCGTCCTCGCTAGGCTTATTCTAATCCAATTAGGGTTTTTAACCAATCTTGTGCATCCAATATAAGATTTTGTGTCATTCGTTGAACATTTAGCTCATTTTGGTCCTCCCTAGGCTTATTCTAATCCAATTATGGTTTTTAACCAATCTTGTTCATATAATAATTGATTTTGTGTCATTTGTAATCCGATTAGGTCATTTTCGTCCTCGCTAGGCTTATTCTAATCCAATTAGAATTTTTAACCAATCATGTGCATCCAATATGTGATTTTGTGTCATTTTGTGTTATTGGTTGAACATTTAGGTCATTTTCGTCCTCCCTAGGCTTATTCTAATCCAATTAGGGTTTTTAACCAATCTTGTGCATCCAATATGTGATTTTGTGTCATTTTGTGTCATTGGTTGAACATTTAGGTCATTTTCGTCCTCCCTAGGCTTATTCTAATCCAATTAGGGTTTTCAACCAATCTTGTGCATCCAATATGTGATTTTGTGTCATTTTGTGTCATTGGTAGAACATTTAGGTCATTTTCGTCCCCCCTAGGCTTATTCTAATCCAATTAGGGTTTTTAACAAATCTTGTGCAAATAATAAGTGATTTTATGTCATTGGTAATCCAATTAGGTCATATTCGTCCTCGCTAGGCTTATTCTAATCCAATTATGGTTTTTAACCAATCTTATGCATCCAATATGTGATTTTGTGTCATTTTGTGTTATTGGTTAAACATTTAGGTCATTTTCGTCCTCCCTAGGCTTATTTTAATCCAATTTGGATTTTTAACCAATCTTGTGCATCCAATATGTGATTTTGTGTCATTGGTTGCACATTTAGGTCATTTTCGTCCTCCCTAGGCTTATTCTAATCCAATTAGGGTTTTTAACCACTCTTAAGCATATAATAAGTGATTTTATGTCATTGGTAATCCAATTAGGTCATTTTCGTCCTCGCTAGGCTTATTATAATCTAATTAGGGTTTTTAACCATTCTTATGCATCCAATATGTGATTTTGTGTCATTTTGTGTCATTGGTTGAACATTTAGGTCATTTTCGTCCTCCCTAGGCTTATTCTAATCCAATTTTGGTTTTTAACCAATCTTATGCATCCAATATTTGATTTTGTGTCATTTTGTGTCATTGGTTGAACATTTAGGTCATTTTCGTCCTCCCTAGGCTTATTCTAATCCAATTTGGGTTTTTAACCAATCTTGTGCATCCAATATGTGATTTTGTGTCATTTTGTGTCATTGGTTGAACATTTTGATCATTTTCGTCCTCCCTAGGCTTATTCTAATCCATTTAGGGTTTTTAACCAATCTTGTGCATCCAATATGTGATTTTGTGTCATTGGTTGCACATTTAGGTCATTTTCGTCCTCCCTAGGCTTATTCTAATCCAATTAGGGTTTGTAACCAATCTTGTGCATATAACAAGTGATTTTGTGTCATTTGTAATCCAATTAGGTCATTTTCGTCCTCGCTAAACATATTCTAATCCAATTAGGGTTTTTAACCAATCCTGTGCATCCAATATGTGATTTTGTGTCATTGGTTGAACATTTAGGTCATTTTGGTCCTCCCTATGCTTATTCTAATCCAATTAGGTTTTTTAACCAATCTTGTGCATCCAATATGTGATTTTGTGTCATTGGTTGAACATTTAGGTCATTATGGTCCTCCCTATGCTTATTCCAATCCAATTAGGGTTTTTAACCAATCTTGTGCATCAAATATGTGATTTTGTGTCATTGGGTGCACATTTACGTCATTTTCGTCCTCCCTAGGCTTATTGTAATTAAATTAGGGTTTTTAACCAATCTGGTGCATCCAATATGTGATTTTGTGTCATTGGTTGCACATTTAGGTCATTTTCGTCCCCCCTAGGCTTATTCTAATCCAATTAGAATTTTTAACCAATCTTATGCATCCAATATGTGATTTTGTGTCATTTTGTGTTATTGGTTGCACATTTAGGTCATTTTCGTCCTCCCTAGGCTTATTCTAATCCAATTAGGGTTTTTAACCACTCTTGTGCATATAATAAGTGATTTTATGTCATTGGTAATCCAATTAGGTCATTTTCGTCCTCGCTAGGCTTATTCTAATCCAATTAGGGTTTTTAACCATTCTTATGCATCCAATATGTGATTTTGTGTCATTGGTTGAACATTTAGGTCATTTTGGTCCTCCCTAGGCTTATTCTAATCCAATTATGGTTTTTAACCAATCTTGTTCATATAATAATTGATTTTGTGTCATTTGTAATCCAATTAGGTCATTTTCGTCCTCGCTAGGCTTATTCTAATCCAATTAGAATTTTTAACCAATCATGTGCATCCAATATGTGATTTTGTGTCATTTTGTGTTATTGGTTGAACATTTAGGTCATTTTCGTCCTCCCTAGGCTTATTCTAATCCAATTAGGGTTTTTAACCAATCTTGTGCATCCAGTATGTGATTTTGTGTCATTTTGTGTTATTGGTTGAACATTTAGGTCATTTTCGTCCTCGCTAGGCTTATTCTAATCCAATTAGAATTTTTAACCAATCTTGTGCATCCAATATGTGATTTTGTGTCATTGGTTGAACATTTAGGTCATTTTGGTCCTCCCTAGGCTAATTCTAATCCAATTATGGTTTTTAACCAATCTTGTTCATATAATAAGTGATTTTGTGTCATTTGTAATCCAATTAGGTCATTTTCGTCCTCGCTAGGCTTATTCTAATCCAATTAGAATTTTTAACCAATCATGTGCATCCAATATGTGATTTTGTGTCATTTTGTGTTATTGGTTGAACATTTAGGTCATTTTTGTCCTCCCTAGGCTTATTCTAATCCAATTAGGGTTTTTAACCAATCTTGTGCATCCAATATGTGATTTTGTGTCATTTTGTGTCATTGGTTGAACATTTAGGTCATTTTCGTCCCCCCTAGGCTTATTCTAATCCAATTAGGGTTTTTAACAAATCTTGTGCATCCAATATGTGATTTTGTGTCATTGCTTGAACATTAAGGTCATTTCGTCCTCGCTAGGCTTATTCCAATCCAATTAGGGTTTTTAACCAATCTTGTGCATCCAAAATGTGATTTTGTGTCATTGGTTGCACATTTAAGTCATTTTCGTCCTCCCTAGGCTTATTCTAATCCAATTAGGGTTTTCAACCAATCTTGTGCATCCAATATGTGATTTTGTGTCATTGGTTGAACATTTAGGTCATTTTGGTCCTCCCTAGGCTTATTCTAATCCAATTATGGTTTTTAACCAATCTTGTTCATATAATAAGTGATTTTGTGTCATTTGTAATCCAATTAGGTCATTTTCGTCCTCGCTAGGCTTATTCTAATCCAATTAGAATTTTTAACCAATCATGTGCATCCAATATGTGATTTTTTGTCATTTTGTGTTATTGGTTGAACATTTAGGTCATTTTCGTCCTCCTTAGGCTTATTCTAATCCAATTAGGGTTTTTAACCAATCTTGTGCATCCAATATGTTATTTTGTGTCATTTTGTGTCATTGGTTGAACATTTAGGTCATTTTCGTCCTCCCTAGGCTTATTCTAATCCAATTAGGGTTTTTAACCAATCTTGTGCATCCAATATGTGATTTTGTGTCATTTTGTGTCATTGGTTGAACATTTAGGTCATTTTCGTCCTCCCTAGGCTAATTCAAATCCAATTAGTGTTTTTAACCAAGCTTGTGCATCCAATATGTGATTTTGTGCCATTTTGTGTCATTGGTTGAATATTTAGGTCATTTTCGTCCTCCCTAGGCTTATTCTAATCCAATTAGGGTTTTTAACCAATCTTGTGCATCCAATATGTGATTTTGTGTCCTTTTGTGTCATTGGTTGAACATTTAGGTCATTTTCGTCCTCCCTAAGCTTATTCTAATCCAATTAGGGTTTTTAACCAATCTTGTGCATCCAATATGTGATTTTGTGTCATTTTGTGTCATTGGTTGAACATTTAGGTCATTTTCGTCCCCCCTAGGCTTATTCTAATCCAATTAGGGTTTTTAACCAATCTTGTGCATCCAATATGTGATTTTGTGTCATTTTGTGTCATTGGTTGAACATTTAGGTCATTTTCGTCCTCCCTAGGCTTATTCTAATCCAATTAGGGTTTTTAACCAATCTTGTGCATCCAGTATGTGATTTTGTGTCATTGATTGAACATTTAGGTCATTTTCGTCCTCCCTAGGCTTATTCTAATCCAAATAGGGTTTTTAATCAATCTTGTGCATCCAATATGTGATTTTGTGTCATTGGTTGAACATTTAGGTCATTTTCGTCCTCCCTAGGCTTATTCTAATCCAATTAGGGTTTTTAACCAATCTTGTGCATCCAATATGTGATTTTGTGTCATTGGTTGAACATTTAGGTCATTTTCGTCCTCCCTAGGCTTATTCTAATCCAATTAGCGTTTTTAACCAATCTCGTGCATCCAATATGTGATTTTGTGTCATTTTGTGTCATTGGTTGATCATTTAGGTCATTTTCATCCTCCCTTGGCTTATTCTAATCCAATTAGGGTTTTTAACCAATCTTGTGCATCCAATATGTGATTTTGTGTCATTTTGTGTCATTGGTTGAACATATAGGTCATTTTCGTCCTCCCTAGGCTTATTCTAATCCAATTAGGGTTTTTAACCAATCTTGTGCATCCAATATGTGATTTTGTGTCATTGGTTAAACATTTAGGTCATTTTCGTCCTCCCTATGCTTATTCTAATCCAATTAGGGTTTTTAACCAATCTTGTGCATCGAATATGTGATTTTGTGTCATTTTGTGTCATTTGTTGAACATTTAGGTCATTTTCGTCCTCCCTAGGCTTATTCTAATCCAATTAGGGTTTTTAACCAATCTTGTGCATCCAATATGTGATTTTGTGTCATTTTGTGTCATTGGTTGAACATTTAGGTCATTTTCGTCCTCCCTAGGCTTATTCTAATCCAATTAGGGTTTTTAACCAATCTTGTGCATCCAATATGTGATTTTGTGTCATTGGTTGAACATTTAGGTCATTTTCCTCCTCCCTAGAGTTATTCTAATCCAATAAGTGTTTTTAACCAATCTTGTGCATCCAATATGTGATTTTGTGTCATTGGTTGATCATTTAGGTCATTTTCCTCATCCCTAGGCTTATTCTAATCCAATTAGGGTTTTTAACCAATCTTGTGCATCCAATATGTTATTTTCTGTCATTTTGTGTCATTGGTTGAACATTTAGGTCATTTTCGTCCTCCCTAGGCTTATTCTAATCCAATTAGGGTTTTTAACCAATCTTGTGCATCCAATATGTTATTTTGTGTCATTTTGTGTCATTGGTTGAACATTTAGGTCATTTTCGTCCTACCTAGGCTAATTCTAATCCAATTAGGGTTTTTAACCAATCTTGTGTATCCAATATGTGATTTTGTGTCACTTTGTGTCATTGGTTGAACATTTAGGTCATTTTCGTCCTCCCTAGGCTTATTCTAATCCAATTAGGGTTTTTAACCAATCTTGTGCATCCAATATGTGATTTTGTGTCATTGGTTGAACATTTAGGTCATTTTCGTCCTCCCTATGCTTATTCTAAACCAACTAGAGTTTTTAACCAATCTTTTGCATCAAATATGTGATTTTGTGTCATTGGTTGAACATTTAGGTCATTTTCGTCCTCCCTAGGCTTATTCTAATCCAATTAGGGTTTTTAACCAATCTTGTGCATCCAATATGTGATTTTGTGTCATTGGTTGAACATTTAGGTCATTTTCGTCCTCCCTAGGCTTATTCTAACCCAATTAGGGTTTTTAACCAATCTTGTGCATCCAATATGTGATTTTGTATCATTTTGTGTCATTGGTTGAACATTTAGGTCATTTTCGTCCTCCCTAGGCTTATTCTAATCCAATTAGGGTTTTTAACCAATCTTGTGCAACCAATATGTGATTTTGTGTCATTGGTTGAACATTTAGGTCTATTTCGTCCTCCGTAGGCTTATTCTAATCCAATTAGGGTTTTTAACCAATCTTGTGCATCCAACATGTGATTTTGTGTCATTGGGTGAACATTTAGGTCATTTTCGTCCTCCCTAGGCTTATTCTAATCCAATTAGGGTTTTTAACCAATCTTGTGCATCCAATATGTGATTTTGTGTCATTGGTTGAACATTTAGGTCATTTTCGTCCTCCCTAGGCTTATTCTAATCCAATTAGGGTTTTTAACCAATCTTGTGCATCCAATATGTGATTTTGTGTCATTGGTTGAACATTTAGGTCATTTTCGTCCTCCCTAGGCTTATTGTAATCCAATTAGGGTTTTTAACCAATCTTGAGCATCCAATATGTGATTTTGTGTCATTTTGTGTCATTGGTTGAACATTTAGGTCATTTTCGTCCTCCCTAGGCTTATTCTAATCCAATTAGGGTTTTTAACCAATCTTGTGCATCCAATATGTGATTTTGTGTCATTGGTTGAACATTTAGGTCATATTTGTCCTCCCTAGGTTTATTCTAATCCAATTAGGGTTTTTAACCAATCTTGTGCATCCAATATGTGATTTTGTGTGATTTTGTGTCATTGGTTGAACATTTAGGTCATTTTCGTCCTCCCTAGGCTTATTCTAATCCAATTAGGGTTTTTAACCAATCTTGTGCATCCAATATGTGATTTTGTGTCATTGGTTGAACATTTAGGTCATTTTCGTCCTGCCTAGGCTTATTCTAATCGAATTAGGGTTTTAAACCAATCTTTTGCAACCAATATGTGATTTTGTGTCATTTTGTGTCATTGGTTGAACATTTAGGTCATTTTCGTCCTCCCTAGGCTTATTCTAATCCAATTTGGGTTTTTAACCAATCTTGTGCATCCAATATGTGATTTTGTGTCATTTTGTGTTATTGGTTAAACATTTAGGTCATTTTCGTCCTCCCTAGGCTTATTTTAATCCAATTTGGATTTTTAACCAATCTTGTGCATCCAATATGTGATTTTGTGTCATTGGTTGCACATTTAGGTCATTTTCGTCCACCCTAGGCTTATTCTAATCCAATTAGGGTTTTTAACCACTCTTGTGCATATAATAAGTGATTTTATGTCATTGGTAATCCAATTAGGTCATTTTCGTCCTCGCTAGGCTGATTCTAATCCAATTAGGGTTTTTAACCATTCTTATGCATCCAATATGTGATTTTGTGTCATTTTGTGTCATTGGTTGAACATTTAGGTCATTTTCGTCCTCCCTAGGCTTATTCTAATCCAATTTGGGTTTTTAACCAATCTTGTGCATCCAATATGTGATTTTGTGTCATTTTGTGTTATTGGTTAAACATTTAGGTCATTTTCGTCCTCCCTAGGCTTATTTTAATCCAATTTGGATTTTTAACCAATCTTGTGCATCCAATATGTGATTTTGTGTCATTGGTTGCACATTTAGGTCATTTTCGTCCTCCCTATGCTTATTCTAATCCAATTAGGGTTTTTAATTACTCTTGTGCATATAATAAGTGATTTTATGTCATTGGTAATCCAATTAGGTCATTTTCGTCCGAGCTAGGCTTATTCTAATCCAATTAGGGTTTTTAACCATTCTTATGCATCCAATATGTGATTTTGTGTCATTTTGTGTCATTGGTTGAACATTTAGGTCATTTTCGTCCTCCCTAGGCTTATTCTAATCCAATTTGGGTTTTTAACCAATCTTGTGCATCCAATATGTGATTTTGTGTCATTTTGTGTCATTGGTTGAACATTTAGGTCATTTTCGTCCTCCCTAGGCTTATTCTAATCCAATTAGGGTTTTTAACCAATCTTGTGCATCCAATATGTGATTTTGTGTCATTGGTTGAACATTTAGGTCATTTTGGTCCTCCCAAGGCTTATTCTAATCCAATTATGGTTTTTAACCAATCTTGTTCATATAATAAGTGATTTTGTGTCATTTGTAATCCAATTAGGTCATTTTCGTCCTCGCTAGGCTTATTCTAATCCAATTAGGGTTTTTAACCATTCTTATGCATCCAATATGTGATTTTGTGTCATTTTGTGTCATTGGTTGAACATTTAGGTCATTTTCGTCCTCCCTAGGCTTATTCTAATCCAATTAGGGTTTTTAACCAATCTTGTGCATCCAATATGTGATTTTGTGTCATTGGTTGAACATTTAGGTCATTTTCGTCATCCGTAGGCTTATTCTAATCCAATTAGGGTTTTTAACCAATCTTGTGCATCCAATATGTGATTTTGTGTCATTGGTTGAACATTTAGGTCATTTTCGTCCTCCCTAGGCTTATTCTAATCCAATTAGGGTTTCTAACTAATCTTGTGCATATAATAAGTGATTTTGTGTTATTGGTAATCCAATAAGGTCATTTTCGTCCTCGCTAGGCTTATTCTAATCCAATTAGGGTTTTTAACCAATCTTGTGCATCCAATATAAGATTTTGTGTCATTGGTTGAACATTTAGCTCATTTTGGTCCTCCCTAGGCTTATTCTAATCCAATTATGGTTTTTAACCAATCTTGTTCATATAATAATTGATTTTGTGTCATTTGTAATCCGATTAGGTCATTTTCGTCCTCGCTAGGCTTATTCTAATCCAATAAGAATTTTTAACCAATCATGTGCATCCAATATGTGATTTTGTGTCGTTTTGTGTTATTGGTTGAACATTTAGGTCATTTTCGTCCTCCCTAGGCTTATTCTAATCCAATTAGGGTTTTTAACCAATCTTGTGCATCCAATATGTGATTTTGTGTCATTTTGTGTCATTGGTTGAACATTTAGGTCATTTTCGTCCTCCTTAGGCTTATTCTCATCCAATTAGGGTTTTTAACCAATCTTGTGCATCCAATATGTGATTTTGTGTCATTAGTTGAACATTTAGGTCATTTTCGTCCTCCCTAGGCTTATTCTAATCCGATTAGGGTTTTTAACCAATCTTGTGCATCCAATATGTGATTTTGTGTCATTTTGTGTCATTGGTTGAACATTTAGGTCATTTTCGTCCTCCCTAGGCTTATTTTAATCCAATTAGGGTTTTTAACCAATTTTGTGCATCCAATATGTGATTTTGTGTCATTGGTTGAACATTTAGGTCATTTTCGTCCTCCCTAGGCTTATTCTAATCCAATTAGGGTTTTTAACCAATCTTGTGCATCCAATATGTGATTTTGTGTCATTGGTTGAACATTTAGGTCATTTTCGTCCTCCCTAGGCTTATTCTAATCCAATTAGGGTTTCTAACTAATCTTGTGCATATAATAAGTGATTTTGTGTTATTGGTAATCCAATAAGGTCATTTTCGTCCCCCCTAGGCTTATTCTAATCCAATTAGGGTTTTTAACAAATCTTGTGCAAATAATAAGTGATTTTATGTCATTGGTAATCCAATTAGGTCATATTCGTCCTCGCTAGGCTTATTCTAATCCAATTAGGGTTTTTAACCAATCTTATGCATCCAATATGTGATTTTGTGTCATTTTGTGTTATTGGTTAAACATTTAGGTCATTTTCGTCCTCCCTAGGCTTATTTTAATCCAATTTGGATTTTTAACCAATCTTGTGCATCCAATATGTGATTTTGTGTCATTGGTTGCACATATAGGTCATTTTCGTCCTCCCTAGGCTTATTCTAATCCAATTAGGGTTTTTAACCACTCTTGTGCATATAATAAGTGATTTTATGTCATTGGTAATCCAATTAGGTCATTTTCGTCCTCGCTAGGCTTATTCTAATCCAATTAGGGTTTTTAACCATTCTTATGCATCCAATATGTGATTTTGTGTCATTGGTTGAACATTTAGGTCATTTTGGTCCTCCCTAGGCTTATTCTAATCCAATTATGGTTTTTAACCAATCTTGTTCATATAATAAGTGATTTTGTGTCATTTTTAATCCAATTAGGTCATTTTCGTCCTCGCTAGGCTTATTCTAATCCAATTAGAATTTTTAACCAATCATGTGCATCCAATATGTGATTTTGTGTCATTTTGTGTTATTGGTTGAACATTTAGGTCATTTTCGTCCTCGCTAGGCTTATTCTAATCCAATTAGGGTTTTTAACCAATCTTGTGCATCCAATATGTGATTTTGTGTCATTGGTTGAACATTTAGCTCATTTTGGTCCTCCCTAGGCTTATTCTAATCCAATTATGGTTTTTAACCAATCTTGTTCATATAATAATTGATTTTGTGTCATTTGTAATCCGATTAGGTCATTTTCGTCCTCGCTAGGCTTATTCTAATCCAATAAGAATTTTTAACCAATCATGTGCATCCAATATGTGATTTTGTGTCATTGGTTGAACATTTAGGTCATTTTCGTCCTCCCTAGGCTTATTCTAATCCAATTAGGGTTTCTAACTAATCTTGTGCATATAATAAGTGATTTTGTGTTATTGGTAATCCAATAAGGTCATTTTCGTCCTCGCTAGGCTTATTCTAATCCAATTAGGGTTTTTAACCAATCTTGTGCATCCAATATAAGATTTTGTGTCATTGGTTGAACATTTAGCTCATTTTGGTCCTCCCTAGGCTTATTCTAATCCAATTATGGTTTTTAACCAATCTTGTTCATATAATAAGTGATTTTGTGTCATTTGTAATCCAATTAGGTCATTTTTGTCCTCGCTAGGCTTATTCTAATCCAATTAGAATTTTTAACCAATCATGTGCATCCAATATGTGATTTTGTGTCATTTTGTGTTATTGGTTGAACATTTAGGTCATTTTCGTCCTCCCTAGGCTTATTCTAATCCAATTAGGGTTTTTAACCAATCTTGTGCATCCATTATGTGATTTTGTGTCATTTTGTGTCATTGGTTGAACATTTAGGTCATTTTCGTCCTCCCTAGGATTATTCTAATCCAATCAGGGTTTTTAACCAATCTTGTGCATCCAATATGTGATTTTGTGTCATTGGTTGAACATTTAGGTCATTTTCGTCCTCCCTAGGCTTATTCTAATCCAATTAGGGTTTTTAACCAATCTTGTGCATCCAATATGTGATTTTGCGTCATTGGTTGATCATTTAGGTCATTTTCGTCCTCCCTAGGCTTATTCTAATCCAATTAGGGTTTTTAACCAATCTTGTGCATCCAATATGTGATTTTGTGTCATTGGTTGAACATTTAGGTCATTTTCGTCCTCCCTAGGCTTATTCTAATCCAATTAGGGTTTTTAACCAATCTTGTGCATCCAATATGTGATTTTGTGTCATTGGTTGAACATTTAGGTCATTTTCGTCCTCCCTAGGCTTATTCTAATCCAATTAGGGTTTTTAACCAATCTTGTGCATCCAATATGTGATTTTGTGCATTTTGTGTCATTGGTTGAACAGTTAGGTCATTTTGGTCCTCCCTAGGCTTATTCTAATCCAATTAGGGTTTTTAACCAATCTTGTGCATCCAATATGTGATTTTGTGTCATTGGTTGAACATTTAGGTCATTTTCGTCCTCCCTAGGCTTATTCTAACCCAATTAGTGTTTTTAACCAATCTTGTGCATCCAATATGTGATTTTGTCTCATTGGTTGAACATTTAGATCAATTTCGTCCTCCCTAGGCTTATTCTAATCCAATTAGGGTTTTTAACCAATCTTGTGCATCCAATATGTGATTTTGTGTCATTGGTTGAACATTTAGGTCATTTTCGTCCTCCCTAGGCTTATTCTAATCCAATTAGGGTTTTTAACCAATCTTGTGCATCCAATATGTGATTTTGTGTCATTGGTTGAACATTTAGGTCATTTTCGTCCTCCCTAGGCTTATTCTAATCCAATTAGGGTTTTTAACCAATCTTGAGCATCCAATATGTGATTTTGTGTAATTTTGTGTCATTGGTTGAACATTTAGGTCATTTTCGTCCTCCCTAGGCTTATTCTAATCCAATTAGGGTTTTTAACCAATCTTGTGCATCCAATATGTGATTTTGTTTCCTTTTGTGTCATTGGTTGAACATTTAGGTCATTTTCGTCCTCCCTAGGCTTATTCTAATCCAATTAGGGTTTTTAACCAATCTTGTGCATCCAATATGTGATTTTGTGTCATTTTGTGTCATTGGTTGAACATTTAGGTCATTTTGGTCCTCCCTAGGCTTATTCTAATCCAATTAGGGTTTTTAACCGATCATGTGCATCCAATATGTGATTTTGTGTCATTTTGTGTCATTGGTATAACATTTAGGTCATTTTCGTTTTCCCTAGGCCTATTCTAATCCAATTAGGGTTTTTAACCAATCTTGTGCATGCAATATATAATTTTGTGTCATTTTGTGTCATTGGTTGAACATTTAGGTCATTTTCGTCCTCCCTAGGCTTATTCTAATCCAATTAGGGTTTTTAACCAATCTTGTGCATCCAATATGTGATTTTGTGTCATTTTGTGTCATTGGTTGAACATTTAGGTCATTTTCGTCCTCCCTAGGCTTATTCTAATCCAATTAGGGTTTTTAACCAATCTTGTGCATCCAATATGTGATTTTGTGTCATTGGTTGAACATTTAGGTCATTTTCGTCCTCCCTAGGCTTATTCTAATCGAATTAGGATTTTTAACCAATCTTGTGCATCCAATATGTGATTTTTTGTCATTTTGTGTCATTGGTTGAACATTTAGGTCATTTTCGTCCTCCCTAGGCTTATTCTAATCCAATTAGGGTTTTTAACCAATCTTGTGCATCAAATATGTGATTTTGTGTCATTTTGTGTCATTGGTTGAACATTTAAGTCATTTTCGTCCTCCTAATGCTTATTCTACTCCAATTAGGGTTTTCAACCAATCTTGTGCATCCAATATGTGATTTTGTGTCATTTTGTGTCATTGATTGAACATTTAGGTCTTTTTCGTCCTCCCTAGGCTTATTCTAATCCAATTAGGGTTTTTAACCAATCTTGTGCATCCAATATGTGATTTTGTGTCATTGGTTGAACATTTAGGTCATTTTCGTCCTCCCTAGGCTTATTCTAATCCAATTTCGGTTTTTAACCAATCTTGTGCATCCAATATGTGATTTTGTGTCATTGGTTGAACATTTAGGTCATTTTCGTCCTCCCTAGGCTTATTCTAATCCAATTAGGGTTTTTAACCAATCTTGTGCATCCAATATGTGATTTTGTGTCATTGGTTGAACATTTAGGTCATTTTCGTCCTCCCTAGGCTTATTCTAATCCAATTAGGGTTGTTTAATCTATCTTTTGCATCCAATATGTGATTTTGTGTCATTGGTTGCACATTTAGGTCATTTTCATCCTCTCTAGGCTTATTCTAATCCAATTAGGGTTTTTAACCAATCTTGTGCATATAATAAGTGATTTTGTGTCATTGGTAATCCAATTAGGTCATTTTCGTCCTCGCTAGGCTTATTCTAATCCAATTAGGGTTTTTAACCAATCTTGTGCATCTAATATGTGATTTTGTGTCATTTTGTGTCATTGGTTGAAAATTTAGGTTATTTTCGTCCTCCCTAGGCTTATTCTAATCCAATTAGGGTTTTTAACCAATCTTGTGCATCCAATATGTGATTTTGTGTCATTGGTTGCACATTTAGGTCATTTTCGTCCTCCCTAGGCTTATTCTAATCCAATTAGGGTTTTTAACCAATCTTGTGCATCCAATATGTGATTTTGTGTCATTTGTTGCACATTTAGGTCATTTTCGTCCTCCCTAGGCTTATTCTAATCCAATTAGGGTTTTTAACCAATCTTGTGCATCCAATATGTGATTTTGTGTCATTGGTTGAACATTTAGGTCATTTTCGTCCTCCCTAGGCTTATTCTAATCCAATTAGGGTTTTTAACCAATCTTGTGCATCCAATATGTGATTTTGTGTCATCAGTTGAACATTTTGGTCATTTTCGTCCTCCCTAGGCTTATTCTAATCCAATTAGGGTTTTTAACCAATCTTGTGCATCCAATATGTGATTTTGTGTCATTTTGTGTCATCGGTTGAACATTTAGGTCATTTTTCGTCCTCCCTAGGCTTATTCTAATCCAATTAGGGTTTTTAACCAATCTTGTGCATCTAATATGTGATTTTGTGTCATTTTGTGTCATCGGTTGAACATGTTGGTCATTTTCGTCCTCCCTAGGCTTATTCTAATCCAATTAGGGTTTTTAACCAATCTTGTGCATCCAATATGTGATTTTGTGTCATTGGTTGAACATTTAGGTCATTTTCGTCCTCCCTAGGCTTATTCTAATCCAATTAGGGTTTTTAACCAATCTTGTGCATCCAATATGTGATTTTGTGTCATTTTGTGTCATTGGTTGAACATTTAGGTCATTTTCGTCCTCCCTAGGCTTATTCTAATCCAATTAAGGTTTTTAACCAATCTTGTGCATCCAATATGTGATTTTGTGTCATTGGTTGAACATTTAGGTCATTATCGTCCTCCCTAGGCTTAATCTAATCCAATTAGGGTTTTTAACCAATCTTGTGCATCCAATATGTCATTTAGTGTCATTGGTTGAACATTTAGGTCATTTTCGTCCTCCCTTGGGTTATTCTTATCCAATTATGGTTTTTAACAAATCTTGTGCATCCAATATGTGATTTTGTGTCATTTTGTATCATTGGTTGAACATTTAGGTCATTTTCGTCCTCCCTAGGCTTATTCTAATCCAATTAGGGTTTTTAACCAATCTTGTGCATCCAATATGTGATTTTGTGTCATTTTGTGTCATTGGTTGAACATTTAGGTCATTTTCGTCCTCCCTAGGCTTATTCTAATCCAGTTAAGGTTTTTAACCAATCTTGTGCATCCAATATGTGATTTTGTGTCATTTTGTGTCATTGGTTGAACATTTAGGTCATTTTCGTCCTCCCTAGGCTTATTCTAATCCAATTAGGGTTTTTAACCAATCTTGTGTATCCAATATGTGATTTTGTGTCACTTTGTGTCATTGGATGAACATTTAGGTCATTTTCGTCCTCCATAGGCTTATTCTAAAACAATTAGGGTTTTTAACCAATCTTGTGCATCCAATATGTGATTTTGTGTCATTGGTTGAACATTTTGGTCATTTTCGTCCTCCCTAGGCTTATTCCAATCCAATTTGGGTTTTTAACTAATCTTGTGCATCCAATATGTGAGTTTGTGACATTGGTTGAACATTTTGGTCATTTTCGTCCTCCCTAGGCTTATTCTAATCCAATTAGGGTTTTTAACCAATCTTGTGCATCCAATATGTGATTTTGTGTCATTGGTTGAACATTTAGGTCATTTTCGTCCTCCCTAGGCTTATTCTAATCCAATTAGGGTTTTTAACCAATCTTGTGCAACCAATATGTGGTTTTGTGTCATTGGTTGAACATTTAGGTCATTTTCGTCCTCCCTAGGCTTATTCTAATCCAATTAGGGTTTTTAACCAATCTTGTGCATCCAATATGTGATTTTGTGTCATTGGTTGAACATTTAGGTCATTTTCGTCCTCCCTAGGCTTATTCTAATCCAACTAGAGTTTTTAACCAATCTTTTGCATCCAATATGTGATTTTGTGTCATTGGTTGAACATTTAGGTCATTTTCGTCCTCCCTAGGCTTATTCTAATCCAATTAGGGTTTTTAACCAATCTTGTGCAACCAATATGTGATTTTGTGTCATTGGTTGAACATTTAGGTCTATTTCGTCCTCCGTAGGCTTATTCTAATCCAATTAGGGTTTTTAACCAATCTTGTGCATCCAACATGTGATTTTGTGTCATTGGGTGAACATTTAGGTCATTTTCGTCCTCCCTAGGCTTATTCTAATCCAATTAGGGTTTTTAACCAATCTTGTGCATCCAATATGTGATTTTGTGTCATTGGTTGAACATTTAGGTCATTTTCGTCCTCCCTAGGCTTATTCTAATCCAATTAGGGTTTTTAACCAATCTTGTGCATCCAATATGTGATTTTGTGTCATTGGTTGAACATTTAGGTCATTTTCGTCCTCCCTAGGCTTATTTTAAACCAATTAGGGTTTTTAACCAATCATGTGCATCCAATATGTGATTTTGTGTCATTGGTTGAACATTTAGGTCATCTTCGTCCTCCCTAGGCTTATTCAAATCCAATTAGGGTTTTTAACCAATCTTGTGCATCCAATATGTGATTTTGTGTCATTGGTTGAACATTTAGGTCATTTTCGTCCTCCCTAGGCTTATTCTAATCCAATTAGGGTTTTTAACCAATCTTGTGCATCCAATATGTGATTTTGTGTCATTGGTTGAACATTTAGGTCATTTTCGTCCTCCCTAGGCTTATTCTAATCCAATTAGGGTTTTTAACCAATCTTGTGCATCCAATATGTGATTTTGTGTCATTTTGTGTTATTGGTTGAACATTTAGGTCATTTTTGTCCTCCCTAGGCTTATTCTAATCCAATTAGGGTTTTTAACCAATCTTGTGCATCCAATATGTGATTTTGTGTCATTTTGTGTCATTGGTTGAACATTTAGGTCATTTTCGTCCCCCCTAGGCTTATTCTAATCCAATTAGGGTTTTTAACAAATCTTGTGCATCCAATATGTGATTTTGTGTCATTGCTTGAACATTAAGGTCATTTCGTCCTCGCTAGGCTTATTCCAATCCAATTAGGGTTTTTAACCAATCTTGTGCATCCAAAATGTGATTTTGTGTCATTGGTTGCACATTTAAGTCATTTTCGTCCTCCCTAGGCTTATTCTAATCCAATTAGGGTTTTCAACCAATCTTGTGCATCCAATATGTGATTTTGTGTCATTGGTTGAACATTTAGGTCATTTTGGTCCTCCCTAGGCTTATTCTAATCCAATTATGGTTTTTAACCAATCTTGTTCATATAATAAGTGATTTTGTGTCATTTGTAATCCAATTAGGTCATTTTCGTCCTCGCTAGGCTTATTCTAATCCAATTAGAATTTTTAACCAATCATGTGCATCCAATATGTGATTTTGTGTCATTTTGTGTTATTGGTTGAACATTTAGGTCATTTTTGTCCTCCCTAGGCTTATTCTAATCCAATTAGGGTTTTTAACCAATCTTGTGCATCCAATATGTGATTTTGTGTCATTTTGTGTCATTGGTTGAACATTTAGGTCATTTTCGTCCCCCCTAGGCTTATTCTAATCCAATTAGGGTTTTTAACAAATCTTGTGCATCCAATATGTGATTTTGTGTCATTGCTTGAACATTAAGGTCATTTCATCCTCGCTAGGCTTATTCTAATCCAATTAGGGTTTTTAACCAATCTTGTGCATCCAAAATGTGATTTTGTGTCATTGGTTGCACATTTAAGTCATTTTCGTCCTCCCTAGGCTTATTCTAATCCAATTAGGGTTTTCAACCAATCTTGTGCATCCAATATGTGATTTTGTGTCATTGGTTGAACATTTAGGTCATTTTGGTTCTCCCTAGGCTTATTCTAATCCAATTATGGTTTTTAACCAATCTTGTTCATATAATAAGTGATTTTGTGTCATTTGTAATCCAATTAGGTCATTTTCGTCCTCGCTAGGCTTATTCTAATCCAATTAGAATTTTTAACCAATCATGTGCATCCAATATGTGATTTTGTGTCATTTTGTGTTATTGGTTGAACATTTAGGTCATTTTCGTCCTCGCTAGGCTTATTCTAATCCAATTAGGGTTTTTAACCAATCTTGTGCATCCAATATGTGATTTTGTGTCATTGGTTGAACATTTAGCTCATTTTGGTCCTCCCTAGGCTTATTCTAATCCAATTATGGTTTTTAACCAATCTTGTTCATATAATAATTGATTTTGTGTCATTTGTAATCCGATTAGGTCATTTTCGTCCTCGCTAGGCTTATTCTAATCCAATAAGAATTTTTAACCAATCATGTGCATCCAATATGTGATTTTGTGTCATTTTGTGTTATTGGTTGAACATTTAGGTCATTTTCGTCCTCCCTAGGCTTATTCTAATCCAATTAGGGTTTTTAACCAATCTTGTTCATATAATAAGTGATTTTGTGTCATTTGTAATCCAATTAGGTCATTTTCGTCCTCGCTAGGCTTATTCTAATCCAATTAGAATTTTTAACCAATCATGTGCATCCAATATGTGATTTTGTGTCATTTTGTGTTATTGGTTGAACATTTAGGTCATTTTCGTCCTCCCTAGTCTTATTCTAATCCAATTAGGGTTTTTAACCAATCTTGTGCATCCAATATGTGATTTTGTGTCATTGGTTGAACATTTAGGTCATTTTCGTCCTCCCTAGGCTTATTCTAATCCAATTAGGGTTTCTAACTAATCTTGTGCATATAATAAGTGATTTTGTGTTATTGGTAATCCAATAAGGTCATTTTCGTCCTCGCTAGGCTTATTCTAATCCAATTAGGGTTTTTAACCAATCTTGTGCATCCAATATAAGATTTTGTGTCATTGGTTGAACATTTAGCTCATTTTGGTCCTCCCTAGGCTTATTCTAATCCAATTATGGTTTTTAACCAATCTTGTTCATATAATAAGTGATTTTGTGTCATTTGTAATCCAATTAGGTCATTTTCGTCCTCGCTAGGCTTATTCTAATCCAATTAGAATTTTTAACCAAACATGTGCATCCAATATGTGATTTTGTGTCATTTTGTGTTATTGGTTGAACATTTAGGTCATTTTCGTCCTCCCTAGGCTTATTCTAATCCAATTAGGGTTTTTAACCAATCTTGTGCATCCAATATGTGATTTTTTGTCATTTTGTGTCATTGGTTGAACATTTAGGTCATTTTCGTCCTCCCTAGGCTTATTCCAATCCAATTAGGGTTTTTAACCAATCTTGTGCATCCAATATGTGATTTAGTGTCATTTTGTGTCATTGGTTGAACATTTAGGTCATTTTCGTCCTCCCTAGGCTTATTCTAATCCAATTAGGGTTTTTAACCAATCTTGTGCATCCAATATGTGATTTTGTGTCATTGGTTGAACATTTAGGTCATTTTCGTCCTCCCTAGGCTTATTCTAATCCAATTAGGGTTTTTAACCACTCTTGTGCATATAATAAGTGATTTTATGTCATTGGTAATCCAATTAGGTCATTTTCGTCCTCGCTAGGCTTATTCTAATCCAATTAGGGTTTTTAACCATTCTTATGCATCCAATATGTGATTTTGTGTCATTTTGTGTCATTGGTTGAACATTTAGGTCATTTTCGTCCTCCCTAGGATTATTCTAATCCAATTTGGGTTTTTAACCAATCTTGTGCATCCAATATGTGATTTTGTGTCATTTTGTGTCATTGGTTGAACATTTAGGTCATTTTCGTCCTCCCTAGGCTTATTCTAATCCAATTAGGGTTTTTAACCAATCTTGTGCATCCAATATGTGATTTTGTGTCATTGGTTGAACATTTAGGTCATTTTGGTCCTCCCAAGGCTTATTCTACTCCAATTATGGTTTTTAACCAATCTTGTTCATATAATAAGTGATTTTGTGTCATTTGTAATCCAATTAGGTCATTTTCGTCCTCGCTAGGCTTATTCTAATCCAATTAGAATTTTTAACCAATCATGTGCATCCAATATGTGATTTTGTGTCATTTTGTGTTATTGGTTGAACATTTAGGTCATTTTTGTCCTCCCTAGGCTTATTCTAATCCAATTAGGGTTTTTAACCAATCTTGTGCATCCAATATGTGATTTTGTGTCATTTTGTGTCATTGGTTGAACATTTAGGTCATTTTCGTCCCCCCTAGGCTTATTCTAATCCAATTAGGGTTTTTAACAAATCTTGTGCATCCAATATGTGATTTTGTGTCATTGCTTGAACATTAAGGTCATTTCGTCCTCGCTAGGCTTATTCTAATCCAATTAGGGTTTTTAACCAATCTTGTGCATCCAAAATGTGATTTTGTGTCATTGGTTGCACATTTAAGTCATTTTCGTCCTCCCTAGGCTTATTCTAATCCAATTAGGGTTTTCAACAAATCTTGTGCATCCAATATGTGATTTTGTGTCATTGGTTGAACATTTAGGTCATTTTGGTCCTCCCTAGGCTTATTCTAATCCAATTATGGTTTTTAACCAATCTTGTTCATATAATAAGTGATTTTGTGTCATTTGTAATCCAATTAGGTCATTTTCGTCCTCGCTAGGCTTATTCTAATCCAATTAGAATTTTTAACCAATCATTTGCATCCAATATGTGATTTTGTGTCATTTTGTGTTATTGGTTGAACATTTAGGTCATTTTCGTCCTCGCTAGGCTTATTCTAATCCAATTAGGGTTTTTAACCAATCTTGTGCATCCAATATGTGATTTTGTGTCATTGGTTGAACATTTAGGTCATTTTCGTCCTCCCTAGGCTTATTCTAATCCAATTAGGGTTTCTAACTAATCTTGTGCATATAATAAGTGATTTTGTGTTATTGGTAATCCAATAAGGTCATTTTCGTCCTCGCTAGGCTTATTCTAATCCAATTAGGGTTTTTAACCAATCTTGTGCATCCAATATAAGATTTTGTTTCATTGGTTGAACATTTAGCTCATTTTGGTCCTCCCTAGGCTTATTCTAATCCAATTATGGTTTTTAACCAATCTTGTTCATATAATAAGTGATTTTGTGTCATTTGTAATCCAATTAGGTCATTTTCGTCCTCGCTAGGCTTATTCTAATCCAATTAGAATTTTTAACCAATCATGTGCATCCAATATGTGATTTTGTGTCATTTTGTGTTATTGGTTGAACATTTAGGTCATTTTCGTCCTCCCTAGGCTTATTCTAATCCAATTAGGGTTTTTAACCAATCTTGTGCATCCAATATGTGATTTTGTGTCATTTTGTGTCATTGGTTGAACATTTAGGTCATTTTCGTCCCCCCTAGACTTATTCTAATCCAATTAGGGTTTTTAACAAATCTTGTGCATCCAATATGTGATTTTGTGTCATTGGTTGAACATTAAGGTCATTTCGTCCTCACTAGGCTTATTCTAATCCAATTAGGGTTTTTAACCATCTTGTGCATCCAATATGTGATTTTGTGTCATTGGTTGCACATTTAAGTCATTTTCGTCCTCCCTAGGCTTATTCTAATCCAATTAGGGTTTTCAACCAATCTTGTGCATCCAATATGTGAATTTGTGTCATTTTGTGTCATTGGTTGAACATTTAGGTCATTTAGGTCCTCCCTAGGCTTATTCTAATCCAATTAGGGTTTTTAACCAATCTTGTGGATCCAATATGTGATTTTGTGTCATTTTGTATTATTGGTTGAACATTTAGGTCATTTTCATCCTCCCTAGGCTTATTCTAATCCAATTAGGGTTTTTAACCAATCTTGTGCATATAATAAGTGATTTTGTGTCATTTGTAATCCAATTAGGTCATTTTCGTCCTCGCTAGGCTTATTCTACTCCAATTAGAATTTTTAACCAATCATGTGCATCCAATATGTGATTTTGTGTCATTTTGTGTCATTGGTTGAACATTTAAGTCATTTTCGTCCTCCCTAGGCTTATTCTAATCCAATTAGGGTTTTTATCCAATCTTGTGCATCCAATATGTGATTTTGTGTCATTGGTTGCACATTTAGGTCATTTTCGTCCTCCCTAGGCTTATTCTAATCCAATTAGGGTTTTTAACCAATCTTGTGCATCCAATATGTGATTTTGTGTCATTGGTGGCACATTTAGGTCATTTTCGTCCTCCCTAGGCTAATTCTAATCCAATTAGGGTTTTTAACCAATCTTGTGCATCCAATATGTGATTTTGTGTCATTGGTTGCACATTTAGGTCATTTTCGTCCTCCCTAGGCTTATTCTAATCCAATTAGGGTTTTTAACCAATCTTGTGCATCCAATATGTGATTTTGTGTCATTGGTTGAACATTTAGGTCATTTTCGTCCTCCCTAGGCTTATTCTAATCAATTTAGGGTTTTTAACCAATCTTGTGCATACAATATGTGATTTTGTGTCATTGGTTGCACATTTAGGTCATTTTCGTCCTCCCTAGGCTTATTCTAATCCAATTAGGGTTTTTAACAAAACTTGTGCATATAATAAGTGATTTTGTGTCATTGGTAATCCAAATAGGTCATTTTCGTCCTCGCTAGGCTTATTGTAATCCAATTAGGGTTTTTAACCAATCTTGTGCATCCAATATGTGACTTTGTGTCATTTTGTGTCATTGGTTGAATATTTAGGTCATTTTCGTCCTCCCTAGGCTTGTTCTAATCCAATTAGGGTTTTTAACCAATCTTGGGCATCCAATATGAGATTGTGTCATTGGTTGCACATTTAGGTCATTTTCGTCCTCCCTAGTTTTATTCTAATCCAATTAGGGTTTTTAACCAATCTTGTGCATATAATAAGTGATTTTGTGTCATTGGTAATCCAATTAGGTCATTTTCGTCCTCGCTAGGCTTATTCTAATCCAACTAGGGTTTGTAACCAATCTTATGCATCCAATATGTGATTTTCTGTAATGTTGTGTCATTGGTAATCCAATTAGGTCATTTTCGTCCTCGCTAGGCTTATTCTAATCCAATTAGGGTTTTTAACCAATCTTGTGCATCCAATATGTGATTTTGTGTCAGTGGTTGCACATTTAGGTCATTTTCGTCCTCCCTAGGCTTATTCTAATCCAATTAGGGTTTTTAACCAATCTAGTGCATATAATAAGTGATTTTGTGTCATTTTGTGTCATTAGTTGAATATTTAGGTCATTTTCGTCCTCCCTAGGCTTGTTCTAATCCAATTAGGGTTTTTAACCAATCTTGGGCATCCAATATGTGATTTTGTGTCATTGGTTGCACATTTAGATCATTTTTGTCCTCCCTAGGCTTATTCTAATCCAATTAGGGTTTTTAACCAATCTTGCGAATATAATAAATGATTTTTTGTCATTGGTAATCCAATTAGGTCATTTTTGTCCTCGCTAGGCTTATTCTAATCCAATTAGGGTTTTTAATCAATCTTGTGCATATAATAAGTCATTTGGTGTCATTGGTAATCCAATTAGGTCATTTTCGTCCTCTCTAGGCTTATTCTTATCCAATTAGGGTTTTTCACCAATCTTATGCATCCAATATGTGATTTTGTGTCATTTTGTGTCATTGGTAATCCAATTAGGTCATTTTCGTCCTCGCTAGGCTTATTGTAATCCAATTAGGGTTTTTAACCAATCTTGTGCATCCAATATGTGATTTTGTGTCATTGGTTGCACATTTAGGTCATTTTCGTCCTCCCTAGGCTTATTCTAATCCAATTAGGGTTTTTAACCAATCTTGTGCATCCAATATGTGATTTTGTGTCATTGGTTGCACATTTAGGTCATTTTCGTCCTCCCTAGGCTTATTCTAATCCAATTAGGGTTTTTAACCAATCTTGTGCATCCAATATGTGATTTTGTGTCATTGGTTGAACATTTAGGCAAATTTCGTCCTCGCTAGGCTTATTCTAATCCAATTAAGATTTTTAACCAATCTTATGCATCCAATATGTGATTTTGTGTCATTGGTTGCACATTTAGGTCATTCTCGTCCTCCCTAGGCTTATTCTAATCCAATTAGGGTTTTTAACCAATCTTGTGCATCCAATATGTGATTTTGTGTCATTGGTTGCACATTTAGGTCATTTTCGTCCTCCCTAGGCTTATTCTAATCCAATTAGGGTTTTTAACCACTCTTGTGCATATAATAAGTGATTTTATGTCATTGGTAATCCAATTAGGTCATTTTCGTCCTCGCTAGGCTTATTCTAATCCAATTAGGGTTTTTAACCATTCTTATGCATCCAATATGTGATTTTGTGTCATTTTGTGTCATTGGTTGAACATTTAGGTCATTTTCGTCCTCCCTAGGCTTATTCTAATCCAATTAGGGTTTTTAACCAATCTTGTGCATCCAATATGTGATTTTGTGTCATTGGGTGACCATTTAGGTCATTTTCGTCCTCCCTAGGCTTATTCTAATCCAATTAGGGTTTTTAACCAATCTTGTGCATCCAATATGTGATTTTCTGTCATTTTGTGTCATTGGTTGAACATTTAGGTCATTTTCGTCCTCCCTAGGCTTATTCGAATCTAATTAGCGTTTTTAAATAATCTTGTGCATCCAATATGTGATTTTATGTCATTTTGTGTCATTGGTTGAACATTTAGGTCATTTTCGTCCTCCCTCGGCTTATTCTAATCCAATTAGGGTTTTTAACCAATCTTGTGCATCCAACATGTGATTTTGTGTCATTGGGTGAACATTTAGGTCATTTTCGTCCTCCCTAGGCTTATTCTAATCCAATTAGGGTTTTTAACCAATCTTGTGCATCCAATATGTGATTTTGTGTCATTGGTTGAACATTTAGGTCATTTTCGTCCTCCCTAGGCTTATTCTAATCCAATTAGGGTTTTTAACCAATCTTGTGCATCCAATATGTGATTTTGTGTCATTGGTTGAACATTTAGGTCATTTTCGTCCTCCCTAGGCTGATTCTAATCCAATTAGGGTTTTTAACCAATCTTGTGCAACGAATATTTGATTTTGTGTCATTGGTTGCATATTTAGGTAATCTTCGTCCTCCCTAGGCTTATTCTAATCCAATTAGGGTTTTTAACCAATCTTGTGCATCCAATATGTGATTTTGTGTCATTTTGTGTCATTGGTTTAACATTTAGGTAATTTTCGTCCTCCCTAGGCTTATTCTAATCCAATTAGGGTTTTTAACCAATCTTGTGCATCCAATATGTGATTTTGTGTCATTGGTTGAACATTTAGGTCATTTTCGTCCTCCCTAGGCTTATTCTAATCCAATTAGGGTTTTTAACCAATCTTGTGCATCCAAATGTGATTTTGTGTCATTTTGTGTCATTGGTTGAACATTTAGGTCATTTTCATCCTCCCTAGGCTTATTCTAATCCAATTAGGGTTTTTAACCAATCTTGTGCATCCAATATGTGATTTTGTGTCATTCGTTGAACATTTAGGTCATTTTCGTCCTCCCTAGGCTTATTCTAATCCAATTAGGGTTTTTAACCAATCTTGTGAATCCAATATGTGATTTTGTGTCATTCGTTGAACATTTAGGTCATTTTCGTCCTCCCTAGGCTTATTCTAATCCAATTAGGGTTTTTAACCAATCTTGTGCATCAAATATGTGATTTCGTGTCATTGGTTGAACATTTAGGTCATTTTCGTCCTCCCTAGGCTTATTCTAATCCAATTAGGGTTTTTAACCAATCTTGTGCATCCAATATGTGATTTTGTGTCATTGGTTGAACATTTAGGTCATTTTCGTCCTCCCTAGGCTTATTCTAATCCAATTAGGGTTTCTAACTAATCTTGTGCATATAATAAGTGATTTTGTGTTATTGGTAATCCAATAAGGTCATTTTCGTCCCCCCTAGGCTTATTCTAATCCAATTAGGGTTTTTAACAAATCTTGTGCAAATAATAAGTGATTTTATGTCATTGGTAATCCAATTAGGTCATATTCGTCCTCGCTAGGCTTATTCTAATCCAATTAGGGTTTTTAACCAATCTTATGCATCCAATATGTGATTTTGTGTCATTTTGTGTTATTGGTTAAACATTTAGGTCATTTTCGTCCTCCCTAGGCTTATTTTAATCCAATTTGGATTTTTAACCAATCTTGTGCATCCAATATGTGATTTTGTGTCATTGGTTGCACATTTAGGTCATTTTCGTCCTCCCTAGGCTTATTCTAATCCAATTAGGGTATTTAACCACTCTTGTGCATATAATAAGTGATTTTATGTCATTGGTAATCCAATTAGGTCATTTTCTTCCTCGCTAGGCTTATTCTAATCCAATTAGGGTTTTTAACCATTCTTATGCATCCAATATGTGATTTTGTGTCATTGGTTGAACATTTAGGTCATTTTGGTCCTCCCTAGGCTTATTCTAATCCAATTATGGTTTTTAACCAATCTTGTTCATATAATAAGTGATTTTGTGTCATTTGTAATCCAATTAGGTCATTTTCGTCCTCGCTAGGCTTATTCTAATCCAATTAGAATTTTTAACCAATCATGTGCATCCAATATGTGATTTTGTGTCATTTTGTGTTATTGGTTGAACATTTAGGTCATTTTTGTTCTCCCTAGGCTTATTCTAATCCAATTAGGGTTTTTAACCAATCTTGTGCATCCAATATGTGATTTTGTGTCATTTTGTGTCATTGGTTGAACATTTAGGTCATTTTCGTCCTCCCTAGGCTTATTTTAATCCAATTAGGGTTTTTAACCAATTTTGTGCATCCAATATGTGATTTTGTGTCATTGGTTGAACATTTAGGTCATTTTCGTCCTCCCTAGGCTTATTCTAATCCAATTAGGGTTTTTAACCAATCTTGTGCATCCAATATGTGATTTTGTGTCATTGGTTGAACATTTAGGTCATTTTCGTCCTCCCTAGGCTTATTCTAATCCAATTAGGGTTTCTAACTAATCTTGTGCATATAATAAGTGATTTTGTGTTATTGGTAATCCAATAAGGTCATTTTTGTCCTCGCTAGGCTTATTCTAATCCAATTAGGGTTTTTAACCAATCTTGTGCATCCAATATGTGATTTTGTGTCATTGGTTGAACATTTAGGTCATTTTCATCCTCCCTAGGCTTATTCTAATCCAATTAGGGTTTCTAACTAATCTTGTGCATATAATAAGTGATTTTGTGTTATTGGTAATCCAATAAGGTCATTTTCGTCCTCGCTAGGCTTATTCTAATCCAATTAGGGTTTTTAACCAATCTTGTGCATCCAATATAAGATTTTGTGTCATTGGTTGAACATTTAGCTCATTTTGGTCCTCCCTAGGCTTATTCTAATCCAATTATGGTTTTTAACCAATCTTGTTCATATAATAATTGATTTTGTGTCATTTGTAATCCGATTAGGTCATTTTCGTCCTCGCTAGGCTTATTCTAATCCAATAAGAATTTTTAACCAATCATGTGCATCCAATATGTGATTTTGTGTCGTTTTGTGTTATTGGTTGAACATTTAGGTCATTTTCGTCCTCCCTAGGCTTATTCTAATCCAATTAGGGTTTTTAACCAATCTTGTGCATCCAATATGTGATTTTGTGTCATTTTGTGTCATTGGTTGAACATTTAGGTCATTTTCGTCCCCCCTAGGCTTATTCTAATCCAATTAGGGTTTTTAACAAATCTTGTGCAAATAATAAGTGATTTTATGTCATTGGTAATCCAATTAGGTCATATTCGTCCTCGCTAGGCTTATTCTAATCCAATTAGGGTTTTTAACCAATCTTATGCATCCAATATGTGATTTGTGTCATTTTGTGTTATTGGTTAAACATTTAGATCATTTTCGTCCTCCCTAGGCTTATTTTAATCCAATTTGGATTTTTAACCAATCTTGTGCATCCAATATGTGATTTTGTGTCATTGGTTGCACATTTAGGTCATTTTCGTCCTCCCTAGGCTTATTCTAATCCAATTAGGGTTTTTAACCACTCTTGTGCATATAATAAGTGATTTTATGTCATTGGTAATCCAATTAGGTCATTTTCGTCCTCGCTAGGCTTATTCTAATCCAATTAGGGTTTTTAACCATTCTTATGCATCCAATATGTGATTTTGTGTCATTGGTTGAACATTTAGGTCATTTTGGTCCTCCCTAGGCTTATTCTAATCCAATTATGGTTTTTAACCAATCTTGTTCATATAATAAGTGATTTTGTGTCATTTGTAATCCAATTAGGTCATTTTCGTCCTCGCTAGGCTTATTCTAATCCAATTAGAATTTTTAACCAAACATGTGCATCCAATATGTGATTTTGTGTCATTTTGTGTTATTGGTTGAACATTTAGGTCATTTTCGTCCTCCCTAGGCTTATTCTAATCCAATTAGGGTTTTTAACCAATCTTGTGCATCCAATATGTGATTTTGTTTCATTGGTTGAACATTTAGGTCATTTTCGTCCTCCCTAGGCTTATTCTAATCCAATTAGGGTTTTCAACCATTCTTTGCATCCAATATGTGATTTTGTGTCTTTTTGTGTCATTGGTTGAACATTTAGGTCATTTTCGTCCTCCTTAGGCTGATTCTAATCCAATTAGGGTTTTTAACCAATCTTGTGCATTCAATATGTGATTTTGTGTCATTTTGTGTTATTGGTTGAACATTTTGGTCACTTTCGTCCTCCCTAGGCTTATTCTAATCCAATTAGGGTTTTTAACCAATCTTGTGCATCCAATATGTGATTTTGTGTCATTGGTTGAACATTTAGGTCATTTTCGTCCTCCCTAGGCTTATTCTAATCCAATTAGGGTTTTTAACCAATCTTGTGCATCCAATATGTGATTTTGTGTCATTGGTTGAACATTTAGGTCATTTTCGTCCTCCCTAGGCTTATTCTAATCCAATTAGGGTTTTTAACCAATCTTGTGCATCCAATATGTGATTTTGTGCATTTTGTGTCATTGGTTGAACAGTTAGGTCATTTTGGTCCTCCCTAGGCTTATTCTAATCCAATTAGGGTTTTTAACCAATCTTGTGCATCCAATATGTGATTTTGTGTCATTGGTTGAACATTTAGGTCATTTTCGTCCTCCCTAGGCTTATTCTAACCCAATTAGTGTTTTTAACCAATCTTGTGCATCCAATATGTGATTTTGTCTCATTGGTTGAACATTTAGATCAATTTCGTCCTCCCTAGGCTTATTCTAATCCAATTAGGGTTTTTAACCAATCTTGTGCATCCAATATGTGATTTTGTGTCATTGGTTGAACATTTAGGTCATTTTCGTCCTCCCTAGGCTTATTCTAATCCAATTAGGGTTTTTAACCAATCTTGTGCATCCAATATGTGATTTTGTGTCATTGGTTGAACATTTAGGTCATTTTCGTCCTCCCTAGGCTTATTCTAATCCAATTAGGGTTTTTAACCAATCTTGAGCATCCAATATGTGATTTTGTGTAATTTTGTGTCATTGGTTGAACATTTAGGTCATTTTCGTCCTCCCTAGGCTTATTCTAATCCAATTAGGGTTTTTAACCAATCTTGTGCATCCAATATGTGATTTTGTGTGATTTTGTGTCATTGGTTGAACATTTAGGTCATATTTGTCCTCCCTAGGCTTATTCTAATCCAATTAGGGTTTTTAACCAATCTTGATCATCCAATATGTGATTTTGTGTCATTGGTTGAACATTTAGGTCATTTTCGTCCTCCCTAGGCTTATTCTAATCCAATTAGGGTTTTTAACCAATCTTGTGCATCCAATATGTGATTTTGTGTCATTGGTTGAACATTTAGGTCATTTTCGTCCTCCCTAGGCTTATTCTAATCCAATTACGGTATTTAACCAATCTTGTGCATCCAATATGTGATTTTGTGTCATTTTGTGACATTGATTGAACATTTAGGTCATTTTCGTCCTCCCTAGGCTTATTCTAATCCAATTAGGGTTTTTAAGCAATCTTGTGCATCGAACATGTGATTTTGTGTCATTTTGTGTCATTGGTTGAACATTTAGGTCATTTTCGTCCTCCCTAGGCTTATTCTAATCCAATTAGGGTTTTTAACCAATCTTGTGCATCCAATATGTGATTTTGTGTCATTGGTTGAACATTTAGGTCATTTTCGTCCTCCCTAGGCTTATTCTAATCCAATTAGGGTTTTTAACCAATCTTGTGCATCCAATAGGTGATTTTGTGTCATTGGTTGAACATTTAGGTCATTTTCGTCCTCCCTAGGCTTATTCTAATCCAATTAGGGTTTTTAACCAATCTTGTGCATCCAATATGTGATTTTGTGTCATTGGTTGAACATTTAGGTCATTTTCGTCCTCCCTAGGCTTATTCTAATCCAATTAGGGTTTTTAACCAATCTTGTGCATCCAATAAGTAATTTTGTGTCATTTTGTGTCATTGGTTGAAGATTTAGGTCATTTTCGTCCTCCCTAGGCTTATTCTAATCCAATTAGGGTTTTTAACCAATCTTGTGCATCCAATATGTGATTTTGTGTCATTGGTTGAACATTTAGGTCATTTTCGTCCTCCCTAGGCTTATTCTAATCCAATTAGGGTTTTTAACCAATCTTGTGCACCCAATATGTGATTTTGTGTCATTGGTTGAACATTTAGGTCATTTTCGTCCTCCCTAGGCTTATTCTAATCCAATTAGGGTTTTTAACCAATCTTGTGCATCCAATATGTGATTTTGTGTCATTGGTTGAACATTTAGGTCATTTTCGTCCTCCCTAGGCTTATTCTAATCCAATTCGGGTTTTTAACCAATCTTCTGCATTCAATATGTGATTTTGTGTCATTTTTGTGTCGTTGGTTGAACATTTAGGTCATTTTTGTCCTCCCTAGGCTTATTCTAATCCAATTAGGGTTTTTAACCAATCTTGTGCATCCAATATGTGATTTTGTGTCATTTTGTGTCATTGGTTGAACATTTAGGTCATTTTCGTCCCCCCTAGGCTTATTCTAATCCAATTAGGGTTTTTAACAAATCTTGTGCATCCAATATGTGATTTTGTGTCATTGCTTGAACATTAAGGTCATTTCGTCCTCGCTAGGCTTATTCCAATCCAATTAGGGTTTTTAACCAATCTTGTGCATCCAAAATGTGATTTTGTGTCATTGGTTGCACATTTAAGTCATTTTCGTCCTCCCTAGGCTTATTCTAATCCAATTAGGGTTTTCAACCAATCTTGTGCATCCAATATGTGATTTTGTGTCATTGGTTGAACATTTAGGTCATTTTGGTCCTCCCTAGGCTTATTCTAATCCAATTATGGTTTTTAACCAATCTTGTTCATATAATAAGTGATTTTGTGTCATTTGTAATCCAATTAGGTCATTTTCGTCCTCGCTAGGCTTATTCTAATCCAATTAGAATTTTTAACCAATCATGTGCATCCAATATGTGATTTTGTGTCATTTTGCGTTATTGGTTGAACATTTAGGTCATTTTCGTCCTCCCTAGGCTTATTCTAATCCAATTAGGGTTTTTAACCAATCTTGTGCATCCAGTATGTGATTTTGTGTCATTTTGTGTTATTGGTTGAACATTTAGGTCATTTTCGTCCTCGCTAGGCTTATTCTAATCCAATTAGAATTTTTAACCAATCTTGTGCATCCAATATGTGATTTTGTGTCATTGGTTGAAAATTTAGGTCATTTTGGTCCTCCCTAGGCTAATTCTAATCCAATTATGGTTTTTAACCAATCTTGTTCATATAATAAGTGATTTTGTGTCATTTGTAATCCAATTAGGTCATTTTCGTCCTCGCTAGGCTTATTCTAATCCAATTAGAATTTTTAACCAATCATGTGCATCCAATATGTGATTTTGTGTCATTTTGTGTTATTGGTTGAACATTTAGGTCATTTTTGTTCTCCCTAGGCTTATTCTAATCCAATTAGGGTTTTTAACCAATCTTGTGCATCCAATATGTGATTTTGTGTCATTTTGTGTCATTGGTTGAACATTTAGGTCATTTTCGTCCTCCCTAGGCTTATTTTAATCCAATTAGGGTTTTTAACCAATTTTGTGCATCCAATATGTGATTTTGTGTCATTGGTTGAACATTTAGGTCATTTTCGTCCTCCCTAGGCTTATTCTAATCCAATTAGGGTTTTTAACCAATCTTGTGCATCCAATATGTGATTTTGTGTCATTGGTTGAACATTTAGGTCATTTTCGTCCTCCCTAGGCTTATTCTAATCCAATTAGGGTTTCTAACTAATCTTGTGCATATAATAAGTGATTTTGTGTTATTGGTAATCCAATAAGGTCATTTTCGTACTCGCTAGGCTTATTCTAATCCAATTAGGGTTTTTAACCAATCTTGTGCATCCAATATAAGATTTTGTGTCATTGGTTGAACATTTAGCTCATTTTGGTCCTCCCTAGGCTTATTCTAATCCAATTATGGTTTTTAACCAATCTTGTTCATATAATAATTGATTTTGTGTCATTTGTAATCCGATTAGGTCATTTTCGTCCTCGCTAGGCTTATTCTAATCCAATAAGAATTTTTAACCAATCATGTGCATCCAATATGTGATTTTGTGTCATTTTGTGTTATTGGTTGAACATTTAGGTCATTTTCGTCCTCCCTAGGCTTATTCTAATCCAATTAGGGTTTTTAGCCAATCTTGTTCATATAATAAGTGATTTTGTGTCATTTGTAATCCAATTAGGTCATTTTCGTCCTCGCTAGGCTTATTCTAATCCAATTAGAATTTTTAACCAATCATGTGCATCCAATATGTGATTTTGTGTCATTTTGTGTTATTGGTTGAACATTTAGGTCATTTTCGTCCTCGCTAGGCTTATTCTAATCCAATTAGGGTTTTTAACCAATCTTGTGCATCCAATATGTGATTTTGTGTCATTGGTTGAACATTTAGCTCATTTTGGACCTCCCTAGGCTTATTCTAATCCAATTATGGTTTTTAACCAATCTTGTTCATATAATAATTGATTTTGTGTCATTTGTAATCCGATTAGGTCATTTTCGTCCTCGCTAGGCTTATTCTAATCCAATAAGAATTTTTAACCAATCATGTGCATCCAATATGTGATTTTGTGTCATTTTGTGTTATTGGTTGAACATTTAGGTCATTTTCGTCCTCCCTAGGCTTATTCTAATCCAATTAGGGTTTTTAACCAATCTTGTGCATCCAATATGTGATTTTGTGTCCTTTTGTGTCATTGGTTGAACATTTAGGTCATTTTCGTCCTCCCTAGGCTTATTCTAATCCAATTAGGTTTTTAACCAATCTTGTGCATCCAATATGTGATTTTGTGTCATTTTGTATCATTGGTTGAACATTTAGGTCATTTTCGTCCTCTCTAGGCTTATTGTAATCCAATTAGGGTTTTAACATACCTTGTGCATCCAATATGTGATTTTGTGTCATTGTGTATCATTGGTTGAACATTTAGGTCATTTTCGTCCTCCCTAGGCTTATTGTAATCCAATTAGGGTTTTTAACCAATCTTGTGCTTCCAATATTTGATTTTGTGTCATTTTGTGTCATTGGTTGAACATTTAGGTCATTTTTGTCCTCCCTAGGCTTATTCTAATCCAATTAGGGTTTTTAACCAATCTTGTGCATCCAATATGTGATTTCGTGTCATTTTGTGTCATTGGTTGAACATTTAGGTCATTTTCGTCCTCCCTAGGCTTATTCTAATCCAATTAGGGTTTTTAACCAATCTTGTGCATCCAATATGTGATTTTGTGTCATTTTGTGTCATTGGTTGAACATTTAGGTCATTTTCGTCCCCCCTAGGCTTATTCTAAGCCAACGAGGGTTTTTAACCAATCTTGTGCATCCAATATGTGATTTTGTGTCATTGGTTGCACATTTAGGTCATTTTCGTCCTCCCTAGGCTTATTCTAATCCAATTAGGGTTTTTAACCAATCTTGTGAATATAATAAGTGATTTTATGTTATTGGTAATCAAATTAGGTCATTTTCGTCCTCGCTAGGCTTATTCTAATCCAATTAGGGTTTTTAACCAATCTTGTGCATCCAATATGTGATTTTGTGTCATTGGTTGAACATTTAGGTCATTTTCGTCCTCCCTAGGCTTATTCTAATCCAATTAGGGTTTTTAACCAATCTTGTGCATCCAATATGTGATTTCGTGTATTTGGTTGCACATTTAGGTCATTTTCGTCCTCCCTAGGCTTATTCTAATCCAATTAGGGTTTTTAACCAATCTTGTGCATATAATAAGTGATTTTGTGTTATTGGTAATCCAATAAGGTCATTTTCGTCCTCGCTAGGCTTATTCTAATCCAATTAGGGTTTTTAACCAATCTTGTGCATCCAATATGTGATTTTGTGTCATTGGTTGAACATTTAGGTCATTTTGGTCCTCCCTAGGCTTATTCTAATCCAATTAGGGTTTTTAACCAATCTTGTGCATCCAATATGTGATTTTATGTCATTTTGTGTCATTGGTTGAACATTTAGGTCATTTTCGTCCTCCCTAGGCTTATTCTAATCCAATTAGGGTTTTTAACCAATCTTGTGCATCCAATATGTGATTTTGTGCCATTTTGTGTCATTGGTTGAACATTTAGGTCATTTTCGTCCTCCCGAGGGTTATTCTAATCCAATTAGGGTTTTTAACCAATCTTGTGCATCCAATATGTGATTTTGTATCATTTTGTGTCATTGGTTGAACATTTAGGTCATTTTCGTCCTCCCTAGGCTTATTCTAATCCAATTAGGGTTTTTAACCAATCTTGTGCATCCAATATGTGATTTTTTGTCATTTTGTATCGTTGGTTGAACATATAGATCATTTTCGTCCTCCATAGGCTTATTCTAATCCAATTAGGGTTTTTAACCAATCTTGTGCATCCAATATGTGATTTTGTGTCATTGGTTGAACATTTAGGTCATTTTCGTCCTCCCTAGGCTTATTCTAATCCAATTAGGGTTTTTAACCACTCTTGTGCATATAATAAGTGATTTTATGTCATTGGTAATCCAATTAGGTCATTTTCGTCCTCGCTAGGCTTATTCTAATCCAATTAGGGTTTTTAACCAATCTTATGCATCCAATATGTGATTTTGTGTCATTTTGTGTTATTGGTTAAAAATTTAGGTCATTTTCGTCCTCCCTAGGCTTATTTTAATCCAATTTGGATTTTTAACCAATCTTGTGCATCCAATATGTGATTTTGTTTCATTGGTTGCACATTTAGGTCATTTTCGTCCTCCATAGGCTTATTCTAATCCAATTAGGGTTTTTAACCACTCTTGTGCATATAATAAGTGATTTTATGTCATTGGTAATCCAATTAGGTCATTTTCGTCCTCGCTAGGCTTATTCTAATCCAATTAGGGTTTTTAACCATTCTTATGCATCCAATATGTGATTTTGTGTCATTTTGTGTCATTGGTTGAACATTTAGGTCATTTTCGTCCTCCCTAGGCTTATTCTAATCCAATTAGGGTTTTTAACCAATCTTGTGCATCCAATATGTGATTTTGTGTCATTGGTTGAACATTTAGGTCATTTTTGTCCTCCCTAGGCTTATTCTAATCCAATTAGGGTTTTTAACCAATCTTGTGCATCCAATATGTGATTTTGTGTCATTTTGTGTCATTGGTTGAACATTTAGGTCATTTTCGTCCTTGCTAGGCTTATTCTAATCCAATTAGGGTTTTTAACCAATCTTGTGCATCCAATATGTGATTTTGTGTCATTGGTTGAACATTTAGGTCATTTTCGTCCTCCCTAGGCTTATTCTAATCCAATTAGGGTTTTTAACCAATCTTGTGCATCCAATATGTGATTTTGTGTCATTTTGTGTCATTGGTTGAACATTTAGGTCATTTTCGTCCTCCCTAGACTTATTCTAATCCAATTATGGTTTTTAACCAATCATGTGCATCCAATATGTGATTTTGTGTCATTTTGTGTTATTGGTTGATCATTTAGGTCATTTTCGTCCTCCCTAGGCTTATTCTAATCCAATTAGGGTTTTTAACCAATCTTGTGCATCCAATATGTGATTTTGTGTCATTGGTTGAACTTTTAGGTCAATTTCGTCCTCCCTAGGCTTATTCTAATCCAATTAGGGTTTTTAACCAATCTTGTGCATCCAATATGTGATTTTGTGTCATTGGTTGAACATTTAGGTCATTTTCGTCCTCCCTAGGCTTATTCTAATCCAATTAGGGTTTTTAACCAATCTTGTGCATCCAATATGTGATTTTGTGTCATTGGTTGAACATTTAGGTCATTTTCGTCCTCCCTAGGCTTATTCTAATCCAATTAGGGTTTTTAACCAATCTTGTGCATCCAATATGTGATTTTGTGCATTTTGTGTCATTGGTTGAACAGTTAGGTCATTTTGGTCCTCCCTAGGCTTATTCTAATCCAATTAGGGTTTTTAACCAATCTTGTGCATCCAATATGTGATTTTGTGTCATTGGTTGAACATTTAGGTCATTTTCGTCCTCCCTAGGCTTATTCTAATCCAATTAGGGTTTTTAAAAAATCTTGTGCATCAAATATGTGATTTTGTGTCATTGGTTGAACGTTTAGGTCATTTTGGTCCTCCTTAGGCTTATTCTAATCCAATTAGGGTTTTTAACCAATCTTGTGCATCCAATATGTGATTTTGTGTCATTTTGTGTCATTGGTTGAACATTTAGGTCATTTTCGTCCTCCCTAGGCTTATTCTAATCCAATTAGGGTTTTTAACCAATCTTGTGCATCAAATATGTGATTTTGTGTCATTGGTTGAACGTTTAGGTCAGCTTCGTCCTCCCTAGGCTTATTCTAATCCAATTAGGGTTTTTAATCGATCTTGTGCATCCAATATGTGATTTTGTGTCATTTTGTGTCATTGGTTGAACATTTAGGTCATTTTCGTCCTCCCTAGGCTTATTCTAATCCAATTAGGGTTTTTAACCAATCTTGTGCATCCAATATGTGATTTTGTGTCATTGGTTGAACATTTAGGTCATTTTCGTCCTCCCTAGGCTTATTCTAATCCAATTAGGGTTTTTAACCAATCTTGTGCATCCAATATGTGATTTGGTGTCATTGGTTGAACATTTAGGTCATTTTCGTCCTCCCTAGGCTAATTCTAATCCAATTAGGGTTTTTAACCAATCTTGTGCATCCAATATGTGATTTTGTGTCATTGGTTGAACATTTAGGTCATTTTCGTCCTCCCTAGGCTTATTCTAATCCAATTAGGGTTTTTAACCAATCTCGTGCATCCAATATGTGATTTTGTGTCATTGGTTGAACATTTAGGTCATTTTCGTCCTCCATAGGCTTATTCTAATCCAATTAGGGTTTTAACCAATCTTGTGCATCCAATATGTGATTTTGTGTCATTGGTTGAACATTTACGTCATTTTCGTCCTCCCTAGGCTTATTCTATTCCAATTAGGGTTTTTAACCAATCTTGTGCATCCAATATGTGATTTTGTGTCATTTTGTGTCATTGGTTGAACATTTAGGTCATTTTCGTCCTCCCTAGGCTTATTCTAATCCAATTAGAGTTTTTAACCAATCCTGTGCATCCAATATGTGATTTTGTGTCATTGGTTGAACATTTAGGTCATTTTCGTCCTCCCTAGGCTTATTCTAATCCAATTAGGGTTTTTAACCAATCTTGTGCATCCAATATGTGATTTTGTGTCATTGGTTGAACATTTAGGTCATTTTCGTCCTCCCTAGGCTTATTCTAATCCAATTAGGGTTTTTAACCAATCTTGTGCATCCAATATGTGATTTTGTCTCATTGCTTGAACATTTAGATCATTTTCGTCCTCCCTAGGCTTATTCTAATCCAATTAGGGTTTTTAACCAATCTTGTGCATCCAATATGTGATTTTGTGCATTTTGTGTCATTGGTTGAACATTTAGGTCATTTTCGTCCTCCCTAGGCTTATTCTAATCCAATTAGGGTTTTTAACCAATCTTGTGCATCCAATATGTGATTTTGTGTCATTTTGTGTCATTGGTTGAACATTTAGGTCATTTTGGTCCTCCCTAGGCTTATTCTAATCCAATTAGGGTTTTTAACCGATCATGTGCATCCAATATGTGATTTTGTGTCATTTTGTGTCATTGGTATAACATTAAGGTCATTTTCGTCCTCCCTAGGCCTATTCTAATCCAATTAGGGTTTTTAACCAATCTTGTGCATGCAATATGTGATTTTGTGTCATTTTGTGTCATTGGTTGAACATTTAGGTCATTTTGGTCCTCCCTAGGCTTATTCTAATCCAATTAGGGTTTTTAACCAATCTTGTGCATCCAATATGTGATTTTGTGTCATGTTGTGTCATTGGTTGAACATTTAGGTCATTTTCGTCCTCCCTAGGCTTATTCTAATCCAATTAGGGTTTTTAACCAATCTTGTGCATCCAATATGTGATTTTGTGTCATTGGTTGAACATTTAGGTCATTTTCGTCCTCCCTAGGCTTATTCTAATCCAATTAGGGTTTTTAACCAATCTTGAGCATCCAATATGTGATTTTGTGTCATTTTGTGTCATTGGGTGAACATTTAGGTCATTTTCGTCCTCCCTAGGCTTATTCTAATCCAATTAGGGTTTTTAACCAATCTTGTGCATCCAATATGTGATTTTGTGTTATTTTGTGTCATTGGTTGAACATTTATGTCATTTTCGTCCTCCCTAGGCTTATTCTAATCCAATTAGGGTTTTTAACCAATCTTGTGCATCCAATATGTGATTTTGTGTCATTGGTTGAACATTTAGGTCATTTTCGTCCTCCCTAGGCTTATTCTAATCCAATTAGGGTTTTTAACCAATCTTGTGCATCCAATATGTGATTTTGTGAATGGTTGAACATTTAGGTCATTTTCGTCCTCCCTAGGCTTATTCTAATCCAATTAGGGTTTTTAACCAATCTTGTGCATCCAATATGTGATTTTGTGTCATTTTGTGTCATTGGTTGAACATTTAGGTCATTCTCGTCCTCCCTAGGCTTATTCTAATCCAATTAGGGTTTTTAACCAATCTTGTGCATCCAATATGTGATTTTGTGTCATTTTGTGTCATTGGTCGAACATTTAGGTCATTTTCGTCCTCCCTAGGCTTATTCTAATCCAATTAGGGTTTTTAACCAATCTTGTGCATCCAATATGTGATTTTGTGTCATTGGTTGAACATTTAGGTCATTTTCGTCCTCCCTATGCTTATTCTAAACCAACTAGAGTTTTTAACCAATCTTTTGCATCAAATATGTGATTTTGTGTCATTGGTTGAACATTTAGGTCATTTTCGTCCTCCCTAGGCTTATTCTAATCCAATTAGGGTTTTTAACCAATCTTGTGCATCCAATATGTGATTTTGTGTCATTGGTTGAACATTTAGGTCATTTTCGTCCTCCCTAGGCTTATTCTAACCCAATTAGGGTTTTTAACCAATCTTGTGCATCCAATATGTGATTTTGTATCATTTTGTGTCATTGGTTGAACATTTAGGTCATTTTCGTCCTCCCTAGGCTTATTCTAATCCAATTAGGGTTTTTAACCAATCTTGTGCAACCAATATGTGATTTTGTGTCATTGGTTGAACATTTAGGTCTATTTCGTCCTCCGTAGGCTTATTCTAATCCAATTAGGGTTTTTAACCAATCTTGTGCATCCAACATGTGATTTTGTGTCATTGGGTGAACATTTAGGTCATTTTCGTCCTCCCTAGGCTTATTCTAATCCAATTAGGGTTTTTAACCAATCTTGTGCATCCAATATGTGATTTTGTGTCATTGGTTGAACATTTAGGTCATTTTCGTCCTCCCTAGGCTTATTCTAATCCAATTAGGGTTTTTAACCAATCTTGTGCATCCAATATGTGATTTTGTGTCATTGGTTGAACATTTAGGTCATTTTCGTCCTCCCTAGGCTTATTCTAATCCAATAAGGATTTTTAACCAATCTTGTGCATCCAATATGTGATTTTGTGTCATTGGTCTAACATTTAGGTCATTTTCGTTCTCCCTAGGCTTATTCTAATCCAATTAGGGTTTTTAACCAATCTTGTGCATCCAATATGTGATTTTGTGTCATTTTGTGTCATTGGTTGAACATTTAGGTCATTTTCGTCCTCCCTAGGCTTATTCTAATCCAATTTGGGTTTTTAACCAATCTTGTGCATCCAAAATGTGATTTTGTGTCATTTTGTGTCATTGGTTGAACATTTAGGTCATTTTTGTCCTCCCTAGGCTTATTCTAATCCAATTAGGGTTTTTAACCAATCTTGTGCACCCAATATGTGATTTTATGTCATTTTGTGTCTTTGGTTGAACATTTAGGTCATTTTCGTCCTCCCTAGGCTTATTCTAATCCAATTAGGGTTTTTAACCAATCTTGTGCATCCAATTTTGGATTTTGTGTCATTGGTTGAACATTTAGGTTATTTTCGTCCTCCCTAGGCTTATTCTAATCCAATTAGGGTTTTTAAACAATCTTGTGCAACCAATATGTGATTTTGTGTCATTTTGTGTCATTGGTTGAACATTTAGGTCATTTTCGTCCTCCCTAGGCTTATTCTAGTCCAATTAGGGTTTTTAACCAATCTTGTGCAACCAATATGTGATTTTGTGTCATTTTGTGTCATTGGTTGAACATTTAGGTCATTTTCTTCCTCCCACGGCTTATTCTAATCCAATTTGGGTTTTTAACCAATCTTGTGCATCCAATATGTGATTTTGTGTCATTGGTTGAACATTTAGGTCATTTTCGTCTTACCTAGGCTTATTCTAATCCAATTAGGGTTTTTAACCAATCTTGTGCATCCAATATGTGATTTTGTGTCATTGGTTGAACATTTAGGTCATTTTCGTCCTCCCTAGGCTTATTCTAATCCAATTAGGGTTTTTAACCAATCTTGTGCATCCAATATGTGATTTTGTGTCATTGGTTGAACATTTAGGTCATTTTCGTCCTCCCTAGGCTTATTCTAATCCAATTAGGCTTTTTAACCAATCTTGTGCATCCAATATGTGATTTTGTGTCTTTTTGTGTCATTTTGTGTCTTTGGTTGAACATTTAAACCATTTTCGTCCTCCCTAGGCTTATTCTAATCCAATTAGGGTTTTTAACCAATCTTCTGCATCCAATATGTGACTTTGTGTCATTTTGTGTCATTGGTTGAACATTTAGGTCATTGTCGTCCTCCCTAGGCTTATTCTAATCCAATTAGGGTTTTTAACCAATCTTGTGAATCCAATATGTCATTTTGTGTCATTTAGGGTCATTGGTTGAACATTTAGGTCATTTTCGTCCTCCCTAGGCTTATTCTAATCCAATTAGGGTTTTTAACCAATCTTGTGCATCCAATATGTGATTTTGTGTCATTGGTTGAACATTTAGGTCATTTTCGTCCCCCCTAGGCTTATTCTAATCCAATTAGGGTTTTTAACCAATCTTGTGCATCCAATATGTGATTTTGTGTCATTGGTTGAACATTTAGGTCATTTTCGTCCTCCCTAGGCTTATTCTAATCCAATTAGGGTTTTTAACCAATCTTGTGCATCCAATATGTGATTTTGTGTCATTGGTTGAACATTTAGGTCATTTTCGTCCTCCCTAGGCTTATTCTAATCCAATTAGGGTTTTTAACCAATCTTGTGCATCCAATACGTGATTTTGTGTCATTGGTTGAACATTTAGGTCATTTTTGTCCTCCCTAGGCTTATTCTAATCCAATTAGGGTTTTTAACCAATCTTGTACATCCAATATGTGATTTTGTATCATTGGTTGATTATTTATGTCATTTTCGTCGTCCCTAGGCTTATTCTAATCCAACTACGGTTTTTAACCAATCTTGTGCATCCAATATGTGATTTTGTGTCATTTTGTGTCATTGGTTGAACATTTAGGTCATTTTCGTCCTCCCTAGGCTTATTCTAATCCAATTAGGGTTTTTAACCAATCTTGTGCATCCAATAGGTGATTTTGTGTCATTGGTTGAACATTTAGGTCATTTTCGTCCTCCCTAGGCTTATTCTAATCCAATTAGGGTTTTTAACCAATCTTGTGCATCCAATATGTGATTTTGTGTCATTGGTTGAACATTTAGGTCATTTTCGTCCTCCCTAGGCTTATTCTAATCCAATTAGGGTTTTTAACCAATCTTGTGCATCCAACATGTGATTTTGTGTCATTGGTTGAACATTTAGGTCATTTTTGTCCTCCCTAGGCTTATTCTAATCCAATTAGGGTTTTTAACCAATCTTGTGCATCCAATATGTGATTTTGTGTCATTGGTTGAACATTTAGGTCATTTTCGTCCTCCCTAGGCTTATTCTAATCCAATTAGGGTTTTTAACCAATCTTGTGCATCCAATATGTGATTTTGTGTCATTGGTTGAACATTTAGGTCATTTTCGTCCTCCCTAGGCTTATTCTAATCCAATTAGGGTTTTTAACCATTCTTGTGCAACCAATACGTGATTTTGTGTCATTTTGTGTCATTGGTTGAACATTTAGGTCATTTTCGTCCTCCCTAGACTTATTCTAATCCAATTTAGGTTTTTAACCAATCTTGTGCATCCAATATGTGATTTTGTGTCATTGGTTGAACATTTAGGTCATTTTCGTCCTCCCTAGGCTTATTCTAATCCAATTAGGGTTTTTAACCAATCTTGTGCATCCAATATGTGATTTTGTGTCATTTTGTGTTATTGGTTGAACATTTAGGTCATTTTTGTCCTCCCTAGGCTTATTCTAATCCAATTAGGGTTTTTAACCAATCTTGTGCATCCAATATGTGATTTTGTGTCATTTTGTGTCATTGGTTGAACATTTAGGTCATTTTCGTCCCCCCTAGGCTTATTCTAATCCAATTAGGGTTTTTAACAAATCTTGTGCATCCAATATGTGATTTTGTGTCATTGCTTGAACATTAAGGTCATTTCGTCCTCGCTAGGCTTATTCCAATCCAATTAGGGTTTTTAACCAATCTTGTGCATCCAAAATGTGATTTTGTGTCATTGGTTGCACATTTAAGTCATTTTCGTCCTCCCTAGGCTTATTCTAATCCAATTAGGGTTTTCAACCAATCTTGTGCATCCAATATGTGATTTTGTGTCATTGGTTGAACATTTAGGTCATTTTGGTCCTCCCTAGGCTTATTCTAATCCAATTATGGTTTTTAACCAATCTTGTTCATATAATAAGTGATTTTGTGTCATTTGTAATCCAATTAGGTCATTTTCGTCCTCGCTAGGCTTATTCTAATCCAATTAGAATTTTTAACCAATCATGTGCATCCAATATGTGATTTTGTGTCATTTTGTGTTATTGGTTGAACATTTAGGTCATTTTTGTCCTCCCTAGGCTTATTCTAATCCAATTAGGGTTTTTAACCAATCTTGTGCATCCAATATGTGATTTTGTGTCATTTTGTGTCATTGGTTGAACATTTAGGTCATTTTCGTCCCCCCTAGGCTTATTCTAATCCAATTAGGGTTTTTAACAAATCTTGTGCATCCAATATGTGATTTTGTGTCATTGCTTGAACATTAAGGTCATTTCATCCTCGCTAGGCTTATTCTAATCCAATTAGGGTTTTTAACCAATCTTGTGCATCCAAAATGTGATTTTGTGTCATTGGTTGCACATTTAAGTCATTTTCGTCCTCCCTAGGCTTATTCTAATCCAATTAGGGTTTTCAACCAATCTTGTGCATCCAATATGTGATTTTGTGTCATTGGTTGAACATTTAGGTCATTTTGGTTCTCCCTAGGCTTATTCTAATCCAATTATGGTTTTTAACCAATCTTGTTCATATAATAAGTGATTTTGTGTCATTTGTAATCCAATTAGGTCATTTTCGTCCTCGCTAGGCTTATTCTAATCCAATTAGAATTTTTAACCAATCATGTGCATCCAATATGTGATTTTGTGTCATTTTGTGTTATTGGTTGAACATTTAGGTCATTTTCGTCCTCGCTAGGCTTATTCTAATCCAATTAGGGTTTTTAACCAATCTTGTGCATCCAATATGTGATTTTGTGTCATTGGTTGAACATTTAGCTCATTTTGGTCCTCCCTAGGCTTATTCTAATCCAATTATGGTTTTTAACCAATCTTGTTCATATAATAATTGATTTTGTGTCATTTGTAATCCGATTAGGTCATTTTCGTCCTCGCTAGGCTTATTCTAATCCAATAAGAATTTTTAACCAATCATGTGCATCCAATATGTGATTTTGTGTCATTTTGTGTTACTGGTTGAACATTTAGGTCATTTTCGTCCTCGCTAGGCTTATTCTAATCCAATTAGGGTTTTTAACCAATCTTATGCATCCAATATGTGATTTTGTGTCATTTTGTGTTATTGGTTAAAAATTTAGGTCATTTTCGTCCTCCCTAGGCTTATTTTAATCCAATTTGGATTTTTAACCAATCTTGTGCATCCAATATGTGATTTTGTGTCATTGGTTGCACATTTAGGTCATTTTCGTCCTCCCTAGGCTTATTCTAATCCAATTAGGGTTTTTAACCACTCTTGTGCATATAATAAGTGATTTTATGTCATTGGTAATCCAATTAGGTCATTCTCGTCCTCGCTAGGCTTATTCTAATCCAATTAGGGTTTTTAACCATTCTTATGCATCCAATATGTGATTTTGTGTTATTTTGTGTCATTGGTTGAACATTTAGGTCATTTTCGTCCTCCCTAGGCTTATTCTAATCCAATTTGGGTTTTTAACCAATCTTGTGCATCCAATATATGATTTTGTGTCATTTTGTGTCATTGGTTGAACATTTAGGTCATTTTCGTCCTCCCTAGGCTTATTCTAATCCAATTAGGGTTTTTGACCAATCTTGTGCATCCAATATGTGATTTTGTGTCATTGGTTGAACATTTAGGTCATTTTGGTCCTCCCAAGGCTTATTCTAATCCAATTATGGTTTTTAACCAATCTTGTTCATATAATAAGTGATTTTGTGTCATTTGTAATCCAATTAGGTCATTTTCGTCCTCGCTAGGCTTATTCTAATCCAATTTGAATTTTTAACCAATCATGTGCATCCAATATGTGATTTTGTGTCATTTTGTGTTATTGGTTGAACATTTAGGTCATTTTTGTCCTCCCTAGGCTTATTCTAATCCAATTAGGGTTTTTAACCAATCTTGTGCATCCAATATGTGATTTTGTGTCATTTTGTGTCATTGGTTGAACATTTAGGTCATTTTCGTCCCCCCTAGGCTTATTCTAATCCAATTAGGGTTTTTAACAAATCTTGTGCATCCAATATGTGATTTTGTGTCATTGCTTGAACATTAAGGTCATTTCGTCCTCGCTAGGCTTATTCTAATCCAATTAGGGTTTTTAACCAATCTTGTGCATCCAATATGTGATTTTGTGTCATTGTTTGCACATTTAAGTCATTTTCGTCCTCCCTAGGCTTATTCTAATCCAATTAGGGTTTTCAACCAATCTTGTGCATCCAATATGTGATTTTGTGTCATTGGTTGAACATTTAGGTCATTTTGGTCCTCCCTAGGCTTATTCTAATCCAATTATGGTTTTTAACCAATCTTGTTCATATAATAAGTGATTTTGTGTCATTTGTAATCCAATTAGGTCATTTTCGTCCTCGCTAGACTTATTCTAATCCAATTAGAATTTTTAACCAATCATGTGCATCCAATATGTGATTTTGTGTCATTTTGTGTTATTGGTTGAACATTTAGGTCATTTTCGTCCTCCCTAGTCTTATTCTAATCCAATTAGGGTTTTTAACCAATCTTGTGCATCCAATATGTGATTTTGTGTCATTGGTTGAACATTTAGGTCATTTTCGTCCTCCCTAGTCTTATTCTAATCCAATTAGGGTTTTTAACCAATCTTGTGCATCCTATATGTGATTTTGTGTCATTGGTTGAACATTTAGGTCATTTTCGTCCTCCCTAGGCTTATTCTAATCCAATTAGGGTTTTTAACCAATCTTGTGCATCTAATAAATGATTTTGTGTCATTGGTTGAACATTTAGGTCATTTTCGTCCTCCCTAGGCTTATTCTAATCCAATTACGGTTTTTAACCAATCTTGTGCATCCAATATGTGATTTTGTGTCATTTTGTGTCATTGGTTGAACATTTAGGTCATTTTCATCCTCCCTAGGCTTATTCTAATCCAATTAGGGTTTCTAACCAATCTTGTGCATCCAATATGTGATTTTGTGTCATTGGTTGAACATTTAGGTCATTTTCGTCCTCCCTAGGCTTATTCTAATCCAATTAGGGTTTTTAACCAATCTTGTGCATCCAATATGTGATTTTGTGTCATTGGTTGAACATTTAGATCATTTTGTCCTCCCTAGGCTTATTTAATCCAATTAGGGTTTTTAACCAATCTTGTGCAACCAATATGTGATTTTGTGTTATTGGTTGAACATTTAGGTCATTTTCGTCCTCCCTAGGCTTATTCTAATCCAATTAGGGTTTTTAACCAATCTTGTGCATCCAATATGTGATTTTGTGTCATTGGTTGAACATTTAGGTCATTTTGGACCTCCCTATTCTTATTCTAGTCCAATTAGGGTTTTTAACCAATCTTGTGCATCCAATATGTGATTTTGTGTCATTGGTTGAACATTTAGATCATTTTCGTCCTCCCTAGGCTTATTCTAATCCAATTAGTGTTTTTAACCAATCTTGTGCATCCAATATGTGATTTTGTGTCATTTTGTGTCATTGGTTGAACATTTAGATCATTTTCGTCCTCCCTAGGCTTATTCTAATCCAATTAGGGTTTTTAACCAATCTTGTGCATCCAATATGTGATTTTGTGTTATTGGTTGAACATTTAGGTCATTTTCGTCCTCCCTAGGCTTATTCTAATCCAATTAGGGTTTTTAACCAATCTTGTGCATCCAATATGTGATTTTGTGTCATTGGTTGAACATTTAGGTCATTTTGGTCCTCCCAAGGCTTATTCTAATCCAATTATGGTTTTTAACCAATCTTGTTCATATAATAAGTGATTTTGTGTCATTTGTAATCCAATTAGGTCATTTTCGTCCTCGCTAGGCTTATTCTAATCCAATTAGGGTTTTTAACCATTCTTATGCATCCAATATGTGATTTTGTGTCATTTTGTGTCATTGGTTGAACATTTAGGTCATTTTCGTCCTCCCTAGGCTTATTCTAATCCAATTAGGGTTTTTAACCAATCTTGTGCATCCAATATGTGATTTGGTGTTATTGGTTGAACATTTAGGTCATTTTCGTCCTCCCTAGGCTTATTCTAATCCAATTAGGGTTTTTAACCAATCTTGTGCATCCAATATGTGATTTTGTGTCATTGGTTGAACATTTAGGTCATTTTCGTCCTACCTTGGCTTATTCTAATCCAATTAGGGTTTTTAACCAATCTTGTGCATCCAATATGTGATTTTGTGTCATTGGTTGAACATTTAGGTCATTTTCGTCATCCCTAGGCTTATTCTAATCCAACTAGGGTTTTTAACCAATCTTGTGCATCCAATATGTGATTTTGTGTCATTGGTTGAACATTTAGGTCATTTTCGTCCTCCCTAGGCTTATTCTAATCCAATTAGGGTTTTTAACCAATCTTGTGCATCCAATATGTGATTTTGTGTCATTTTGTGTTATTGGTTGAACATTTAGGTCATTTTCGTCCTCCGTAGTCTTATTCTAATCCAATTAGGGTTTTTAACCAATCTTGTGCATCCAATATGTGATTTTGTGTCATTTTGTGTCATTGGTTGAACATTTAGGTCATTTTCGTCCTCCCTAGGCTTATTCTAATCCAATTAGGGTTTTTAACCTATCTTGTGCATCCAATATGTGATTTTGTGTCATTGGTTGAACATTTAGGTCATTTTCGTCCTACCTTGGCTTATTCTAATCCAATTTGGGTTTTTAACCAATCTTGTGCATCCAATATGTGATTTTGTGTCATTGGTTGAACATTTAGGTCATTTTTGTCATCCCTAGGCTTATTCTATTCCAATTAGGGTTTCTAACCAATCTTGTGCATCCAATATGTGATTTTGTGTCATTGGTTGAACATTTAGGTCATTTTCGTCCTCCCTAGGCTTATTCTAATCCAATTAGGGTTTTTAACCAATCTTGTGCATCCAATATGTGATTTTGTGTCATTTTGTGTTATTGGTTGAACATTTTGGTCATTTTCGTCCTCCCTAGGCTTATTCTAATCCAATTAGGGTTTTTAACCAATCTTGTGCATCCAATATGTGATTTTGTGTCATTGGTTGAACATTTCGGTCATTTTCGTCCTCCCTAGGCTTATTCTAATCCAATTAGGGTTTTTAACCAATCTTGTGCATCCAATATGTGATTTTGTGTCATTTTGTGTCATTGGTTGAACATTTAGGTCATTTTCGTCCCCCCTAGGCTTATTCTAATCCAATTAGGGTTTTTAACAAATCTTGTGCAAATAATAAGTGATTTTATGTCATTGGTAATCCAATTAGGTCATATTCGTCCTCGCTAGGCTTATTCTAATCCAATTAGGGTTTTTAACCAATCTTATGCATCCAATATGTGATTTTGTGTCATTTTGTGTTATTGGTTAAAAATTTAGGTCATTTTCGTCCTCCCTAGGCTTATTTTAATCCAATTTGGATTTTTAACCAATCTTGTGCATCCAATATGTGATTTTGTGTCATTGGTTGCACATTTAGGTCATTTTCGTCCTCCCTAGGCTTATTCTAATCCAATTAGGGTTTTTAACCAATCTTGTGCATATAATAAGTGATTTTTTGTCATTGGTAATCCAATTAGGTCATTTTTGTCCTCGCTAGGCTTATTCTAATCCAATTAGGGTTTTTAACCAATCTTGTGCATCCAATATGTGATTTTGTGTCATTGGTTGAACATTTAGGTCATTTTCGTCCTCCCTAGGCTTATTCTAATCCAATTAGGGTTTCTAACTAATCTTGTGCATATAATAAGTGATTTTGTGTTATTGGTAATCCAATAAGGTCATTTTCGTCCCCCCTAGGCTTATTCTAATCCAATTAGGGTTTTTAACAAATCTTGTGCAAATAATAAGTGATTTTATGTCATTGGTAATCCAATTAGGTCATATTCGTCCTCGCTAGGCTTATTCTAATCCAATTAGGGTTTTTAACCAATCTTATGCATCCAATATGTGATTTTGTGTCATTTTGTGTTATTGGTTAAACATTTAGGTCATTTTCGTCCTCCCTAGGCTTATTTTAATCCAATTTGGATTTTTAACCAATCTTGTGCATCCAATATGTGATTTTGTGTCATTGGTTGCACATTTAGGTCATTTTCGTCCTCCCTAGGCTTATTCTAATCCAATTAGGGTATTTAACCACTCTTGTGCATATAATAAGTGATTTTATGTCATTGGTAATCCAATTAGGTCATTTTCTTCCTCGCTAGGCTTATTCTAATCCAATTAGGGTTTTTAACCATTCTTATGCATCCAATATGTGATTTTGTGTCATTGGTTGAACATTTAGGTCATTTTGGTCCTCCCTAGGCTTATTCTAATCCAATTATGGTTTTTAACCAATCTTGTTCATATAATAAGTGATTTTGTGTCATTTGTAATCCAATTAGGTCATTTTCGTCCTCGCTAGGCTTATTCTAATCCAATTAGAATTTTTAACCAATCATGTGCATCCAATATGTGATTTTGTGTCATTTTGTGTTATTGGTTGAACATTTAGGTCATTTTTGTCCTCCCTAGGCTTATTCTAATCCAATTAGGGTTTTTAACCAATCTTGTGCATCCAATATGTGATTTTGTGTCATTTTGTGTCATTGGTTGAACATTTAGGTCATTTTCGTCCCCCCTAGGCTTATTCTAATCCAATTAGGGTTTTTAACAAATCTTGTGCATCCAATATGTGATTTTGTGTCATTGCTTGAACATTAAGGTCATTTCGTCCTCGCTAGGCTTATTCCAATCCAATTAGGGTTTTTAACCAATCTTGTGCATCCAAAATGTGATTTTGTGTCATTGGTTGCACATTTAAGTCATTTTCGTCCTCCCTAGGCTTATTCTAATCCAATTAGGGTTTTCAACCAATCTTGTGCATCCAATATGTGATTTTGTGTCATTGGTTGAACATTTAGGTCATTTTGGTCCTCCCTAGGCTTATTCTAATCCAATTATGGTTTTTAACCAATCTTGTTCATATAATAAGTGATTTTGTGTCATTTGTAATCCAATTAGGTCATTTTCGTCCTCGCTAGGCTTATTCTAATCCAATTAGAATTTTTAACCAATCATGTGCATCCAATATGTAATTTTGTGTCATTTTGTGTTATTGGTTGAACATTTAGGTCATTTTCGTCCTCGCTAGGCTTATTCTAATCCAATTAGGGTTTTTAACCAATCTTGTGCATCCAATATGTGATTTTGTGTCATTGGTTGAACATTTAGGTCATTTTCGTCCTCCCTAGGCTTATTCTAATCCAATTAGGGTTTTTAACCACTCTTGTGCATATAATAAGTGATTTTATGTCATTGGTAATCCAATTAGGTCATTTTCGTCCTCGCTAGGCTTATTCTAATCCAATTAGGGTTTTTAACCAATCTTATGCATCCAATATGTGATTTTGTGTCATTTTGTGTTATTGGTTAAAAATTTAGGTCATTTTCGTCCTCCCTAGGCTTATTTTAATCCAATTTGGATTTTTAACCAATCTTGTGCATCCAATATGTGATTTTGTTTCATTGGTTGCACATTTAGGTCATTTTCGTCCTCCATAGGCTTATTCTAATCCAATTAGGGTTTTTAACCACTCTTGTGCATATAATAAGTGATTTTATGTCATTGGTAATCCAATTAGGTCATTTTCGTCCTCGCTAGGCTTATTCTAATCCAATTAGGGTTTTTAACCATTCTTATGCATCCAATATGTGATTTTGTGTCATTTTGTGTCATTGGTTGAACATTTAGGTCATTTTCGTCCTCCCTAGGCTTATTCTAATCCAATTAGGGTTTTTAACCAATCTTGTGCATCCAATATGTGATTTTGTGTCATTGGTTGAACATTTAGGTCATTTTTGTCCTCCCTAGGCTTATTCTAATCCAATTAGGGTTTTTAACCAATCTTGTGCATCCAATATGTGATTTTGTGTCATTTTGTGTCATTGGTTGAACATTTAGGTCATTTTCGTCCTTGCTAGGCTTATTCTAATCCAATTAGGGTTTTTAACCAATCTTGTGCATCCAATATGTGATTTTGTGTCATTGGTTGAACATTTAGGTCATTTTCGTCCTCCCTAGGCTTATTCTAATCCAATTAGGGTTTTTAACCAATCTTGTGCATCCAATATGTGATTTTGTGTCATTTTGTGTCATTGGTTGAACATTTAGGTCATTTTCGTCCTCCCTAGGCTTATTCTAATCCAATTAGGGTTTTTAACCAATCTTTTGCATCTAATATGTGATTTTGTGTGATTTTGTGTCATTGGTTGAACATTTAGGTCATTTTCGTCCTCCCTAGGCTTATTCTAATCCAATTAGGGTTTTTAACCAATCTTTTGCATCTAATATGCGATTTTGTGTCATTTTGTGTCATTGGTTGAACATTTATGTCATTTTCGTCCTCCCTAGTCTTATTCTAATCCAATTAGGGTTTTTAACCAATCTTGTGCATCCAATATGTGATTTTGTGTCATTGGTTAAACATTTTGGTCATTTTCGTCCTCCCTAGGCTTATTCTAATCCAATTAAGGTTTTTAACCAATCTTGTGCATCCAATATGTGATTTTGTGTCATTGGTTGGACATTTAGGTCATTTTCGTCCTCCCTAGGCTTATTCTAATCCAATTAGGGTTTTTAACCAATCTTGTGCATCCAATATGTGATTTTGTGTCATTGGTTGAACATTAAGGTCATTTTCGTCCTCCCTAGGCTTATTCTAATCCAATTTGGGTTTTTAACCAATCTTGTGCATCCAATATGTGATTTTGTGTCATTGGTTGAACATTTAGGTCATTTTCGTCCTCCCTAGGCTTATTCTAATCCAATTAGGGTTTTTAACCAATCTTGTGCATCCAATATGTGATTTTGTGTCATTTTGTGTTATTGGTTGAACATTTAGGTCATTTTCGTCCTTCCTAGGATTATTCTAATCCAATTAAGGTTTTTAACCAATCTTGTGCATCCAATGTGTGATTTTATGTCATTTTGTGTCATTGGTTGAACAATTAAGTCATTTTGTCCTCCCTAGGCTTATTTTAATCCAATTAAGGTTTTTAACCAACCTTGTGCATCCAATATGTGATTTTGTGTCATTGGTTGAACATTTAGGTCATTTTCGTCCTCCCTAGGCTTATTCTAATCCAATTAGGGTTTTTAACCAATCTTGTGCATCCAATATGTGATTTTGTGTCATTTAGTGTCATTGGTTGAACATTTAGGTCATTTTCGTCCTCCCTAGGCTTATTCTAATACAATTAGGATTTTTAACCAATCTTGTGCATCCAATATGTGATTTTGTGTCATTTTGTGTCATTGGTTGAACATTTAGGTCATTTTCGTCCTCCCTAGCCTTTTTCTAATCCAATTAGGGTTTTTAACCAATCTTGTGCATCCAATATGTGATTTTGTGTCATTGGTTGATCATTTAGTTCATTTTCGTCCTCCCTAGGCTTATTCTAATCCAATTAGGGTTTTTAACCAATCTTGTGCATCCAATATGTGATTTTGTGTCATTTTGTGTCATTGGTTGAACATTTAGGTCATTTTCGTCCTCCCTAGGCTTATTCTAATCCAATTAGGGTTTTTAACCAATCTTGTGCATCTAATATGTGATTTTGTGTCATTGGTTGAACGTTTAGGTCATTTTCGTCCTCCCTAGGCTTATTCTAATCCAATTAGGGTTTTTAACCAATCTTGTGCATCCAATATGTGATTTTGTGTCATTTTGTGTCATTGGTTGAACATTTAGGTCATTTTCGTCCTCCCTAGGCTTATTCTAATCCAATTACGGTTTTTAACAAATCTTGTGCATTCAATATGTCATTTTGTGTCATTGGTTGAACATTTAGGTCATTTTCGTCCTCCCTAGGCTTATTCTAATCCAATTAGGGTTTTTAACCAATCTTGTGCATCCAATATGTGATTTTGTGTCATTTTGTGTCATTGGTTGAACATTTAGGTCATTTTCGTCCTCCCTAGGCTTATTCTAATCCAATTAGGGTTTTTAACCAATCTTGTGCATCCAATATGTGATTTTGTGTCATTTTGTGTCATTGGTTGAACATTTAGGTCATTTTCGTCCTCCCTAGGCTTATTCTAATCCAATTACGATTTTTAACCAATCAAGTGCATCCAATATGTGATTTTGTGTCATTGATTGAACATTTAGGTCATTTTTGTCGTCCCTAGGCTTATTCTAATCCAATTAGGGTTTTTAACCAATCTTGTGCATCCAATATGTGATTTTGTGTCATTGGTTGAACATTTAGGTCATTTTCATACTCCCTAGGCTTATTCTAATACAATTAGGGTTTTTAACCAATCTTGTGCATCCAATATGTGATTTTGTGTCATTTTCTGTCATTGGTTGAACATTTAGGTCATTTTTGTCCTCCCTAGGCTTATTCTAATCCAATTAGGGTTTTTAACCAATCTTGTGCATCCAATATGTGATTTTGTGTCATTTTGTGTCATTGGTTGAACATTTAGGTCATTTTCGTCCCCCCTAGGCTTATTCTAATCCAATTAGGGTTTTTAACAAATCTTGTGCATCCAATATGTGATTTTGTGTCATTGCTTGAACATTAAGGTCATTTCGTCCTCGCTAGGCTTATTCCAATCCAATTAGGGTTTTTAACCAATCTTGTGCATCCAAAATGTGATTTTGTGTCATTGGTTGCACATTTAAGTCATTTTCGTCCTCCCTAGGCTTATTCTAATCCAATTAGGGTTTTCAACCAATCTTGTGCATCCAATATGTGATTTTGTGTCATTGGTTGAACATTTAGGTCATTTTGGTCCTCCCTAGGCTTATTCTAATCCAATTATGGTTTTTAACCAATCTTGTTCATATAATAAGTGATTTTGTGTCATTTGTAATCCAATTAGGTCATTTTCGTCCTCGCTAGGCTTATTCTAATCCAATTAGAATTTTTAACCAATCATGTGCATCCAATATGTGATTTTGTGTCATTTTGCGTTATTGGTTGAACATTTAGGTCATTTTCGTCCTCCCTAGGCTTATTCTAATCCAATTAGGGTTTTTAACCAATCTTGTGCATCCAGTATGTGATTTTGTGTCATTTTGTGTTATTGGTTGAACATTTAGGTCATTTTCGTCCTCGCTAGGCTTATTCTAATCCAATTAGAATTTTTAACCAATCTTGTGCATCCAATATGTGATTTTGTGTCATTGGTTGAAAATTTAGGTCATTTTGGTCCTCCCTAGGCTAATTCTAATCCAATTATGGTTTTTAACCAATCTTGTTCATATAATAAGTGATTTTGTGTCATTTGTAATCCAATTAGGTCATTTTCGTCCTCGCTAGGCTTATTCTAATCCAATTAGAATTTTTAACCAATCATGTGCATCCAATATGTGATTTTGTGTCATTTTGTGTTATTGGTTGAACATTTAGGTCATTTTTGTTCTCCCTAGGCTTATTCTAATCCAATTAGGGTTTTTAACCAATCTTGTGCATCCAATATGTGATTTTGTGTCATTTTGTGTCATTGGTTGAACATTTAGGTCATTTTCGTCCCCCCTAGGCTTATTCTAATCCAATTAGGGTTTTTAACCAATCTTATGCATCCAATATGTGATTTTGTGTCATTTTGTGTTATTGGTTGAACATTTAGGTCATTTTCGTCCTCGCTAGGCTTATTCTAATCCAATTAGGGTTTTTAACCAATCTTGTGCATCCAATATGTGATTTTGTGTCATTGGTTGAACATTTAGGTCATTTTCGTCCTCCCTAGGCTTATTCTAATCCAATTAGGGTTTCTAACTAATCTTGTGCATATAATAAGTGATTTTGTGTTATTGGTAATCCAATAAGGTCATTTTCGTCCTCGCTAGGCTTATTCTAATCCAATTAGGGTTTTTAACCAATCTTGTGCATCCAATATAAGATTTTGTTTCATTGGTTGAACATTTAGCTCATTTTGGTCCTCCCTAGGCTTATTCTAATCCAATTATGGTTTTTAACCAATCTTGTTCATATAATAAGTGATTTTGTGTCATTTGTAATCCAATTAGGTCATTTTCGTCCTCGCTAGGCTTATTCTAATCCAATTAGAATTTTTAACCAATCATGTGCATCCAATATGTGATTTTGTGTCATTTTGTGTTATTGGTTGAACATTTAGGTCATTTTCGTCCTCCCTAGGCTTATTCTAATCCAATTAGGGTTTTTAACCAATCTTGTGCATCCAATATGTGATTTTGTGTCATTGGTTGAACATTTAGGTCATTTTCGTCTTCCCTAGGCTTATTCTAATCCAATTAGGGTTTCTAACCAATCTTGTGCATATAATAAGTGATTTTGTGTTATTGGTAATCCAATAAGGTCATTTTCGTCCTCGCTAGGCTTATTCTAATCCAATTAGGGTTTTTAACCAATCTTGTGCATCCAATATAAGATTTTGTGTCATTGGTTGAACATTTAGCTCATTTTGGTCCTCCCTAGGCTTATTCTAATCCAATTATGGTTTTTAACCAATCTTGTTCATATAATAATTGATTTTGTGTCATTTGTAATCCGATTAGGTCATTTTCGTCCTCGCTAGGCTTATTCTAATCCAATAAGAATTTTTAACCAATCATGTGCATCCAATATGTGATTTTGTGTCGTTTTGTGTTATTGGTTGAACATTTAGGTCATTTTCGTCCTCCCTAGGCTTATTCTAATCCAATTAGGGTTTTTAACCAATCTTGTGCATCCAATATGTGATTTTGTGTCATTTTGTGTCATTGGTTGAACATTTAGGTCATTTTCGTCCCCCCTAGGCTTATTCTAATCCAATTAGGGTTTTTAACAAATCTTGTGCAAATAATAAGTGATTTTATGTCATTGGTAATCCAATTAGGTCATATTCGTCCTCGCTAGGCTTATTCTAATCCAATTAGGGTTTTCAACCAATCTTATGCATCCAATATGTGATTTTGTGTCATTTTGTGTTATTGGTTAAACATTTAGGTCATTTTCGTCCTCCCTAGGCTTATTTTAATCCAATTTGGATTTTTAACCAATCTTGTGCATCCAATATGTGATTTTGTGTCATTGGTTGCACATTTAGGTCATTTTCGTCCTCCCTAGGCTTATTCTAATCCAATTAGGGTTTTTAACCACTCTTGTGCATATAATAAGTGATTTTATGTCATTGGTAATCCAATTAGGTCATTTTCGTCCTCGCTAGGCTGATTCTAATCCAATTAGGGTTTTTAACCATTCTTATGCATCCAATATGTGATTTTGTGTCATTTTGTGTCATTGGTTGAACATTTAGGTCATTTTCGTCCTCCCTAGGCTTATTCTAATCCAATTTGGGTTTTTAACCAATCTTGTGCATCCAATATGTGATTTTGTGTCATTTTGTGTCATTGGTTGAACATTTTGGTCATTTTCGTCCTCCCTAGGCTTATTCTAATCCATTTAGGGTTTTTAACCAATCTTGTGCATCCAATATGTGATTTTGTGTCATTGGTTGCACATTTAGGTCATTTTCGTCCTCCCTAGGCTTATTCTAATCCAATTAGGGTTTGTAACCAATCTTGTGCATATAACAAGTGATTTTGTGTCATTTGTAATCCAATTAGGTCATTTTCGTCCTCGCTAAACATATTCTAATCCAATTAGGGTTTTTAACCAATCCTGTGCATCCAATATGTGATTTTGTGTCATTGGTTGAACATTTAGGTCATTTTGGTCCTCCCTATGCTTATTCTAATCCAATTAGGTTTTTTAACCAATCTTGTGCATCCAATATGTGATTTTGTGTCATTGGTTGAACATTTAGGTCATTTTGGTCCTCCCTAAGCTTATTCCAATCCAATTAGGGTTTTTAACCAATCTTGTGCATCAAATATGTGATTTTGTGTCATTGGGTGCACATTTACGTCATTTTCGTCCTCCCTAGGCTTATTCTAATCCAATTAGGGTTTTTAACCACTCTTGTGCATATAATAAGTGATTTTATGTCATTGGTAATCCAATTAGGTCATTTTCGTCCTCGCTAGGCTTATTCTAATCCAATTAGGGTTTTTAACCATTCTTATGCATCCAATATGTGATTTTGTGTCATTGGTTGAACATTTAGGTCATTTTGGTCCTCCCTAGGCTTATTCTAATCCAATTATGGTTTTTAACCAATCTTGTTCATATAATAAGTGATTTTGTGTCATTTGTAATCCAATTAGGTCATTTTCGTCCTCGCTAGGCTTATTCTAATCCAATTAGAATTTTTAACCAAACATGTGCATCCAATATGTGATTTTGTGTCATTTTGTGTTATTGGTTGAACATTTAGGTCATTTTCGTCCTCCCTAGGCTTATTCTAATCCAATTAGGGTTTTTAACCAATCTTGTGCATCCAATATGTTATTTTGTGTGATTTTGTGTCATTGGTTGAACATTTAGGTCATTTTCGTCCCCCCTAGGCTTATTCTAATCCAACTAGGGTTTTTAACAAATCTTGTGCATGCAATATGTGATTTTGTGTCATTGGTTGAACATTAAGGTCATTTTCATCCTCGCTAGGCTTATTCTAATCCAATTAAGGTTTTTAACCAATCTTGTGCATCCAATATGTGATTTTGTGTCATTGGTTGCACATTTAAGTCATTTTCGTCCTCCCTAGGCTTATTCTAATCCAATTAGGGTTTTCAACCAATCTTGTGCATCCAATATGTGAATTTGTGTCATTTTGTGTCATTGGTTGAACATTTAGGTCATTTAGGTCCTCCCTAGGCTTATTCTAATCCAATTAGGGTTTTTAACCAATCTTGTGGATCCAATATGTGATTTTGTGTCATTTTGTATTATTGGTTGAACATTTAGGTCATTTTCATCCTCCCTAGGCTTATTCTAATCCAATTAGGGTTTTTAACCAATCTTGTGCATATAATAAGTGATTTTGTGTCATTTGTAATCCAATTAGGTCATTTTCGTCCTCGCTAGGCTTATTCTACTCCAATTAGAATTTTTAACCAATCATGTGCATCCAATATGTGATTTTGTGTCATTTTGTGTCATTGGTTGAACATTTAAGTCATTTTCGTCCTCCCTAGGCTTATTCTAATCCAATTAGGGTTTTTATCCAATCTTGTGCATCCAATATGTGATTTTGTGTCATTGGTTGCACATTTAGGTCATTTTCGTCCTCCCTAGGCTTATTCTAATCCAATTAGGGTTTTTAACCAATCTTGTGCATATAATAAGTGATTTTGTGTCATTTGTAATCCAATTAGGTCATTTTCGTCCTCGCTAGGCTTATTCTAATCCAATTAGAATTTTTAACCAATCATGTGCATCCAATATGTGATTTTGTGTCATTTTGTGTTATTGGTTGAACATTTAGGTCATTTTCGTCCTCCCTAGGCTTATTCTAATCCAATTAGGGTTTTTAACCAATCTTGTGCATCCAATATGTGATTTTGTGTCATTGGTTGAACATTTAGGTCATTTTGGTCCTCCCAAGGCTTATTCTAATCCAATTATGGTTTTTAACCAATCTTGTTCATATAATAAGTGATTTTGTGTCATTTGTAATCCAATTAGGTCATTTTCGTCCTCGCTAGGCTTATTCTAATCCAATTAGAATTTTTAACCAATCATGTGCATCCAATATGTGATTTTGTGTCATTTTGCGTTATTGGTTGAACATTTAGGTCATTTTCGTCCTCCCTAGGCTTATTCTAATCCAATTAGGGTTTTTAACCAATCTTGTGCATCCAGTATGTGATTTTGTGTCATTTTGTGTTATTGGTTGAACATTTAGGTCATTTTCGTCCTCGCTAGGCTTATTCTAATCCAATTAGAATTTTTAACCAATCTTGTGCATCCAATATGTGATTTTGTGTCATTGGTTGAAAATTTAGGTCATTTTGGTCCTCCCTAGGCTAATTCTAATCCAATTATGGTTTTTAACCAATCTTGTTCATATAATAAGTGATTTTGTGTCATTTGTAATCCAATTAGGTCATTTTCGTCCTCGCTAGGCTTATTCTAATCCAATTAGAATTTTTAACCAATCATGTGCATCCAATATGTGATTTTGTGTCATTTTGTGTTATTGGTTGAACATTTAGGTCATTTTCGTCCTCGCTAGGCTTATTCTAATCCAATTAGGGTTTTTAACCAATCTTGTGCATCCAATATGTGATTTTGTGTCATTTTGTGTTATTGGTTGAACATTTAGGTCATTTTCGTCCTCCCTAGGCTTATTCTAATCCAATTAGGGTTTTTAACCATTCTTGTGCATCCAATATGTGATTTATGCCATTTTGTGTTATTGGTTGAACATTTAGGTCATTTTCGTCCTCCCTAGGCTTATTCAAATCCAATTAGGGTTTTTAACCAATCTTGTGCATCCAATATGTCATTTTGTGTCATTGGTTGAACATTTATGTCATTTTCGTCCTCCCTAGGCTTATTCTAATCCAATTAGGGTTTTTAACCAATCTTGTGCATCCAACATGTGATTTTGTGTCCTTGGTTGCACATTTAGGTCATTTTCGTCCTCCCTAGGCGTATTCTAATCCAATTAGGGTTTTTAACCAATCTTGTGCATCCAATATGTGATTTTGTGTCATTTTGTGTCATTGGTTGAACATTTAGGTCATTTT
>JBBPBQ010000006.1:446964-486301 GCA_037974755.1 Cicer yamashitae
AATCCAATTAGGGTTTTTAACCAATCTTGTGCATCCAATATGTCATTTTGTGTCATTGGTTGAACATTTATGTCATTTTCGTCCTCCCTAGGCTTATTCTAATCCAATTAGGGTTTTTAACCAATCTTGTGCATCCAACATGTGATTTTGTGTCCTTGGTTGCACATTTAGGTCATTTTCGTCCTCCCTAGGCGTATTCTAATCCAATTAGGGTTTTTAACCAATCTTGTGCATCCAATATGTGATTTTGTGTCATTTTGTGTCATTGGTTGAACATTTAGGTCATTTTAGTCCTCCCTAGGCCTATTCTAATCCAATTAGGGTTTTTAACCAATCTTGTGCACCCAAAATGTCATTTTGTGTTATTGGTTGAACATTTAGGTCATTTTCGTCCTCCCTAGGCTTATTCTAATCCAATTAGGGTTTTTAACCAATCTTGTGCATCCAATATGTGATTTTGTGTCATTGGTTGAACATTTAGGTCATTTTCGTCCTCCCTAGGCTTATTCTAATCCAATTAGGGTTTTTAACCAATCTTGTGCATCCAATATGTGATTCTGTGTCATTTTGTGTCATTGGTTGAACATTTAGGTCATTTTCGTCCTCCCTAGGTTTTTTTCTAATCCAAATAGGGTTTTTAACCAATCTTGTGCATCCAATATGTGATTTTGTGTCATTTTGTGTTATTGGTTGAACATTTAGGTCATTTTCGTCCTCCCTAGGCTTATTCTAATCCAATTAGGGTTTTTAACCAATCTTGTGCATCCAATATGTGATTTTGTGTCATTGGTTGAACATTTAGGTCATTTTCGTCCTCCCTAGGCTTATTCTAATCCAATTAGGGTTTTTAAGCAATCTTGTGCATCCAATATGGGATTTTGTGTCATTTTGTGTCATTGGTTGAACTTTTAGGTCATTTTCGTCCTCCCTAGGCTTATTCTAATCCAATTAGGGTTTTTAACCAATCTTGTGCATCCAATATGTGATTTTGTGTCATTTTGTGTCATTGGTTGAACATTTAGGTCATTTTCGTCCTCCCTAGGCCTATTCTAATCCAATTAGGGTATTTAACCAATCTTGTGCACCCAATATGTCATTTTGTGTTATTGGTTGAACATTTAGGTCATTTTCGTCCTCCCTAGGCTTATTCTAATCCAATTAGGGTTTTTAACCAATCTTGTGCATCCAATATGTGATTTTGTGTCATTGGTTGAACATTTAGGTCATTTTCGTCCTCCCTAGGCTTATTCTAATCCAATTAGGGTTTTTAACCAATCTTGTGCATCCAATATGTGATTATGTGTTGTTTTGTGTCATTGGTTGAACATTTAGGTCATTTTCGTCCTCCCTAGGCTTATTCTAATCCAATTAGGGTTTTTAACCAATCTTGTGCATCCAATATGTGATTTTGTGTCATTGGTTGAACATTTAGGTCATTTTCGTCCTCCCTAGGCTTATTCTAATCCAATTAGGGTTTCTAACCAATCTTGTGCATATAATAAGTGATTTTGTGTTATTGGTAATCCAATAAGGTCATTTTCGTCCTCGCTAGGCTTATTCTAATCCAATTAGGGTTTTTAACCAATCTTGTGCATCCAATATAAGATTTTGTGTCATCGGTTGAACATTTAGCTCATTTTGGTCCTCCCTAGGCTTATTCTAATCCAATTATGGTTTTTAACCAATCTTGTTCATATAATAATTGATTTTGTGTCATTTGTAATCCGATTAGGTCATTTTCGTCCTCGCTACGCTTATTCTAATCCAATAAGAATTTTTAACCAATCATGTGCATCCAATATGTGATTTTGTGTCATTTTGTGTTATTGGTTGAACATTTAGGTCATTTTCGTCCTCCCTAGGCTTATTCTAATCCAATTAGGGTTTTTAACCAATCTTGTGCATCCAATATGTGATTTTGTGTCATTTTGTGTCATTGGTTGAACATTTAGGTCATTTTCGTCCCCCCTAGGCTTATTCTAATCCAATTAGGGTTTTTAACAAATCTTGTGCAAATAATAAGTGATTTTATGTCATTGGTAATCCAATTAGGTCATATTCGTCCTCGCTAGGCTTATTCTAATCCAATTAGGGTTTTTAACCAATCTTATGCATCCAATATGTGATTTTGTGTCATTTTGTGTTATTGGTTAAAAATTTAGGTCATTTTCGTCCTCCCTAGGCTTATTTTAATCCAATTTGGATTTTTAACCAATCTTGTGCATCCAATATGTGATTTTGTGTCATTGGTTGCACATTTAGGTCATTTTCGTCCTCCCTAGGCTTATTCTAATCCAATTAGGGTTTTTAACCACTCTTGTGCATATAATAAGTGATTTTATGTCATTGGTAATCCAATTAGGTCATTTTCGTCCTCGCTAGGCTTATTCTAATCCAATTAGGGTTTTTAACCAATCTTATGCATCCAATATGTGATTTTGTGTCATTTTGTGTTATTGGTTAAACATTTAGGTCATTTTCGTCCTCCCTAGGCTTATTTTAATCCAATTTGGATTTTTAACCAATCTTGTGCATCCAATATGTGATTTTGTGTCATTGGTTGCACATTTAGGTCATTTTCGTCCTCCCTAGGCTTATTCTAATCCAATTAGGGTATTTAACCACTCTTGTGCATATAATAAGTGATTTTATGTCATTGGTAATCCAATTAGGTCATTTTCTTCCTCGCTAGGCTTATTCTAATCCAATTAGGGTTTTTAACCATTCTTATGCATCCAATATGTGATTTTGTGTCATTGGTTGAACATTTAGGTCATTTTGGTCCTCCCTAGGCTTATTCTAATCCAATTATGGTTTTTAACCAATCTTGTTCATATAATAAGTGATTTTGTGTCATTTGTAATCCAATTAGGTCATTTTCGTCCTCGCTAGGCTTATTCTAATCCAATTAGAATTTTTAACCAATCATGTGCATCCAATATGTGATTTTGTGTCATTTTGCGTTATTGGTTGAACATTTAGGTCATTTTCGTCCTCCCTAGGCTTATTCTAATCCAATTAGGGTTTTTAACCAATCTTGTGCATCCAGTATGTGATTTTGTGTCATTTTGTGTTATTGGTTGAACATTTAGGTCATTTTCGTCCTCGCTAGGCTTATTCTAATCCAATTAGAATTTTTAACCAATCTTGTGCATCCAATATGTGATTTTGTGTCATTGGTTGAAAATTTAGGTCATTTTGGTCCTCCCTAGGCTAATTCTAATCCAATTATGGTTTTTAACCAATCTTGTTCATATAATAAGTGATTTTGTGTCATTTGTAATCCAATTAGGTCATTTTCGTCCTCGCTAGGCTTATTCTAATCCAATTAGAATTTTTAACCAATCATGTGCATCCAATATGTGATTTTGTGTCATTTTGTGTTATTGGTTGAACATTTAGGTCATTTTTGTTCTCCCTAGGCTTATTCTAATCCAATTAGGGTTTTTAACCAATCTTGTGCATCCAATATGTGATTTTGTGTCATTTTGTGTCATTGGTTGAACATTTAGGTCATTTTCGTCCCCCCTAGGCTTATTCTAATCCAATTAGGGTTTTTAACCAATCTTATGCATCCAATATGTGATTTTGTGTCATTTTGTGTTATTGGTTGAACATTTAGGTCATTTTCGTCCTCGCTAGGCTTATTCTAATCCAATTAGGGTTTTTAACCAATCTTGTGCATCCAATATGTGATTTTGTGTCATTGGTTGAACATTTAGGTCATTTTCGTCCTCCCTAGGCTTATTCTAATCCAATTAGGGTTTCTAACTAATCTTGTGCATATAATAAGTGATTTTGTGTTATTGGTAATCCAATAAGGTCATTTTCGTCCTCGCTAGGCTTATTCTAATCCAATTAGGGTTTTTAACCAATCTTGTGCATCCAATATAAGATTTTGTTTCATTGGTTGAACATTTAGCTCATTTTGGTCCTCCCTAGGCTTATTCTAATCCAATTATGGTTTTTAACCAATCTTGTTCATATAATAAGTGATTTTGTGTCATTTGTAATCCAATTAGGTCATTTTCGTCCTCGCTAGGCTTATTCTAATCCAATTAGAATTTTTAACCAATCATGTGCATCCAATATGTGATTTTGTGTCATTTTGTGTTATTGGTTGAACATTTAGGTCATTTTCGTCCTCCCTAGGCTTATTCTAATCCAATTAGGGTTTTTAACCAATCTTGTGCATCCAATATGTGATTTTGTGTCATTGGTTGAACATTTAGGTCATTTTCGTCCTCCCTAGGCTTATTCTAATCCAATTAGAATTTTTAACCAATCATGTGCAACCAATATGTGATTTTGTGTCATTTTGTGTTATTGGTTGAACATTTAGGTCATTTTCGTCCTCCCTAGGCTTATTCTATTCCAATTAGGGTTTTTAACCAATCTTGTGCATCCAATATGTGATTTTGTGTCATTTTGTGTCATTGGTTGAACATTTAGGTCATTTTCGTCCTCCCTAGGCTTATTCTAATCCAATTAGAGTTTTTAACCAATCCTGTGCATCCAATATGTGATTTTGTGTCATTGGTTGAACATTTAGGTCATTTTCGTCCTCCCTAGGCTTATTCTAATCCAATTAGGGTTTTTAACCAATCTTGTGCATCCAATATGTGATTTTGTGTCATTGGTTGAACATTTAGGTCATTTTCGTCCTCCCTAGGCTTATTCTAATCCAATTAGGGTTTTTAACCAATCTTGTGCATCCAATATGTGATTTTGTCTCATTGCTTGAACATTTAGATCATTTTCGTCCTCCCTAGGCTTATTCTAATCCAATTAGGGTTTTTAACCAATCTTGTGCATCCAATATGTGATTTTGTGCATTTTGTGTCATTGGTTGAACATTTAGGTCATTTTCGTCCTCCCTAGGCTTATTCTAATCCAATTAGGGTTTTTAACCAATCTTGTGCATCCAATATGTGATTTTGTCTCATTGGTTGAACATTTAGGTCATTTTCGTCCTCCCTAGGCTTATTCTAATCCAATTAGGGTTTTTAACCAATCTTGTGCATCCAATATGTGATTTTGTGTCATTGGTCTAACATTTAGGTCATTTTCGTCCTCCCTAGGCTTATTCTAATCCAATTACGGTTTTTAACCAATCTTGTGCATCCAATATGTGATTTTGTGTCATTGGTTGAACATTTAGATCATTTTCGTCCTCCCTAGGCTTATTCTAATACAATTAGGGTTTTTAACCAATCTTGTGCATCCAAATGTGATTTTGTGTCATTTTGTGTCATTGGTTGAACATTTAGGTCATTTTCGTCCTCCCTAGGCTTATTCTAATCCAATTAGGGTTTTTAACCAATCTTGTGCATCCAATATGTGATTTTGTGTCATTGGTTGAACATTTAGGTCATTTTCGTCCTCCCTAGGCTTATTCTAATCCAATTAGGGTTTTTAACCATTCTTGTGCAACCAAATGTGATTTTGTGTCATTTTGTGTCATTGGTTGAACATTTAGGTTATTTTCGTCCTCCCTAGGCTTATTCTAATCCAATTAGGGTATCTAACCAATCTTGTGCATCCAATATGTGATTTTGTGTCATTGGTTGAACATTTAGGTCATTTTCGTCCTCCCTATGCTTATTCTAATCCAACTAGAGTTTTTAACCAATCTTGTGCATCCAATATGTGATTTTGTGTCATTGGTTGAACATTTAGGTCATTTTTGTCCTCCCTAGGCTTATTCTAATCCAATTAGGGTTTTTAACCAATCTTGTGCATCCAATATGTGATTTTGTGTCATTTTGTGTTATTGGTTGAACATTTAGGTCATTTTCGTCCTCCCTAGGCTTATTCTAATCCAATTACGGTTTTTAACCAATCTTGTGCATCCAATATGTGATTTTGTGTCATTTTGTGTCATTGGTTGAACATTCAGGTCATTTTTGTCGTCCCTAGGCTTATTCTAATCCAATTAGGGTTTTTAACCAATCTTGTGCATCCAATATGTGATTTTGTGTCATTTTGTGTCATTGGTTGAACATTTAGGTCATTTTCGTCCTCCCTAGGCTTATTCTAATCCAATTAGGGTTTTTAACCAATCTTGTGCATCCAATATGTGATTTTGTGTCATTGGTTGAACATTTAGGTCATTTTCGTCCTCCCTAGGCTTATTCTAATCGAATTAGGATTTTTAACCAATCTTGTGCATCCAATATGTGATTTTTTGTCATTTTGTGTCATTGGTTGAACATTTAGGTCATTTTCGTCCTCCCTAGGCTTATTCTAATCCAATTAGGGTTTTTAACCAATCTTGTGCATCCAATATGTGATTTTGTGTCATTTTGTGTCATTGGTTGAACATTTATGTCATTTTCGTCCTCCCGAGGCTTACTCTAATCAAATTAGGGTTTTTAACCAATCTTGTGCATCCAATATGTGATTTTGTGTCATTGGTTGAACATTTAGATCATTTTCGTCCTCCCTAGGCTTATTCTAATCCAATTAGGGTTTTTAACCAATCTTGTGCATCCAATATGTGATTTGGTGTTATTGGTTGAACATTTAGGTCATTTTCGTCCTCCCTAGGCTTATTCTAATCCAATTAGGGTTTTTAACCAATCTTGTGCATCCAATATGTGATTTTGTGTCATTGGTTGAACATTTAGGTCATTTTGGTCCTTCCTATGCTTATTCTAATCCAATTAGGGTTTTTAACCAATCTTGTGCATCAAATATGTGATTTTGTGTCACTGGTTGCACATTTACGTCATTTTCGTCCTCCCTAGGCTTACTGTTATTAAATTAGGGTTTTTAACCAATCTTGTGCTTCCAATATGTGATTTTGTGTCATTGGTTGCACATTTAGGTCATTTTCGTCCCCCCTAGGCTTATTCTAATCCAATTAGAATTTTTAACCAATCTTATGCATCCAATATGTGATTTTGTGTCATTTTGTGTTATTGGTTGAACATTTAGGTCATTTTCGTCCTCCCTAGGCTTATTCTAATCCAATTAGGGTTTTTAACCAATCTTGTGCATCCAATAAATGATTTTGTGTCATTTTGTGTCATTGGTTGAACATTTAGGTCATTTTCGTCCCCCAAAGGCTTATTCTAATCCAATTAGGGTTTTTAACCAATCTTGTGCATCCAATATGTGATTTTGTGTCATTGGTTGAACATTTAGGTCATTTTCGTCCTCCCTAGGCTTATTCTAATCCAATTAGGGTTTCAAACCAATCTTGTGCCTATAATAAGTGATTTTGTGTTATTGGTAATCCAATAAGGTCATTTTCGTCCTCGCTAGGCTTATTCTAATCCAATTAGGGTTTTTAACCAATCTTGTGCATGCAATATGTGATTTTGTGTCATTGGTTGCACATTTAGGTCATTTTCGTCCTCCATAGGCATATTCTAATCCAATTACGGTTTTTAACCAATCTTGTGCATCCAATATGTGATTTTGTGTCATTGGTTGAACATTTAGGTCATTTTCGTCCTCCCTAGGCTTATTCTAATCCAATTAGGGTTTCTAACCAATCTTGTGCATATAATAAGTGATTTTGTGTTATTGGTAATCCAATAAGGTCATTTTCGTCCTCGCTAGGCTTATTCTAATCCAATTAGGGTTTTTAACCAATCTTGTGCATCCAATATGTGATTTTGTGTCATTGGTTGAACATTTAGGTCATTTTCGTCCTCCCTAGGCTTATTCTAATCCAATTAGGGTTTCTAACTAATCTTGTGCATATAATAAGTGATTTTGTGTTATTGGTAATCCAATAAGGTCATTTTCGTCCTCGCTAGGCTTATTCTAATCCAATTAGGGTTTTTAACCAATCTTGTGCATCCAATATGTGATTTTGTGTCATTGGTTGAACATTTAGCTCATTTTGGTCCTCCCTAGGCTTATTCTAATCCAATTATGGTTTTTAACCAATCTTGTTCATATAATAATTGATTTTGTGTCATTTGTAATCCGATTAGGTCATTTTCGTCCTCGCTAGGCTTATTCTAATCCATATAGAATTTTTAACCAATCATGTGCATCCAATATGTGATTTTGTGTCATTTTGTGTTATTGGTTGAACATTTAGGTCATTTTCGTCCTCCCTAGGCTTATTCTAATCCAATTAGGGTTTTTAACCAATCTTGTGCATCCAATATGTGATTTTGTGTCATTTTGTGTCATTTTGTGTCATTGGTTGAACATTTAGGTCATTTTAGTCCTCCCTAGGCCTATTCTAATCCAATTAGGGTTTTTAACCAATCTTGTGCACCCAAAATGTCATTTTGTGTTATTGGTTGAACATTTAGGTCATTTTCGTCCTCCCTAGGCTTATTCTAATCCAATTAGGGTTTTTAACCAATCTTGTGCATCCAATATGTGATTTTGTGTCATTGGTTGAACATTTAGGTCATTTTCGTCCTCCCTAGGCTTATTCTAATCCAATTAGGGTTTTTAACCAATCTTGTGCATCCAATATGTGATTCTGTGTCATTTTGTGTCATTGGTTGAACATTTAGGTCATTTTCGTCCTCCCTAGGTTTTTTTCTAATCCAAATAGGGTTTTTAACCAATCTTGTGCATCCAATATGTGATTTTGTGTCATTTTGTGTTATTGGTTGAACATTTAGGTCATTTTCGTCCTCCCTAGGCTTATTCTAATCCAATTAGGGTTTTTAACCAATCTTGTGCATCCAATATGTGATTTTGTGTCATTGGTTGAACATTTAGGTCATTTTCGTCCTCCCTAGGCTTATTCTAATCCAATTAGGGTTTTTAAGCAATCTTGTGCATCCAATATGGGATTTTGTGTCATTTTGTGTCATTGGTTGAACTTTTAGGTCATTTTCGTCCTCCCTAGGCTTATTCTAATCCAATTAGGGTTTTTAACCAATCTTGTGCATCCAATATGTGATTTTGTGTCATTTTGTGTCATTGGTTGAACATTTAGGTCATTTTCGTCCTCCCTAGGGTTATTCTATTCCAATTAGGGTTTTTAACCAATCTTGTGCATCCAATATGTGATTTTGTGTCATTGGTTGAACATTTAGGTCATTTTCGTCCTCCCTAGGCTTATTCTAATCCAATTAGGGTTTTTAACCAATCTTGTGCATCCAATATGTGATTTTGTGTCATTGGTTGAACATTTAGGTCATTTTCGTCCTCCCTAGGCTTATTCTCATCCAATTAGGGTTTTTAACCATTCTTGTGCATCCAATATGTGATTTTGTGTCATTTTGTGTCATTGGTTGAACATTTAGGTCATTTTCGTCCTCCCTAGGCTTATTCTAATCCAATTAGGGTTTTTAACCAATCTTGTGCATCCAATATGTGATTTTGTGTCATTGGTTGAACATTTAGGTCATTTTCGTCCTCCCTAGGCTTATTCTAATCCAATGAGGGTTTTTAACCAATCTTGTGCATCCAATATGTGATTTTGTGTCATTGGTTGAACATTTAGGTCATTTTCGTCCTCCCTAGGCTTATTCTAATCCAATTAGGGTTTTTAACCAATCTTGTGCATCCAATATGTGATTTTGTGTCATTGTGTCATTGGTTGAACATTTAAGTCATTTTCGTCCTCCCTAGGCTTATCCTAAGCAATTAGGGTTTTTAACCAATCTTGTGCATCCAATATGTGATTTTTTGTCATTGGTTGAACATTTAGGTCATTTTCGTCCTCCCTAGGCTTATTCTAATCCAATTAGGGTTTTTAACCAATCTTGTGCATCCAATATGTGATTTTGTGTCCTTTTGTGTCATTGGTTGAACATTTAGGTCATTTTCGTCCTCCCTAGGCTTATTCTAATCTAATTAAGGTTTTTAACCAATCTTGTGCGTCCAATATGTGATTTTGTGTCATTTTGTGTCATTGGTTGAACATTTAGGTCATTTTAGTCCTCCCTAGGCTTATTCTAATCCAATTAGGGTTTTTAACCAATCTTATGCATCCAATATGTGATTTTGTGTCATTTTGTGTCATTGGTTGAACATTTAGGTCATTTTCGTCCTCCCTAGGCCTATTCTAATCCAATTAGGGTATTTAACCAATCTTGTGCACCCAATATGTCATTTTGTGTTATTGGTTGAACATTTAGGTCATTTTCGTCCTCCCTAGGCTTATTCTAATCCAATTAGGGTTTTTAACCAATCTTGTGCATCCAATATGTGATTTTGTGTCATTGGTTGAACATTTAGGTCATTTTCGTCCTCCCTAGGCTTATTCTAATCCAATTAGGGTTTTTAACCAATCTTGTGCATCCAATATATGATTTTGTGTCATTTTGTGTCATTGGTTGAACATTTAGGTCATTTTCGTCCTCCCTAGGCTAATTCTAATCCAATTAGGGTTTTTAACCAATCTTGTGCATCCAACATGTGATTTTGTGTCATTGGTTGAACATTTAGGTCATTTTCGTCCTCCCTAGGCTTATTCTAATCCAATTAGGGTTTTTAACCAATCTTGTGCATCCAACATGTGATTTTGTGTCATTGGTTGAACATTTAGGTCATTTTTGTCCTCCCTAGGCTTATTCTAATCCAATTAGGGTTTTTAACCAATCTTGTGCATCCAATATGTGATTTTGTGTCATTGGTTGAACATTTAGGTCATTTTCGTCCTCCCTAGGCTTATTCTAATCCAATTAGGGTTTTTAACCAATCTTGTGCATCCAATATGTGATTTTGTGTCATTGGTTGAACATTTAGGTCATTTTCGTCCTCCCTAGGCTTATTCTAATCCAATTAGGGTTTTTAACCACTCTTGTGCATATAATAAGTGATTTTATGTCATTGGTAATCCAATTAGGTCATTTTCGTCCTCGCTAGGCTTATTCTAATCCAATTAGGGTTTTTAACCATTCTTATGCATCCAATATGTGATTTTGTGTCATTTTGTGTCATTGGTTGAACATTTAGGTCATTTTCGTCCTCCCTAGGCTTATTCTAATCCAATTTGGGTTTTTAACCAATCTTGTGCATCCAATATGTGATTTTGTGTCATTTTGTGTCATTGGTTGAACATTTAGGTCATTTTCGTCCTCCCTAGGCTTATTCTAATCCAATTAGGGTTTTTAACCATTCTTGTGCATCCAATATGTGATTTTGTGTCATTGGTTGAACATTTAGGTCATTTTGGTCCTCCCAAGGCTTATTCTAATCCAATTATGGTTTTTAACCAATCTTGTTCATATAATAAGTGATTTTGTGTCATTTGTAATCCAATTAGGTCATTTTCGTCCTCGCTAGGCTTATTCTAATCCAATTAGAATTTTTAACCAATCATGTGCATCCAATATGTGATTTTGTGTCATTTTGTGTTATTGGTTGAACATTTAGGTCATTTTTGTTCTCCCTAGGCTTATTCTAATCCAATTAGGGTTTTTAACCAATCTTGTGCATCCAATATGTGATTTTGTGTCATTTTGTGTCATTGGTTGAACATTTAGGTCATTTTCGTCCCCCCTAGGCTTATTCTAATCCAATTAGGGTTTTTAACCAATCTTATGCATCCAATATGTGATTTTGTGTCATTTTGTGTTATTGGTTGAACATTTAGGTCATTTTCGTCCTCGCTAGGCTTATTCTAATCCAATTAGGGTTTTTAACCAATCTTGTGCATCCAATATGTGATTTTGTGTCATTGGTTGAACATTTAGGTCATTTTCGTCCTCCCTAGGCTTATTCTAATCCAATTAGGGTTTCTAACTAATCTTGTGCATATAATAAGTGATTTTGTGTTATTGGTAATCCAATAAGGTCATTTTCGTCCTCGCTAGGCTTATTCTAATCCAATTAGGGTTTTTAACCAATCTTGTGCATCCAATATAAGATTTTGTTTCATTGGTTGAACATTTAGCTCATTTTGGTCCTCCCTAGGCTTATTCTAATCCAATTATGGTTTTTAACCAATCTTGTTCATATAATAAGTGATTTTGTGTCATTTGTAATCCAATTAGGTCATTTTCGTCCTCGCTAGGCTTATTCTAATCCAATTAGAATTTTTAACCAATCATGTGCATCCAATATGTGATTTTGTGTCATTTTGTGTTATTGGTTGAACATTTAGGTCATTTTCGTCCTCCCTAGGCTTATTCTAATCCAATTAGGGTTTTTAACCAATCTTGTGCATCCAATATGTGATTTTGTGTCATTTTGTGTCATTGGTTGAACATTTAGGTCATTTTCGTCCCCCCTAGACTTATTCTAATCCAATTAGGGTTTTTAACAAATCTTGTGCATCCAATATGTGATTTTGTGTCATTGGTTGAACATTAAGGTCATTTCGTCCTCACTAGGCTTATTCTAATCCAATTAGGGTTTTTAACCATCTTGTGCATCCAATATGTGATTTTGTGTCATTGGTTGCACATTTAAGTCATTTTCGTCCTCCCTAGGCTTATTCTAATCCAATTAGGGTTTTCAACCAATCTTGTGCATCCAATATGTGAATTTGTGTCATTTTGTGTCATTGGTTGAACATTTAGGTCATTTAGGTCCTCCCTAGGCTTATTCTAATCCAATTAGGGTTTTTAACCAATCTTGTGGATCCAATATGTGATTTTGTGTCATTTTGTATTATTGGTTGAACATTTAGGTCATTTTCATCCTCCCTAGGCTTATTCTAATCCAATTAGGGTTTTTAACCAATCTTGTGCATATAATAAGTGATTTTGTGTCATTTGTAATCCAATTAGGTCATTTTCGTCCTCGCTAGGCTTATTCTACTCCAATTAGAATTTTTAACCAATCATGTGCATCCAATATGTGATTTTGTGTCATTTTGTGTCATTGGTTGAACATTTAAGTCATTTTCGTCCTCCCTAGGCTTATTCTAATCCAATTAGGGTTTTTATCCAATCTTGTGCATCCAATATGTGATTTTGTGTCATTGGTTGCACATTTAGGTCATTTTCGTCCTCCCTAGGCTTATTCTAATCCAATTAGGGTTTTTAACCAATCTTGTGCATATAATAAGTGATTTTTTGTCATTGGTAATCCATTAAAGTTCATTTTTTTCCTCCCTAGACTTATTCTAATCCAATTAGGGTTTTTAACCAATCTTGTGCATCCAATATGTGATTTTGTGTCATTGGTTGAACATTTAGGTCATTTTCGTCCTCCCTAGGCTTATTCTAATCCAATTAGGGTTTTTAACCAATCTTGTGCATCCAATATGTGATTTTGTGTCATTGGTTGAACATTTAGGTCATTTTCGTCCTCCCTAGGCTTATTCTAATCCAATTAGGGTTTTTAACCAATCTTGTGCATCCAATATGTGATTTTGTCTCATTGCTTGAACATTTAGATCATTTTCGTCCTCCCTAGGCTTATTCTAATCCAATTAGGGTTTTTAACCAATCTTGTGCATCCAATATGTGATTTTGTGCATTTTGTGTCATTGGTTGAACATTTAGGTCATTTTCGTCCTCCCTAGGCTTATTCTAATCCAATTAGGGTTTTTAACCAATCTTGTGCATCCAATATGTGATTTTGTGTCATTGGTTGAACATTTAGGTCATTTTCGTCCTCCCTAGGCTTATTCTAATCCAATTAGGGTTTTTAACCAATCTTGTGCATCCAATATGTGATTTTCTGTCATTGGTTGAACATTTAGGTCATTTTCGTCCTCCCTAGGCATATTCTAATCCAATTAGGGTTTTTAACCAATCTTGTGCATCCAATATGTGATTTTGTGTCATTGGTTGAACATTTAGGTCATTTTCGTCCTCCCTAGGCTTATTCTAATCCAATTAGGGTTTTTAACCAATCTTGTGCATCCAATATGTGATTTTGTGTCATTTTGTGTCATGGGTTGTACATTTAGGTCATTTTCCTCTTCCCTAGGCATATTCTAATCCAATTTGGGTTTTTAACCAATCTTGTGAATCCAATATGTGATTTTGTGTAATTGGTTGAACATTTAGGTCATTTTCGTCCTCCCTAGGCTTATTCTAATCCAATTAGTGTTTTTAACCAATCTTGTGCATCCAATATGTGATTTTGTGTCATGGGTTGAACATTTATGTCATTTTCCTCTTCCCTAGGCATATTCTAATCCAATTAGGGTTTTTAACCAATCTTGTGCATCCAATATGTGATTTTGTGTCATTGGTTGAACATTTAGGTCATTTTCGTCCTCCCTAGGCTTATTCTAATCCAATTAGGGTTTTTAACCAATCTTGTGCATCCAACATGTGATTTTGTGTCATTGGTTGAACATTTAGGTAATTTTCGTCCTCCCTAGGCTTATTCTAATCCAATTAGGGTTTTTAACCAATCTTGTGCATTCAATATGTAATTTTGTGTCATTTTGTGTCAATGGTTCAACATTTAGGTCATTTTCGTCCTCCCTAGGCTTATTCTAATCCAATTAGGGTTTTTAACCAATCTTGTGCATCCAATATGTGATTTTGTGTCATTGGTTGAACATTTAGGTCATTTTCGTCCTCCCTAGGCTTATTCTAATCCAATTAGGGTTTTTAACCAATCTTGTGCATCCAATATGTGATTTTGTGTCATTTTGTGTCATTGGTTGAACATTTAGGTCATTTTCGTCCTCCCTAGGCTTATTCTAATCCAATTAGGGTTTTCAACCAATCTTGTGCATACAATATGTGATTTTGTGTCATTTTGTGTCATTGGTTGAACATTTAGGTCATTTTCGCCCTCCCTAGTCTTATTCTAATCAAATTAGGGTTTTTAACCAATTTTGTGCATCCAATATGTGATTTTGTATCATTTTGTGTCATTGGTTGAACATTTAGGTCATTTTCGTCCTCCCTAGGCTTATTCTAATCCAATTAGGGTTTTTAACCAATCTTGTGCATCCAATATGTGATTTTGTGTCATTGGTTGCACATTTAGGTCGTTTTCGTCCTCCCTAGGCTTATTCTAATCCAATTAGGGTTTTTAACCAATCTTGTGCATATAATAAGTGATTTTATGTCATTGGTAATCCAATTAGGTGATTTTCGTCCTCGCTAGGCTTATTCTAATCCAATTAGAATTTTTAACCAATCTTATGCATCCAATATGTGATTTTGTGTCATTTTGTGTTATTGGTTGAACATTTAGGTCATTTTCGTCCTCGCTAGGCTTATTCTAATCCAATTAGGGTTTTTAACCAATCTTGTGCATCCAATATGTGATTTTGTGTCATTTTGTGTCATTGGTTGAACATTTAGGTCATTTTCGTCCTCCCTAGGCTTATTCTAATCCAATTAGGGTTTTTAACCAATCTTGTGCATCCAATATGTGATTTTGTGTCATTTTATGTCATTGGTATAACATTTAGGTCATTATCGTCCTCCCTAGGCCTATTCTAATCCAATTAGGGTTTTTAACCAATCTTGTGCATCCAATATGTGATTTTGTGTCATTTTGTGTCATTGGTTGAACATTTAGGTCATTTTCGTCCTCCCTAGGCTTATTCTAATCCAATTAGGGTTTTTAACCATTCTTGTGCATCCAATATGTGATTTTGTTTCATTGGTTGAACATTTAGGTCATTTTCGCCTTGCTAGGCTTATTCTAATCCAATTAGGGTTTTTAACCAATCTAGTGCATCCAATATGTGATTTTGTGTCATTGGTTGAACATTTAGGTCATTTTCGTCCTCCCTAGGCTTTTTCTAATCCAATTAAGGTTTTTAACCAATCTTGTGCATCCAATGTGTTATTTTGTGTCATTTTGTGTCATTGGTTGAAAATTTAGGTCATTTTCGTCCTCCCTAGGCTCTATTTAATCCAATTAGGGTTTTTAACCAATCTTGTGCATCCAATATGTGATTTTGTGTCATTGGTTGAACATTTAGGTCATTTTCGTCCTCCCTAGGCTTATTCTAATCCAATTAGGGTTTTTAACCAATCTTGTGCATCCAATACGTGATTTTGTGTCATTGGTTGAACATTTAGGTCATTTTTGTCCTCCCTAGGCTTATTCTAATCCAATTAGGGTTTTTAACCAATCTTGTACATCCAATATGTGATTTTGTATCATTGGTTGAACATTTATGTCATTTTCGTCGTCCCTAGGCTTATTCTAATCCAACTACGGTTTTTAACCAATCTTGTGCATCCAATATGTGATTTTGTGTCATTTTGTGTCATTGGTTGATCATTTAGGTCATTTTCGTCCTCCCTAGGCTTATTCTAATGCAATTAGGGTTTTTAACCAATCTTGTGCATCCAATATGTGATTTTGTGTCATTGGTTGAACATTTAGGTCATTTTCGTCCTCCCTAGGCTTATTCTAATCCAATTAGGGTTTTTAACCAATCTTGTGCATCCAATATGTGATTTTGTGTCATTGGTTGAACATTTAGGTCATTTTCGTCCTACCTTGGCTTATTCTAATCCAATTTGGGTTTTTAACCAATCTTGTGCATCCAATATGTGATTTTGTGTCATTGGTTGAACATTTAAGTCATTTTCGTCATCCCTAGGCTTATTCTAATCCAATTAGGGTTTTTAACCAATCTTGTGCATCCAATATGTGATTTTGTGTCATTGGTTGAACATTTAGGTCATTTTCGTCCTCCCTAGGCTTATTCTAATCCAATTAGGGTTTTTAACCAATCTTGTGCATCCAATATGTGATTTTGTTTCATTTTGTGTCATTGGTTGAACATTTAGATCATTTTCGTCCACCCTAGGCTTATTCTAATCCAATTAGGGTTTTTAACCAATCTTGTGCATCCAATATGTGATTTTGTGTCATTGGTTGAACATTTAGGTCATTTTCGTCCTCCCTAGGCTTATTCTAATCCAATTAGGGTTTTTAACCAAGCTTGTGCATCCAATATGTGATTTGGTGTCATTGGTTGAACATGTAGGTCATTTTCGTCCTCCCTAGGCTTGTTCTAATCCAATTACGGTTTTCAACCAATCTTGTGCATCCAATATGTGATTTTGAGTCATTTTGTGTCATTGGTTGAACATTTAGGTTATTTTCGTCCTCCCTAGGCTTATTCTAATCCAATTAGGGTTTTTAACCAATCTTGTGCATCCAATATGTGATTTTGTGTCATTGGTTGAACATTTAGGTCATTTTCGTCCTCCCTAGGCTTATTCTAATCCAATTAGGGTTTCTAACTAATCTTGTGCATATAATAAGTGATTTTGTGTTATTGGTAATCCAATAAGGTCATTTTCGTCCTCGCTAGGCTTATTCTAATCCAATTAGGGTTTTTAACCAATCTTGTGCATCCAATATAAGATTTTGTGTCATTGGTTGAACATTTAGCTCATTTTGGTCCTCCCTAGGCTTATTCTAATCCAATTATGGTTTTTAACCAATCTTGTTCATATAATAATTGATTTTGTGTCATTTGTAATCCGATTAGGTCATTTTCGTCCTCGCTAGGCTTATTCTAATCCAATAAGAATTTTTAACCAATCATGTGCATCCAATATGTGATTTTGTGTCGTTTTGTGTTATTGGTTGAACATTTAGGTCATTTTCGTCCTCCCTAGGCTTATTCTAATCCAATTAGGGTTTTTAACCAATCTTGTGCATCCAATATGTGATTTTGTGTCATTTTGTGTCATTGGTTGAACATTTAGGTCATTTTCGTCCCCCCTAGGCTTATTCTAATCCAATTAGGGTTTTTAACAAATCTTGTGCAAATAATAAGTGATTTTATGTCATTGGTAATCCAATTAGGTCATATTCGTCCTCGCTAGGCTTATTCTAATCCAATTAGGGTTTTTAACCAATCTTATGCATCCAATATGTGATTTTGTGTCATTTTGTGTTATTGGTTAAAAATTTTGGTCATTTTCGTCCTCCCTAGGCTTATTTTAATCCAATTTGGATTTTTAACCAATCTTGTGCATCCAATATGTGATTTTGTGTCATTGGTTGCACATTTAGGTCATTTTCGTCCTCCCTAGGCTTATTCTAATCCAATTAGGGTTTTTAACCACTCTTGTGCATATAATAAGTGATTTTATGTCATTGGTAATCCAATTAGGTCATTTTCGTCCTCGCTAGGCTTATTATAATCTAATTAGGGTTTTTAACCATTCTTATGCATCCAATATGTGATTTTGTGTCATTTTGTGTCATTGGTTGAACATTAAGGTCATTTTCGTCCTCCCTAGGCTTATTCTAATCCAATTTTGGTTTTTAACCAATCTTATGCATCCAATATGTGATTTTGTGTCATTTTGCGTTATTGGTTGAACATTTAGGTCATTTTCGTCCTCCCTAGGCTTATTCTAATCCAATTAGGGTTTTTAACCAATCTTGTGCATCCAGTATGTGATTTTGTGTCATTTTGTGTCATTGGTTGAACATTTAGGTCATTTTCGTCCCCCCTAGGCTTATTCTAATCCAATTAGGGTTTTTAACAAATCTTGTGCATCCAATATGTGATTTTGTGTCATTGCTTGAACATTAAGGTCATTTCGTCCTCGCTAGGCTTATTCTAATCAAATTAGGGTTTTTAACCAATCTTGTGCATCCAATATGTGATTTTGTGTCATTGGTTGCACATTTAAGTCATTTTCGTCCTCCCTAGGCTTATTCTAATCCAATTAGGGTTTTCAACCAATCTTGTGCATCCAATATGTGATTTTGTGTCATTGGTTGAACATTTAGGTCATTTTGGTCCTCCCTAGGCTTATTCTAATCCAATTATGGTTTTTAACCAATCTTGTTCATATAATAAGTGATTTTGTGTCATTTGTAATCCAATTAGGTCATTTTCGTCCTCGCTAGGCTTATTCTAATCCAATTAGAATTTTTAACCAATCATGTGCATCCAATATGTGATTTTGTGTCATTTTGTGTTATTGGTTGAACATTTAGGTCATTTTCGTCATCCCTAGTCTTATTCTAATCCAATTAGGGTTTTTAACCAATCTTGTGCATCCAATATGTGATTTTGTGTCATTGGTTGAACATTTAGGTCATTTTCGTCCTCCCTAGGCTTATTCTAATCCAATTAGGGTTTCTAACTAATCTTGTGCATATAATAAGTGATTTTGTGTTATTGATAATCCAATAAGGTCATTTTCGTCCTCGCTAGGCTTATTCTAATCCAATTAGGGTTTTTAACCAATCTTGTGCATCCAATATAAGATTTTGTGTCATTCGTTGAACATTTAGCTCATTTTGGTCCTCCCTAGGCTTATTCTAATCCAATTATGGTTTTTAACCAATCTTGTTCATATAATAATTGATTTTGTGTCATTTGTAATCCGATTAGGTCATTTTCGTCCTCGCTAGGCTTATTCTAATCCAATTAGAATTTTTAACCAATCATGTGCATCCAATATGTGATTTTGTGTCATTTTGTGTTATTGGTTGAACATTTAGGTCATTTTCGTCCTCGCTAGGCTTATTCTAATCCAATTAGGGTTTTTAACCAATCTTGTGCATCCAATATGTGATTTTGTGTCATTGGTTGAACATTTAGGTCATTTTCGTCCTCCCTAGGCTTATTCTAATCCAATTAGGGTTTCTAACTAATCTTGTGCATATAATAAGTGATTTTGTGTTATTGGAAATCCAATAAGGTCATTTTCGTCCTCGCTAGGCTTATTCTAATCCAATTAGGGTTTTTAACCAATCTTGTGCATCCAATATAAGATTTTGTGTCATTGGTTGAACATTTAGCTCATTTTGGTCCTCCCTAGGCTTATTCTAATCCAATTATGGTTTTTAACCAATCTTGTTCATATAATAATTGATTTTGTGTCATTTGTAATCCGATTAGGTCATTTTCGTCCTCGCTAGGCTTATTCTAATCCAATTAGAATTTTTAACCAATCATGTGCATCCAATATGTGATTTTGTGTCATTTTGTGTTATTGGTTGAACATTTAGGTCATTTTCGTCCTCCCTAGGCTTATTCTAATCCAATTAGGGTTTTTAACCAATCTTGTGCATCCAATATGTGATTTTGTGTCATTGGTTGAACATTTAGGTCATTTTCGTCTTCCCTAGGCTTATTCTAATCCAATTAGGGTTTCTAACCAATCTTGTGCATATAATAAGTGATTTTGTGTTATTGGTAATCCAATAAGGTCATTTTCGTCCTCGCTAGGCTTATTCTAATCCAATTAGGGTTTTTAACCAATCTTGTGCATCCAATATAAGATTTTGTGTCATTGGTTGAACATTTAGCTCATTTTGGTCCTCCCTAGGCTTATTCTAATCCAATTATGGTTTTTAACCAATCTTGTTCATATAATAATTGATTTTGTGTCATTTGTAATCCGATTAGGTCATTTTCGTCCTCGCTAGGCTTATTCTAATCCAATAAGAATTTTTAACCAATCATGTGCATCCAATATGTGATTTTGTGTCGTTTTGTGTTATTGGTTGAACATTTAGGTCATTTTCGTCCTCCCTAGGCTTATTCTAATCCAATTAGGGTTTTTAACCAATCTTGTGCATCCAATATGTGATTTTGTGTCATTTTGTGTCATTGGTTGAACATTTAGGTCATTTTCGTCCTCCTTAGGCTTATTCTAATCCAATTAGGGTTTTTCACCAATCTTGTGCATCCAATATGTGATTTTATGTCATTTTGTGTCATTGGTTGAACATTTAGGTCATTTTCGTCCTCCCTAGGCTTATTCTAATCCAATTAGGGTTTCTAACCAATCTTGTGCATCCAATATGTGATTTTGTGTCATTTTGTGTCATTGGTTGAACATTTAGGTCATTTTCGTCCTCCCTAGGCTTATTGTAATCCAATTAGGGTTTTTAACCAATCTTGTGCATCCAATATATGATTTTGTGTCATTGGTTGAACATTTCGGTCATTTTCGTCCTCCCTAGGCTTATTCTAATCCAATTAGGGTTTTTAACCAATCTTGTGCATCCAATATGTGATTTTGTGTCATTTTGTGTCATTGGTTGAACATTTAGGTCATTTTCGTCCCCCCTAGGCTTATTCTAATCCAATTAGGGTTTTTAACAAATCTTGTGCAAATAATAAGTGATTTTATGTCATTGGTAATCCAATTAGGTCAAATTCGTCCTCGCTAGGCTTATTCTATTCCAATTAGGGTTTTTAACCAATCTTATGCATCCAATATGTGATTTTGTGTCATTTTGTGTCATTGGTTGAACATTTAGGTCATTTTCGTCCTCCCTAGGCTTATTCTAATCCAATTAGGGTTTTTAACCAATCTTGTGCATCCAATATGTGATTTTGTGTCATTTTGTGTCATTGGTTGAACATTTGGGTCATTTTTGTCCTCCCTAGGCTTATTCTAATCCAATTAGGGTTTTTAACCAATCTTGTGCATCCAATATGTGATTTTGTGTCATTGGTTTATCATTTAGGTCATTTTCGTCCTCCATAGCCCTATTCTAATCCAATTAGGATTTTTAACCGATCTTGTCTATCCAATATGTGATTTTGTGTCATTATGTGTCATTGGTTGAACATTTAGGTCATTTTCGTCCTCCCTAGGCTTATTCTAATCCAATTAGGGTTTTTAACCAATCTTGTGCATCCAATATGTGATTTTGTGTCATTGGTTGAGAATTTAGGTCATTTTCGTCCTCCCTAGGCTTATTCTAATCCAATTAGGGTTTTTAACCAATCTTGTGCATCCAATATGTGATTTTGTGTCATTGGTTGAACATTTAGGTCATTTTCGTCCTCCCTAGGCTTATTCTAATCCAATTAGGGTTTTTAACCACTCTTGTGCATATAATAAGTGATTTTATGTCATTGGTAATCCAATTAGGTCATTTTCGTCCTCGCTAGGCTTATTATAATCTAATTAGGGTTTTTAACCATTCTTATGCATCCAATATGTGATTTTGTGTCATTTTGTGTCATTGGTTGAACATTAAGGTCATTTTCGTCCTCCCTAGGCTTATTCTAATCCAATTTTGGTTTTTAACCAATCTTATGCATCCAATATGTGATTTTGTGTTATTTTGTGTCATTGGTTGAACATTTAGGTCATTTTCGTCCTCCCTAGGCTTATTCTAATCCAATTTGGGTTTTTAACCAATCTTGTGCATCCAATATGTGATTTTGTGTCATTTTGTGTCATTGGTTGAACATTTTGATCATTTTCGTCCTCCCTAGGCTTATTCTAATCCATTTAGGGTTTTTAACCAATCTTGTGCATCCAATATGTGATTTTGTGTCATTGGTTGCACATTTAGGTCATTTTCGTCCTCCCTAGGCTTATTCTAATCCAATTAGGGTTTGTAACCAATCTTGTGCATATAACAAGTGATTTTGTGTCATTTGTAATCCAATTAGGTCATTTTCGTCCTCGCTAAACATATTCTAATCCAATTAGGGTTTTTAACCAATCCTGTGCATCCAATATGTGATTTTGTGTCATTGGTTGAACATTTAGGTCATTTTGGTCCTCCCTATGCTTATTCTAATCCAATTAGGTTTTTTAACCAATCTTGTGCATCCAATATGTGATTTTGTGTCATTGGTTGAACATTTAGGTCATTTTGGTCCTCCCTAAGCTTATTCCAATCCAATTAGGGTTTTTAACCAATCTTGTGCATCAAATATGTGATTTTGTGTCATTGGGTACACATTTACGTCATTTTCGTCCTCCCTAGGCTTATTGTAATTAAATTAGGGTTTTTAACCAATCTGGTGCATCCAATATGTGATTTTGTGTCATTGGTTGCAAATTTAGGTCATTTTCGTCCCCCCTAGGCTTATTCTAATCCAATTAGAATTTTTAACCAATCTTATGCATCCAATATGTGATTTTGTGTCATTTTGTGTTATTGGTTGCACATTTAGGTCATTTTCGTCCTCCCTAGGCTTATTCTAATCCAATTAGGGTTTTTAACCACTCTTGTGCATATAATAAGTGATTTTATGTCATTGGTAATCCAATTAGGTCATTTTCGTCCTCGCTAGGCTTATTCTAATCCAATTAGGGTTTTTAACCATTCTTATGCATCCAATATGTGATTTTGTGTCATTTTGTGTCATTGGTTGAACATTTAGGTCATTTTCCTCCTCCCTAGGCTTGTTCTAATCCAATTTGGGTTTTTAACCAATCTTGTGCATCCAATATGTGATTTTGTGTCATTTTGTGTCATTGGTTGAACATTTAGGTCATTTTCGTCCTCCCTAGGCTTATTCTAATCCAATTAGGGTTTTTAACCAATCTTGTGCATCCAATATGTGATTTTGTGTCATTGGTTGAACATTTAGGTCATTTTCGTCCTCCTTTGGCTTATTCTAAACCAATTAGGGTTTTTAACCAATCTTGTGCATCCAATATGTGATTTTATGTCATTTTGTGTCATTGGTTGAACATTTAGGTCATTTTCGTCCTCCCTAGGCTTATTCTAATCCAATTAGGGTTTTTAACCAATCTTTTGCATCCAATATGTGATTTTGTGTCATTTTGTGTCATTGGTTGAACATTTAAGTCATTTTCGTCCTCCCTAGGCTTATTCTAATCCAATTAGGGTTTTTAACCAAAGTTGTGCATCCAATATGTGATTTTGTGTCATTTTGTGTCATTGGTTGAACATTTAGGTCATTTTCGTCCTCCCTAGGCTTATTCTAATCCAATTAGGGTTTTTAACCAATCTTGTGCATCCAATATGTGATTTTGTGTCATTGGTTGAACATTTAGGTCATTTTTGTCCTCCCTAGGCTTATTCTAATCCAATTAGGGTTTTTAACCAATCTTGTGCATCCAATATGTGATTTTGTGTCATTTTGTGTCATTGGTTGAACATTTAGGTCATTTTCGTCCTTGCTAGGCTTATTCTAATCCAATTAGGGTTTTTAACCAATCTTGTGCATCCAATATGTGATTTTGTGTCATTGGTTGAACATTTAGGTCATTTTCGTCCTCCCTAGGCTTATTCTAATCCAATTAGGGTTTTTAACCAATCTTGTGCATCCAATATGTGATTTTGTGTCATTTTGTGTCATTTGTTGAACATTTAGGTCATTTTCGTCCTCCCTAGGCTTATTCTAATCGAATTAGGGTTTTTAACCAATCTTGTGCATCCAATACGTGATTTTGTGTCATTTTGTGTCATTTGTTGCACATTTAGGTCATTTTCGTCCTCCGTAGGCTTATTCTACTCCAATTAGGGTTTTTAACCAATCTTGTGCATCCAATATCTGATTTTCTGTCATTTTGTGTCATTGGTTGGACATTTAGGTCATTTTCATCCTCCATAGGCTTATTCTAATCCAATTATGGTTTATAACCAATCTTGTGCATCCAATATGTGATTTTGTGTCATTGGTTGAACATTTAGGTCATTTTCGTCCTCCCTAGGCTTATTCTAATCCAATTAGGGTTTTTAACCAATCTTGTGCATCCAATATGTGATTTTGTATCATTTTCTGTCATCGGTTGAACATTTAGGTCATTTTCGTCCTCCATAGGCTTATTCTAATCCAATTAGGGTTTTTAACCAATCTTTTGCATCCAGTATGTGATTTTGAGTCATTTTGTGTCATCGATTGAACATTTAGGTCATTTTCGTCCTCCCTAGGCTTATTCTAATCCAATTAGGGTTTTTAACCAATCTTGTGCATCCAATATGTGATTTTGTGTCATTTTGTGTCATTTGTTGAACATTTAGGTCATTTTCGTCCTCCCTAGGCTTATTCTAATCCAATTTGGGTTTTTAACCAATCTTGTGCATCCAATATGTGATTTTGTGTCATTGGTTGAACATTTAGGTCATTTTCGTCCTCCCTAGGCTTATTCTAATCCAATTAGGGTTTTTAACCAACCTTGTGCATCCAATATGTGATTTTGTGTCATTTTGTGTCATTTGTTGAACATTTAGGTCATTTTCGTCCTCCGTAGGCTTATTCTAATCAAATTAGGGTTTTTAACCAATCTTGTGCATCCAATATGTGATTTTGAGTCATTGGTTGAACATTTAGGTCATTTTCGTCCTCCCTAGGCTTATTCTAATGCACTTAGGGTTTTTAACCAATCTTGTCCATCCAATATGTGATTTGGTGTCATTTTGTGTCATTGGTTGAACATTTAGGTCATTTTCGTCCTCCCTAGGCTTATTCTAATCCAATTTGGGTTTTTAACCAATCTTGTGCATCCAATATGTGATTTTGTGTCATTGGTTGAACATTTAGGTCATTTTCGTCCTCCATAGGCTTATTCTAATCCAATTAGCGTTTTTAACCAATCTTGTGCATCCAATATGTGATTTTGTGTCATTGGTTGAACATTTAGGTCATTTTCGTCCTCCCTAGGCTTATTCTAATCCAATTAGGGTTTTTAACCAATCTTGTGCATCCAATATGTGATTTTGTGTCATATTGTGTCATTGGTTGAACATTTAGGTCATATTCCTCCTCCCTAGGCTTATTCTAATCCAATTAGGATTTTTAACCAATCTTGTGCATCCAATATGTGATTTTGTGTCATTTTGTGTCATTGGTTGAACATTTAGGTCATTTTCGTCCTCCCTAGGCTTATTCTAATCCAATTAGGGTTTTTAACCAATCTTGTGCATCCAATATGTGATTTTGTGTCATTGGTTGAACATTTAGTTCATTTTCGTCCTCCCTAGGCTTATTCTATTCCATTTAGGGTTTTTAACCAATCTTCTGCATCCAATATGTGATTTTGTGTCATTTTGTGTCATTGGTTCAACATTTAGGTCATTTTCGTCCTCCCTAGGGTTATTTTAATCCAATTAGGATTTTTAACCAATCTTGTGCATCCAATATGTGATTTTGTGTCATTTTGTGTCATTGGTTGAACATTTAGGTCATTTTCGTCCTCCCTAGGCTTATTCTAATCCAATTAGGGTTTTTAACCAATCTTGTGCATCCAATATGTGATTTTGTGTCATTTTGTGTCATTGGTTGAACATTTAGGTCATATTCGTCCTCCCTAGGCTTATTCTAATCCAATTAAGGTTTTTAACCAATCTTGTGCATCCAATATGTGATTTTGTGTCATTTTGTGTCATTGGTTGAACATTTAGGTCATTTTCGTCCTCCCTAGGCTTATTCTAATCCAATTAGGGTTTTTAACCAATCTTGTGCATCCAATATGTGATTTTGTGTCATTTTGTGTCATTGGTTGAACATTTAGGTCATTTCGTCCTCCCTAGGCTTATTCTAAAACAATTAGGGTTTTTAACCAATCTTGTGCATCCAATATGTGATTTTGTGTCATTTTGTGTCATTGGTTGAACATTTAGGTCATTTTCGTCCTCCCTAGGCTTATTCTAATCCAATTAGGGTTTTTAACCAATCTTGTGCATCCAATATGTGATTTTGTGTCATTGGTTGAACATTTAGATCATTTTCGTCCTCCCTAGGCTTATTCTAATCCAATTAAGGTTTTTAACCGATCTTGTGCATCCAATATCTGATTTTATTTCATTTTGTGTCATTGGTTGAACACTTAGGTCATATTCGTCCTCCTTAGGCTTATTCTAATCCAATTATGGTTTTTAACCAATCTTGTGCATCCAATATGTGATTTTGTGTCATTTTGTATCATTGGATGAACATTTAGGTCATTTTCGTCCTCCCTAGGCTTATTCTAATCCAATTAGGGTTTTTAACCAATCTTGTGCATCCAATATGTGATTTTGTGTCATTTTGTGTCATTGGATGAACATTTAGGTCATTTTCGTCCTCCCTTGGCTTATTCTAATCCAATTAGGGTTTTTGACCAATCTTGTGCATCCAATATGTGATTTTGTGTCATTTTGTGTCATTGGATGAACATGTAGGTCATTTTCGTCTTCCCCAGGCTTATTCTAATCTAATTAGGATTTTTAATTAATCTTGTGCATCCAATATGTGATTTTGTGTCATTGGATGAACATTTAGGTCATTTTCGTCCTCCCTAGGCTTATTCTAATCCAATTAGGGTTTTTAACCAATCTTGTGCATCCAATATGTGATTTTGTGTCATTTTGTGTCATTGGTTGAACATTTCGGTCATTTTCGTCCTCCCTAGGCTTATTCTAATCCAATTAGGGTTTTTAACCAATCTTGTGCATCCAATATGTGATTTTGTGTCATTTTGTGTCATTGGTTGAACATTTAGGTCATTTTCGTCCCCCCTAGGCTTATTCTAATCCAATTAGGGTTTTTAACAAATCTTGTGCAAATAATAAGTGATTTTATGTCATTGGTAATCCAATTAGGTCATATTCGTCCTCGCTAGGCTTATTCTAATCCAATTACGGTTTTTAACCAATCTTATGCATCCAATATGTGATTTTGTGTCATTTTGTGTTATTGGTTAAACATTTAGGTCATTTTCGTCCTCCCTAGGGTTATTTTAATCCAATTTGGATTTTTAACCAATCTTGTGCATCCAATATGTGATTTTGTGTCATTGGTTGCACATTTAGGTCATTTTCGTCCTCCCTAGGCTTATTCTAATCCAATTAGGGTTTTTAACCACTCTTGTGCATATAATAAGTGATTTTATGTCATTGGTAATCCAATTAGGTCATTTTCGTCCTCGCTAGGCTTATTATAATCTAATTAGGGTTTTTAACCATTCTTATGCATCCAATATGTGATTTTGTGTCATTTTGTGTCATTGGTTGAACATTAAGGTCATTTTCGTCCTCCCTAGGCTTATTCTAATCCAATTTTGGTTTTTAACCAATCTTATGCATCCAATATGTGATTTTGTGTCATTTTGCGTTATTGGTTGAACATTTAGGTCATTTTCGTCCTCCCTAGGCTTATTCTAATCCAATTAGGGTTTTTAACCAATCTTGTGCATCCAGTATGTGATTTTGTGTCATTTTGTGTCATTGGTTGAACATTTAGGTCATTTTCGTCCCCCCTAGGCTTATTCTAATCCAATTAGGGTTTTTAACAAATCTTGTGCATCCAATATGTGATTTTGTGTCATTGCTTGAACATTAAGGTCATTTCGTCCTCGCTAGGCTTATTCTAATCAAATTAGGGTTTTTAACCAATCTTGTGCATCCAATATGTGATTTTGTGTCATTGGTTGCACATTTAAGTCATTTTCGTCCTCCCTAGGCTTATTCTAATCCAATTAGGGTTTTCAACCAATCTTGTGCATCCAATATGTGATTTTGTGTCATTGGTTGAACATTTAGGTCATTTTGGTCCTCCCTAGGCTTATTCTAATCCAATTATGGTTTTTAACCAATCTTGTTCATATAATAAGTGATTTTGTGTCATTTGTAATCCAATTAGGTCATTTTCGTCCTCGCTAGGCTTATTCTAATCCAATTAGAATTTTTAACCAATCATGTGCATCCAATATGTGATTTTGTGTCATTTTGCGTTATTGGTTGAACATTTAGGTCATTTTCGTCCTCCCTAGGCTTATTCTAATCCAATTAGGGTTTTTAACCAATCTTGTGCATCCAGTATGTGATTTTGTGTCATTTTGTGTTATTGGTTGAACATTTAGGTCATTTTCGTCCTCGCTAGGCTTATTCTAATCCAATTAGAATTTTTAACCAATCTTGTGCATCCAATATGTGATTTTGTGTCATTGGTTGAAAATTTAGGTCATTTTGGTCCTCCCTAGGCTAATTCTAATCCAATTATGGTTTTTAACCAATCTTGTTCATATAATAAGTGATTTTGTGTCATTTGTAATCCAATTAGGTCATTTTCGTCCTCGCTAGGCTTATTCTAATCCAATTAGAATTTTTAACCAATCATGTGCATCCAATATGTGATTTTGTGTCATTTTGCGTTATTGGTTGAACATTTAGGTCATTTTCGTCCTCCCTAGGCTTATTCTAATCCAATTAGGGTTTTTAACCAATCTTGTGCATCCAGTATGTGAATTTGTGTCATTTTGTGTCATTGGTTGAACATTTAGGTCATTTTCGTCCCCCCTAGGCTGATTCTAATCCAATTAGGGTTTTTAACAAATCTTGTGCATCCAATATGTGATTTTGTGTCATTGCTTGAACATTAAGGTCATTTCGTCCTCGCTAGGCTTATTCTAATCCAATTAGGGTTTTTAACCAATCTTGTGCATCCAATATGTGATTTTGTGTCATTGTTTGCACATTTAAGTCATTTTCGTCCTCCCTAGGCTTATTCTAATCCAATTAGGGTTTTCAACCAATCTTGTGCATCCAATATGTGATTTTGTGTCATTGGTTGAACATTTAGGTCATTTTGGTCCTCCCTAGGCTTATTCTAATCCAATTATGGTTTTTAACCAATCTTGTTCATATAATAAGTGATTTTGTGTCATTTGTAATCCAATTAGGTCATTTTCGTCCTCGCTAGGCTTATTCTAATCCAATTAGAATTTTTAACCAAACATGTGCATCCAATATGTGATTTTGTGTCATTTTGTGTTATTGGTTGAACATTTAGGTCATTTTCGTCCTCCCTAGGCTTATTCTAATCCAATTAGGGTTTTTAACCAATCTTGTGCATCCAATATGTGATTTTATGTCATTTTGTGTCATTGGTTGAACATTTAGGTCATTTTCGTCCTGCATAGGCTTATTCTAATCCAATTAAGATTTTTAACCAATCTTGTGTATCCAATATGTGATTTTGTGTCATTGGTTGAACATTTAGGTCATTTTCGTCCTCCCTAGGCTTATTCTAATCCAATTAGGGTTTTTAACCAATCTTGTGCATCCAATATGTGATTTTGTGTCATTGGTTGAACATTTAGGTCATTTTGGTCCACCCTAGGCTTATTCTAATCCAATTAGGGTTTTTAACCAATCTTGTGCATCCAATATGTTATTTTGTGTCATTGGTTGAACATTTAGGTCATTTTCGTCCTCCCTAGGCTTATTCTAATCCAATTAGGGTTTTTAACCAATCTTGTGCATCCAATATGTGATTTTGTGTCATTTTGTGTCATTGGTTGAACATTTAGGTCATTTTCGTCCTCCCTAGGCATATTCTAATCCAATTACGATTTTTAACCAATCTTGTGCATCCAATATGTGATTTTGTGTCATTTTGTGTCATTGGTTGAACATTTAGGTCATTTTCGTCCTCCCTAGGCTTATTCTAATCCAATTAGGGTTTTTAACCAATCTTGTGCATCCAATATGTGATTTTGTGTAATTTTGGGTCATTGGTTGAACATTTAGGTCATTTTCGTCCTCCCCAGGCTTATTCTAATCCAATTAGGGTTTTTAACCAATCTTGTGCATCCAATATGTGATATTGTGTCATTGGTTAAACATTTAGGTCATTTTCGTCCTCCCTAGGCTTATACTAATCCAATTAGGGTTATTAACATATCTTGTGCATCCAATATGTGATTTTGTGTCAATGGTTGAACATTTAGGTAATTTTCGTCCTCCCTAGGCTTATTCTAATCCAATTAGGGTTTTTAACCAATCTTGTGCATCCAATATGTGATTTTGTGTCATTTTGTGTCATTGGTTGAACATTTAGGTCATTTTCGTCCTCCCTAGGCTTATTCTAATCTAATTAGGGTTTTTAACCAATCTTGTGCATCCAATATGTGATTTTGTGTCATTTTGTATCATTGGTTGAACATTTAGGTCATTTTCGTCCTCCCTAGGCTTATTCTAATCCAATTAGGGTTTTTAACCAATCTTGTGCATCCAATATGTGATTTTGTGTCATTTTGTGTCATTGGTTGAACATTTAGGTCATTTTCGTCCTCCCTAGGCTTATTCTAATCCAATTAGAGTTTTTAACCAATCTTGTGCATCCAATACGTGATTTTGTGTCATTTGTTGAACATTTAGGTCATTTTCGTCATCGCTATGCTTATTCTAATCCAATTAGGGTTTTTAACCAATCTTGTGCATCCAATATGTGATTTTGTGTCATTTTGTGTCATTGGTTGAACATTTAGGTCATTTTCGTCCTCCCTAGGCTTATTCTAATCCAATTAGGGTTTTTAACCAATCTTGTGCATCCAATATGTGATTTTGTGTCATTTTGTGTCATTGGTTGAACATTTAGGTCATTTTTATCATTGCTAGGCTTATTCTAATCCAATTAGGGTTTTTAACCAATATTGGGCATCCAATATTTGATTTTGTGTCATTGGTTGCACATTTAGGTCATTTTCGTCCTCCCTAGGCTTATTCTAATCCAATTAGGGTTTTTAACCAATCTTGTGCATCCAATATGTGATTTTGTGTCATTTTGTGTCATTGGTTGAACATTTAGATCATTTTCGTCCTCCCTAAGCTTATTCTAATCCAATTAGGGTTTTTAACCAATATTGTGCATCCAATATGTGATTTTGTGTCATTTTGTGTCATTGGTTGAACATTTAGGTCATTTTCGTCCTCCCTAGGCTTATTCTAATCCAATTAGGGTTTTTAACCAATCTTGTGCATCCAATATGTGATTTTGTGTCATTGGTTAAACATTTAGGTCATTTTCGTCCCCCTTAGGCTTATTCTAATCCAACTAGGGTTTTTAACCAATCTTGTGCATCCAATATGTGATTTTGTGTCATTTTGTGTCATCGGTTAAACATTTAGGTTATTTTCGTCCTCCCTAGGCTTATTCTAATCCAATTAGGGTTTTTAACCAATCTTGTGCATCCAATATGTGATTTTGTGTCATTTTGTGTCATTGGTTGAACATTTAGGTCATTTTCGTCCTCCCTAGGCTTATTCTAATCCAATTAGGGTTTTTAACCAATCTTGTGCATCCAATATGTGAATCTGTGTCATTTTGTGTCATTGGTTGAACATTTAGGTCATTTTCGTCCTCCCTAGGCTTATTCTAATCCAATTAGGGTTTTTAACCAATCTTGTGCATCCAATATGTGATTTTGTGTCATTGGTTGAGCATTTAGGTCATTTTCGTCCTCCCTAGGCTTATTCTAATCCAATTAGGGTTTTTAACCAATCTTGTGCATCCAATATGTGATTTTGTGTTATTTTGTGTCATTGGTTGAACATTTAGGTCATTTTCGTCCTCCCTAGGCTTATTCTAATCCAATTTGGGTTTTTAACCAATCTTGTGCATCCAATATGTGATTTTGTGTCATTTTGTGTCATTGGTTGAACATTTTGATCATTTTCGTCCTCCCTAGGCTTATTCTAATCCATTTAGGGTTTTTAACCAATCTTGTGCATCCAATATGTGATTTTGTGTCATTGGTTGCACATTTAGGTCATTTTCGTCCTCCCTAGGCTTATTCTAATCCAATTAGGGTTTGTAACCAATCTTGTGCATATAACAAGTGATTTTGTGTCATTTGTAAACCAATTAGGTCATTTTCGTCCTCGCTAAACATATTCTAATCCAATTAGGGTTTTTAACCAATCCTGTGCATCCAATATGTGATTTTGTGTCATTGGTTGAACATTTAGGTCATTTTGGTCCTCCCTATGCTTATTCTAATCCAATTAGGTTTTTTAACCAATCTTGTGCATCCAATATGTGATTTTGTGTCATTGGTTGAACATTTAGGTCATTTTGGTCCTCCCTAAGCTTATTCCAATCCAATTAGGGTTTTTAACCAATCTTGTGCATCAAATATGTGATTTTGTGTCATTGGGTACACATTTACGTCATTTTCGTCCTCCCTAGGCTTATTGTAATTAAATTAGGGTTTTTAACCAATCTGGTGCATCCAATATGTGATTTTGTGTCATTGGTTGCAAATTTAGGTCATTTTCGTCCCCCCTAGGCTTATTCTAATCCAATTAGAATTTTTAACCAATCTTATGCATCCAATATGTGATTTTGTGTCATTTTGTGTTATTGGTTGCACATTTAGGTCATTTTCGTCCTCCCTAGGCTTATTCTAATCCAATTAGGGTTTTTAACCACTCTTGTGCATATAATAAGTGATTTTATGTCATTGGTAATCCAATTAGGTCATTTTCGTCCTCGCTAGGCTTATTCTAATCCAATTAGGGTTTTTAACCATTCTTATGCATCCAATATGTGATTTTGTGTCATTTTGTGTCATTGGTTGAACATTTAGGTCATTTTCGTCCTCCCTAGGCTTATTCTAATCCAATTTGGGTTTTTAACCAATCTTGTGCATCCAATATGTGATTTTGTGTCATTTTGTGTCATTGGTTGAACATTTAGGTCATTTTCGTCCTCCCTAGGCTTATTCTAATCCAATTAGGGTTTTTAACCATTCTTGTGCATCCAATATGTGATTTTGTGTCATTGGTTGAACATTTAGGTCATTTTCGTCCTCCCTAGGCTCTTTCTAATCCAATTAAGGTTTTTAACCAATCTTGTGCATCCAATATGTGATTTTGTGTCATTTTGTGTCATTGGTTGAACATTTAGGTCATTTTCGTCCTCCCTAGGCTTATTCTAATCCAATTAGGGTTTTTAACCAATCTTGTGCATCCAATATGTGATTTTGTGTCATTTTGTGTCATTGGTTGAACATTTAGGTCATTTTCGTCCTCCCTAGGCTTATTCTAATGCAATTACGGTTTTTAACCAATCATGTGCATTCAATATCTGATTTTGTGTTATTTTGTGTCATTGGTTGAACATTTAGGTCATTTTTGTCGTCCCTAGGCTTATTCTAATCCAATTAGGGTTTTTAACCAATCTTGTGCATCCAATATGTGATTTTGTGTCATTTTGTGTCATTGGTTGAACATTTAGGTCATTTTCGTCCTCCCTAGGCTTATTCTAATCCAATTAGCGTGTTTAACCAATCTTGTGCATCCAATATGTGATTTTGTGTGATTTTCTGTCACTGGTTGAACATTTAGGTCATTTTTGTCCTCCATAGGCTAATTCTAATCCAATTAGGGTTTTTAACCAATCTTGTGCATCCAATATGTGATTTTGTGTCATTTTGTGTCATTGGTTGAACATTTAGGTCATTTTCGTCCTCCCTAGGCTTATTCTAATCCAATTAGGGTTTTTAACCAATCTTGTGCATCCAATATGTGATTTTGTGTCATTTTGTGTCCTTGGTTGAACATTTCGGTCATTTTCGTCCTCCCTAGGCTTATTCTAATCCAATTACGGTTTTTAACAAATCTTGTGCATCCAATATGTGATTTTGTGTAATTGGTTGAACATTTAGGTCATTTTCGTCGTCCCTAGGCTTATTCTAATCCAATTAGGGTTTTTAACCAATCTTGTGCATCCAATATGTGATTTTGTGTCATTTTGTGTCATTGGTTGAACATTTAGGTCATTTTCGTCCTCCCTAGGCTTATTCTAATCCAATTAGGGTTTTTAACCAATCTTGTGCATCCAATATGTGATTTTGTGTCATTTTGTGTTATTGGTTGAACATTTACGTCATTTTCGTCCTCCATAGGCTTATTCTAATCCAATTACGGTGTTTAACCTATCTTGTGCATCCAATATGTGATTTTGTGTCATTTTGAGTCATTGGTTGAACATTTAGATCATATTCGTCCTCCCTGGCTTATTCTAATCCAATTAGGGTTTATAACCAATCTTGTGCATCCAATACGTGATATTGTGTCATTTTGTGTCATTGGTTGAACATTTAGGCCATTTTTGTCCTCCCTAGGCTTATTCTAATCCACATAGGATTTTTAACCAATCTTGTGCATCCAATATGTGATTTTGTGTCATTTTGTGTCATTGGTTGAACATTTAGGTCATTTTCGTCCTCCCTAGGCTTATTCTAATCCAATTAGGGTTTTTAACCAATCTTGTGCATCCAATATGTGATTTTGTGTCATTGGTTGAACATTTAGGTCATTTTCATCCTCCCTAGGCTTATTCTAATCATATTAGGGTTTTTAACCAATCTTGTGCATCCAATATGTGATTTTGTGTCATTTTGTGTCATTGGTTGAACATTTAGGTCATTTTCGTCCTCCCTAGGCTTATTCTAATCCAATTAGGGTTTTTAACCAATCTTGTGCATCCAATATGTGATTTTCTGTCATTGGTTGAACATTTAGCTCATTTTCGTCCTACCTAGACTTATTCGAATCCAATAAGGGTTTTTAACCAATCTTGTGCATCCAATATGTGATTTTGTGTCATTTTGTGTCATTGGTTGAACATTTAGGTCATTTTCGTCCTCCCTAGGCTTATTCTAATCCAATAAGGGTTTTTAACCAATCTTGTGCATCCAATATGTGATTTTGTGTCATTTTGTGTCGTTTGTTGAACATTTAGGTCATTTTCGTCCTCCCTAGGCTTATTCTAATCCAATTAGGGTTTTTAACCAATCTTGTGCATCCAATATGTGATTTTGTGTCATTTTGTGTCATTGGTTGAACATTTAGGTCATTTTCGTCCTCCCTAGGCTTATTCTAATCCAATAAGGGTTTTTAACCAATCTTGTGCATGCAATATGTGATTTTGTGTCATTTTGTGTCATTGGTTGAACATTTCGGTCATTTTCGTCCTCCCTAGGCTTATTCTAATCCAATTAGGGTTTTTAACCAATCTTGTGCATCCAATATGTGATTTTGTGTCATTTTGTGTCATTGGTTGAACATTTAGGTCATTTTCGTCCCCCCTAGGCTTATTCTAATCCAATTAGGGTTTTTAACAAATCTTGTGCAAATAATAAGTGATTTTATGTCATTGGTAATCCAATTAGGTCAAATTCGTCCTCGCTAGGCTTATTCTAATCCAATTAGGGTTTTTAACCAATCTTATGCATCCAATATGTGATTTTGTGTCATTTTCTGTTATTGGTTAAACATTTAGGTCATTTTCGTCCTCCCTAGGCTTATTTTAATCCAATTTGGATTTTTAACCAATCTTGTGCATCCAATATGTGATTTTGTGTCATTGGTTGCACATTTAGGTCATTTTCGTCCTCCCTAGGCTTATTCTAATCCAATTAGGGTTTTTAACCACTCTTGTGCATATAATAAGTGATTTTATGTCATTGGTAATCCAATTAGGTCATTTTCGTCCTCGCTAGGCTGATTCTAATCCAATTAGGGTTTTTAACCATTCTTATGCATCCAATATGTGATTTTGTGTCATTTTGTGTCATTGGTTGAACATTTAGGTCATTTTCGTCCTCCCTAGGCTTATTCTAATCCAATTTGGGTTTTTAACCAATCTTGTGCATCCAATATGTGATTTTGTGTCATTTTGTGTTATTGGTTAAACATTTAGGTCATTTTCGTCCTCCCTAGGCTTATTTTAATCCAATTTGGATTTTTAACCAATCTTGTGCATCCAATATGTGATTTTGTGTCATTGGTTGCACATTTAGGTCATTTTCGTCCTCCCTATGCTTATTCTAATCCAATTAGGGTTTTTAATTACTCTTGTGCATATAATAAGTGATTTTATGTCATTGGTAATCCAATTAGGTCATTTTCGTCCGAGCTAGGCTTATTCTAATCCAATTAGGGTTTTTAACCATTCTTATGCATCCAATATGTGATTTTGTGTCATTTTGTGTCATTGGTTGAACATTTAGGTCATTTTCGTCCTCCCTAGGCTTATTCTAATCCAATTTGGGTTTTTAACCAATCTTGTGCATCCAATATGTGATTTTGTGTCATTTTGTGTCATTGGTTGAACATTTAGGTCATTTTCGTCCTCCCTAGGCTTATTCTAATCCAATTAGGGTTTTTAACCAATCTTGTGCATCCAATATGTGATTTTGTGTCATTGGTTGAACATTTAGGTCATTTTGGTCCTCCCAAGGCTTATTCTAATCCAATTATGGTTTTTAACCAATCTTGTTCATATAATAAGTGATTTTGTGTCATTTGTAATCCAATTAGGTCATTTTCGTCCTCGCTAGGCTTATTCTAATCCAATTAAAATTTTTAACCAATCATGTGCATCCAATATGTGATTTTGTGTCATTTTGCGTTATTGGTTGAACATTTAGGTCATTTTCGTCCTCCCTAGGCTTATTCTAATCCAATTAGGGTTTTTAACCAATCTTGTGCATCCAGTATGTGATTTTGTGTCATTTTGTGTCATTGGTTGAACATTTAGGTCATTTTCGTCCCCCCTAGGCTTATTCTAATCCAATTAGGGTTTTTAACAAATCTTGTGCATCCAATATGTGATTTTGTGTCATTGCTTGAACATTAAGGTCATTTCGTCCTCGCTAGGCTTATTCTAATCAAATTAGGGTTTTTAACCAATCTTGTGCATCCAATATGTGATTTTGTGTCATTGGTTGCACATTTAAGTCATTTTCGTCCTCCCTAGGCTTATTCTAATCCAATTAGGGTTTTCAACCAATCTTGTGCATCCAATATGTGATTTTGTGTCATTGGTTGAACATTTAGGTCATTTTGGTCCTCCCTAGGCTTATTCTAATCCAATTATGGTTTTTAACCAATCTTGTTCATATAATAAGTGATTTTGTGTCATTTGTAATCCAATTAGGTCATTTTCGTCCTCGCTAGGCTTATTCTAATCCAATTAGAATTTTTAACCAATCATGTGCATCCAATATGTAATTTTGTGTCATTTTGTGTTATTGGTTGAACATTTAGGTCATTTTCGTCCTCGCTAGGCTTATTCTAATCCAATTAGGGTTTTTAACCAATCTTGTGCATCCAATATGTGATTTTGTGTCATTGGTTGAACATTTAGGTCATTTTCGTCCTCCCTAGGCTTATTCTAATCCAATTAGGGTTTTTAACCACTCTTGTGCATATAATAAGTGATTTTATGTCATTGGTAATCCAATTAGGTCATTTTCGTCCTCGCTAGGCTTATTCTAATCCAATTAGGGTTTTTAACCAATCTTATGCATCCAATATGTGATTTTGTGTCATTTTGTGTTATTGGTTAAAAATTTAGGTCATTTTCGTCCTCCCTAGGCTTATTTTAATCCAATTTGGATTTTTAACCAATCTTGTGCATCCAATATGTGATTTTGTGTCATTGGTTGCACATTTAGGTCATTTTCGTCCTCCCTAGGCTTATTCTAATCCAATTAGGGTTTTTAACCAATCTTGTGCATATAATAAGTGATTTTTTGTCATTGGTAATCCAATTAGGTCATTTTTGTCCTCGCTAGGCTTATTCTAATCCAATTAGGGTTTTTAACCAATCTTGTGCATCCAATATGTTATTTTGTGTCATTTTGTGTCATTGGTTGAACATTTAGGTCATTTCGTCCTCCCTAGGCTTATTCTAATCCATTTAGGGTTTTTAACCAATCTTGTGCATCCAATATGTGATTTTTTGTCATTGGTTGCACATTTAGGTCATTTTCATCCTCCCTATGCTTATTCTAATCCAATTAGGGTTTTTAACCAATCTTGTGCATATAATAAGTGATTTTTTGTCATTGGTAATCCAATTAGGTCATTTTCGTCCTCCCTAGGCTTATTCTAATCCAATTAGGGTTTTTAACCAATCTTGTGTATCCAATATGTGATTTTGTGTCATTGGTTGCACATTTAGGTTATTTTCGTCCTCCCTAGGCTTATTCTAATCCAATTAGGGTTTTTAACCAATCTTGTGCATATAATAAGTGATTTTTTGTCATTGGTAATCCAATTAGGTCATTTTCGTCCTCCCTCGGCTTATTCTCACCCAATTTGGGTTTTTAACCAATCTTGTGCATCCAATATGTGATTTTGTGTCATTTTGTGTCATTGGTTGAACATTTTGGTCATTTTCGTCCTCCCTAGGCTTATTCTAATCCATTTAGGGTTTTTAACCAATCTTGTGCATCCAATATGTGATTTTGTGTCATTGGTTGCACATTTAGGTCATTTTCGTCCACCCTAGGCTTATTCTAATCCAATTAGGGTTTTTAACCACTCTTGTGCATATAATAAGTGATTTTATGTCATTGGTAATCCAATTAGGTCATTTTCGTCCTCGCTAGGCTGATTCTAATCCAATTAGGGTTTTTAACCATTCTTATGCATCCAGTATGTGATTTTGTGTCATTTTGTGTCATTGGTTGAACATTTAGGTCATTTTCGTCCTCCCTAGGCTTATTCTAATCCAATTTGGATTTTTAACCAATCTTATGCATCCAATATGTGATTTTGTGTCATTTTGTGTCATTGGTTGAACATTTAGGTCATTTTCGTCCTCCCTAGGCTTATTCTAATCCAATTTGGGTTTTAACCAATCTTGTGCATCCAATATGTGATTTTGTGTCATTTTGTGTCATTGGTTGAACATTTTGGTCATTTTCGTCCTCCCTAGGCTTATTCTAATCCATTTAGGGTTTTTAACCAATCTTGTGCATCCAATATGTGATTTTGTGTCATTGGTTGCACATTTAGGTCATTTTCGTCCTCCCTAGGCTTATTCTAATCCAATTAGGGTTTGTAACCAATCTTGTGCATATAACAAGTGATTTTGTGTCATTTGTAATCCAATTAGGTCATTTTCGTCCTCGCTAAACATATTCTAATCCAATTAGGGTTTTTAACCAATCCTGTGCATCCAATATGTGATTTTGTGTCATTGGTTGAACATTTAGGTCATTTTGGTCCTCCCTATGCTTATTCTAATCCAATTAGG
>JBBPBQ010000006.1:487859-503453 GCA_037974755.1 Cicer yamashitae
TCCAATATGTGATTTTGTGTCATTTTGTGTCATTGGTTGAACATTTAGGTCATTTTCGTCCTCCCTAGGCTTATTCTAATCCAATTAGGGTTTTTATCCAATCTTGTGCATCCATTATGTGATTTTGTGTCATTGGTTGCACATTTAGGTCATTTTCGTCCTCCCTAGGCTTATTCTAATCCAATTAGGGTTTTTAACAATTCTTGTGCATCCAATATGTGATTTTGTGTCATTGGTTGAACATTAAGGTCATTTTGGTCCTCCCTATGCTTATTCTAAGCCAATTAGGGTTTTTAACCAATCTTGTGCATCCAATATGTGATTTTGTGTCATTGGTTGCACATTTAGGTCATTTTCGTCCTCCCTAGGCTTATTGTAATCCAATTAGGGTTTTTAACCAATCTTGTGCATCCAATATGTGATTTTGTGTCATGGTTGAACATTTAGGTCATTTTCGTCCTCCCTAGGCTTATTCTAATCCAATTAGGGTTTTTAACCAATCTTGTGCATATAATAAGTGATTTTATGTCATTGGTAATCCAATTAGGTCATTTTCGTCCTCGCTAGGCTTATTCGAATCCAATTAGAATTTTTAACCAATCTTATGCATTCAATATGTGATTTTGTGTCATTTTGTGTTATTGGTTGAACATTTAGGTCATTTTCGTCCTCCCTAGGCTTATTCTAATCCAATTAGGGTTTTTAACCAATCTTGTGCATCAAATAAATGATTTTGTGTCATTTTGTGTCATTGGTTGAACATTTAGGTCATTTTCGTCCCCCAAAGGCTTATTCTAATCCAATTAGGGTTTTTAACCAATCTTGTGCATCCAATATGTGATTTTGTGTCATTGGTTGAACATTTAGGTCATTTTCGTCCTCCCTAGGCTTATTCTAATCCAATTAGGGTTTTTAACCACTCTTGTGCATATAATAAGTGATTTTATGTCATTGGTAATCCAATTAGGTCATTTTCGTCCTCGCTAGGCTTATTCTAATCCAATTAGGGTTTTTAACCAATCTTATGCATCCAATATGTGATTTTGTGTCATTTTGTGTTATTGGTTAAAAATTTAGGTCATTTTCGTCCTCCCTAGGCTTATTTTAATCCAATTTGGATTTTTAACCAATCTTGTGCATCCAATATGTGATTTTGTGTCATTGGTTGCACATTTAGGTCATTTTCGTCCTCCCTAGGCTTATTCTAATCCAATTAGGGTTTTTAACCACTCTTGTGCATATAATAAGTGATTTTATGTCATTGGTAATCCAATTAGGTCATTTTCGTCCTCGCTAGGCTTATTCTAATCCAATTAGGGTTTTTAACCATTCTTATGCATCCAATATGTGATTTTGTGTCATTTTGTGTCATTGGTTGAACAATTAGGTCATTTTCGTCCTCCCTAGGCTTATTCTAATCCAATTTGGGTTTTTAACCAATCTTGTGCATCCAATATGTGATTTTGTGTCATTTTGTGTCATTGGTTGAACATTTAGGTCATTTTCGTCCTCCCTAGGCTTATTCTAATCCAATTAGGGTTTTTAACCAATCTTGTCCATCCAATATGTGATTTTGTGTCATTTTTTGTTATTGGTTGAACATTTAGGTCATTTTCGTCCTCCCTAGGCTTATTCTAATCCAATTAGGGTTTTTAACCAATCTTGTGCATCCAATATGTGATTTTGTGTCATTTTGTGTCATTGGTTGAACATTTAGGTCATTTTCGTCCTCCCTATGCTTGTTCTAATGCAATTAGGGTTTTTAACCAATCTTGTGCATCCAATATGTGATTTTGTGTCATTGGTTGCACATTTAGGTCATTTTTGTCCTCCCTAGGCTTATTCTAATCCAATTAGGGTTTTTAACCAATCTTGTGCATATAATAAGTGATTTTATGTCATTGGTAATCCAATTAGGTCATTTTCGTCCTCCCTAGGCTTATTCTAATCCAATTAGGGTTTTTAACCAATCTTATGCATCCATTATGTGATTTTGTGTCATTTTGTGTCATTGGTTGAACATTTAGGTCATTTTCGTCCTCCCTAGGCTTATTCTCACCCAATTTTGGTTTTTAACCAATCTTGTGCATCCAATATGTGATTTTGTGTCATTTTGTATCATTGGTTGAACATTTTGGTCATTTTCGTCCTCCCTAGGCTTATTCTAATCCATTTAGGGTTTTTAACCAATCTTGTGCATCCAATATGTGATTTTGTGTCATTGGTTGCACATTTAGGTCATTTTCGTCCTCCCTAGGCTTATTCTAATCCAATTAGGGTTTTTAACCAATCTTGTGCATATAATAAGTGATTTTGTGTTATTGGTAATCCAATAAGGTCATTTTCGTCCTCGCTAGGCTTATTCTAATCCAATTAGGGTTTTTAACCAATCTTGTGCATCCAATATGTGATTTTGTGTCATTGGTTGAACATTTAGCTCATTTTGGTCCTCCCTAGGCTTATTCTAATCCAATTATGGTTTTTAACCAATCTTGTTCATATAATAATTGATTTTGTGTCATTTGTAATCCGATTAGGTCATTTTCGTCCTCGCTAGGCTTATTCTAATCCATATAGAATTTTTAACCAATCATGTGCATCCAATATGTGATTTTGTGTCATTTTGTGTTATTGGTTGAACATTTAGGTCATTTTCGTCCTCCCTAGGCTTATTCTAATCCAATTAGGGTTTTTAACCAATCTTGTGCATCCAATATGTGATTTTGTGTCATTTTGTGTCATTGGTTGAACATTTTGGTCATTTTCGTCCTCCCTAGGCTTATTCTAATCCATTTAGGGTTTTTAACCAATCTTGTGCATCCAATATGTGATTTTGTGTCATTGGTTGCACATTTAGGTCATTTTCGTCCACCCTAGGCTTATTCTAATCCAATTAGGGTTTTTAACCACTCTTGTGCATATAATAAGTGATTTTATGTCATTGGTAATCCAATTAGGTCATTTTCGTCCTCGCTAGGCTGATTCTAATCCAATTAGGGTTTTTAACCATTCTTATGCATCCAATATGTGATTTTGTGTCATTTTGTGTCATTGGTTGAACATTTAGGTCATTTTCGTCCTCCCTAGGCTTATTCTAATCCAATTTGGGTTTTTAACCAATCTTGTGCATCCAATATGTGATTTTGTGTCATTTTGTGTCATTGGTTGAACATTTTGGTCATTTTCGTCCTCCCTAGGCTTATTCTAATCCATTTAGGGTTTTTAACCAATCTTGTGCATCCAATATGTGATTTTGTGTCATTGGTTGCACATTTAGGTCATTTTCGTCCTCCCTAGGCTTATTCTAATCCAATTAGGGTTTGTAACCAATCTTGTGCATATAACAAGTGATTTTGTGTCATTTGTAATCCAATTAGGTCATTTTCGTCCTCGCTAAACATATTCTAATCCAATTAGGGTTTTTAACCAATCCTGTGCATCCAATATGTGATTTTGTGTCATTGGTTGAACATTTAGGTCATTTTGGTCCTCCCTATGCTTATTCTAATCCAATTAGGTTTTTTAACCAATCTTGTGCATCCAATATGTGATTTTGTGTCATTGGTTGAACATTTAGGTCATTATGGTCCTCCCTATGCTTATTCCAATCCAATTAGGGTTTTTAACCAATCTTGTGCATCAAATATGTGATTTTGTGTCATTGGGTGCACATTTACGTCATTTTCGTCCTCCCTAGGCTTATTGTAATTAAATTAGGGTTTTTAACCAATCTGGTGCATCCAATATGTGATTTTGTGTCATTGGTTGCACATTTAGGTCATTTTCGTCCCCCCTAGGCATATTCTAATCCAATTAGAATTTTTAACCAATCTTATGCATCCAATATGTGATTTTGTGTCATTTTGTGTTATTGGTTGCACATTTAGGTCATTTTCGTCCTCCCTAGGCTTATTCTAATCCAATTAGGGTTTTTAACCACTCTTGTGCATATAATAAGTGATTTTATGTCATTGGTAATCCAATTAGGTCATTTTCGTCCTCGCTAGGCTTATTCTAATCCAATTAGGGTTTTTAACCATTCTTATGCATCCAATATGTGATTTTGTGTCATTTTGTGTCATTGGTTGAACATTTAGGTCATTTTCCTCCTCCCTAGGCTTGTTCTAATCCAATTTGGGTTTTTAACCAATCTTGTGCATCCAATATGTGATTTTGTGTCATTTTGTGTCATTGGTTGAACATTTAGGTCATTTTCGTCCTCCCTAGGCTTATTCTAATCCAATTAGGGTTTTTAACCAATCTTGTGCATCCAATATGTGATTTTGTGTCATTGGTTGAACATTTAGGTCATTTTGGTCCTCCCAAGGCTTATTCTAATCCAATTATGGTTTTTAATCAATCTTGTTCATATAATAAGTGATTTTGTGTCATTTGTAATCCAATTAGGTCATTTTCGTCCTCGCTAGGCTTATTCTAATCCAATTAGAATTTTTAACCAATCATGTGCATCCAATATGTGATTTTGTGTCATTTTGCGTTATTGGTTGAACATTTAGGTCATTTTCGTCCTCCCTAGGCTTATTCTAATCCAATTAGGGTTGTTAACCAATCTTGTGCATCCAGTATGTGATTTTGTGTCATTTTGTGTCATTGGTTGAACATTTAGGTCATTTTCGTCCCCCCTAGGCTTATTCTAATCCAATTAGGGTTTTTAACAAATCTTGTGCATCCAATATGTGATTTTGTGTCATTGCTTGAACATTAAGGTCATTTCGTCCTCGCTAGGCTTATTCTAATCCAATTAGGGTTTTTAACCAATCTTGTGCATCCAATATGTGATTTTGTGTCATTGGTTGCACATTTAAGTCATTTTCGTCCTCCCTAGGCTTATTCTAATCCAATTAGGGTTTTTAACCAATCTTGTGCATCCAATATGTGATTTTGTGTCATTGGTTGAACATTTAGGTCATTTTGGTCCTCCCTAGGCTTATTCTAATCCAATTATGGTTTTTAACCAATCTTGTTCATATAATAAGTGATTTTGTGTCATTTGTAATCCAATTAGGTCATTTTTGTCCTCTATAGGCTTATTCTAATTCAATTAGAATTTTTAACCAATCATGTGCATCCAATATGTGATTTTGTGTCATTTTGTGTTATTGGTTGAACATTTAGGTCCTTTTCGTCCTCCCTAGGCTTATTCTAATCCAATTAGGGTTTTTAACCAATCTTGTGCATCCAATATGTGATTTTGTGTCATTGGTTGAACATTTAGGTCATTTTCGTCCTCCCTAGGCTTATTCTAATCCAATTAGGTATTTTAACCAATCTTGTGCATATAATAAGTTATTTTGTGTCATTGGTAATCCAATTAGGTCATTTTCGTCCTCGCTAGGCTTATTCTAATCCAATTAGGGTTTTTAACCAATCTTGTGCATCCAATATGTGATTTTGTGTCATTTTGTGTCATTGGTTGAACATTTAGTTCATTTTCGTTCTCCCTAGGCTTATTCTAATCCAATTAGGGTTTTTAACCAATCTTGTGCATCCAATATGTGATTTTGTGTCATTTTGTGTCATTGGTTGAACATTTAGGTCATTTTCGTCCTCCCTAGGCTTATTCTAATCCAATTAGGGTTTTTAACCAATCTTGTGCATCCAATATGTATTTTGTGTCATTTTGTGTCATTGGTTGAACATTTAGGTCATTTTCGTCCTCCTTAGGCTTATTCTAATCCAATTAGGGTTTTTAACCAGTCTTGTGCATCCAATATGTGATTTTGTGTCATTGGTTGAACATTTAGGTCATTTTCATCCTCCCTAGGCTTATTCTAATCCAATTAGGGTTTTTAACCAATCTTGTGCATCCAATATGTGATTTTGTGTCATTGGTTGAACATTTAGGTCATTTTCGTCCTCCTTAGGCTTATTCTAATCCAATTAGGGTTTCTAACCAATCTTGTGCATCCAATATGTGATTTTCTGTCATTTTATGTCAATGGTTGAACATTTACGTCATTTTCGTCCTCCCTAGGCTTATTATAATCCAATTAGGGTTTTTAACCAATCTTGTCCATCCAATATGTGATTTTGTGTCATTTTGTGTCATTGGTTGAACATTTAGGTCATTTTCGTCCTCCCTAGGCTTATTCTAATCCAATTAGGGTTTTTAACCAATCTTGTGCATCCAATATGTGATTTTGTGTCATCTTGTGTCATTGGTTGAACATTTAGGTCATTTTCGTCCTCCCTAGGCTTATTCTAATCCAATTAGGGTTTTTAACCAATCTTGTGCATCCAATATGTGATTTTGTGTCATTGGTTGAACATTTAGGTCATTTTCGTCCTCCCTTGGCTAATTCTAATCCAATTAGGGTTTTTAACCAATCTTGTGCATCCAATATGAGATTTTGTGTCATTTTGTGTCATTGGTTGAACATTTAGGTCATTTTCGTTCTCCCTAGGCTTATTCTAATCCAATTAGGGTTTTTAACCAATCTTGTGCATCCAATATGTGATTTTGTGTCATTTTGTGTCATTGGTTGAACATTTAGGTCATTTTCGTCCTCCCTAGGCTTATTCTAATCCAATTAGGGTTTTTAACCAATCTTGTGCATCCAATATGTGATTTTGTGTCATTTTGTGTCATTGGTTGAACATTTAGGTCATTTTCGTCCTCCCTAGGCTTATTCTAATCCAATTAGGGGTTTTAAACAATGTTGTGCATCCAATAAGTCATTTTGTGTCATTGGTTGAACATTTAGGTCATTTTCGTCCTCCCTAGGCTTATTCTAATTTAATTAGGGTTTTTATCCAATCTTGTGCATCCAATATGTGATTTTGTGTCATTGGTTGAACGTTTAGGTCATTTTCGTCCTCCCTAGGCTTATTCTAATCCAATTAGGGTTTTTAACCAATCTTGTGCATCCAATATGTGATTTTGTGTCATTTTGTGTCATTGGTTGAACATTTAGGTCATTTTCGTCCTCCCTAGGCTTATTCTAATCCAATTAGGGTTTTTAACCAATCTTGTGCATCCAATATGTGATTTTGTGTCATTTTCTGTCATTTTGTGTCATATGTAATCCAATTAGGTCATTTTCGTCCTCCCTAGGCTTATTCTAATCCAATTAGGGTTTTTAACCAATCTTGTGCATCCAATATGTGATTTTGTGTCATTTTGTGTCATTGGTTGAACATTTAGGTCATTTTCGTCCTCCCTAGGCTTATTCTAATCCAATTAGGGTTTTTAACCAATCTTGTGCATCCAATATGTGATTTTGTGTCATAGACTGAACATTTAGGTCATTTACGTCCTCCCTAGGCTTATTCTAATCCAATTAGGGTTTTTAACCAATCTTGTGCATCCAATATGTGATTTTGTGTCATTTTGTGTCATTGGTTGAACATTTAGGTCATTTTCGTCCTCCCTAGGCTTATTCTAATTAGGGTTTTTAACCAATCTTGTGCATCCAATATGTGATTTTGTGTCATTGGTTGAACATTTAGGTCATTTTCGTCCTCCCTAGGCTTATTCTAATCCAATTAGGGTTTTTAACCAATCTTGTGCATCCAATATGTGATTTTGTGTCATTGGTTGAGCATGTAGGTCATTTTCGTCCTCCCTAGGCTTATTCTAATCCAATTAGGGTTTTTAACCAATCTTGTGCATCCAATATGTGATTTTGTGTCATTGGTTGAACATTTAGGTCATTTTCGTCCTCCCTAGGCTTATTCTAATCCAATTAGGGTTTCTAACTAATCTTGTGCATATAATAAGTGATTTTGTGTTATTGGTAATCCAATAAGGTCATTTTCGTCCCCCCTAGGCTTATTCTAATCCAATTAGGGTTTTTAACAAATCTTGTGCAAATAATAAGTGATTTTATGTCATTGGTAATCCAATTAGGTCATATTCGTCCTCGCTAGGCTTATTCTAATCCAATTAGGGTTTTTAACCAATCTTATGCATCCAATATGTGATTTTGTGTCATTTTGTGTTATTGGTTAAACATTTAGGTCATTTTCGTCCTCCCTAGGCTTATTTTAATCCAATTTGGATTTTTAACCAATCTTGTGCATCCAATATGTGATTTTGTGTCATTGGTTGCACATTTAGGTCATTTTCGTCCTCCCTATGCTTATTCTAATCCAATTAGGGTTTTTAATTACTCTTGTGCATATAATAAGTGATTTTATGTCATTGGTAATCCAATTAGGTCATTTTCGTCCGAGCTAGGCTTATTCTAATCCAATTAGGGTTTTTAACCATTCTTATGCATCCAATATGTGATTTTGTGTCATTTTGTGTCATTGGTTGAACATTTAGGTCATTTTCGTCCTCCCTAGGCTTATTCTAATCCAATTTGGGTTTTTAACCAATCTTGTGCATCCAATATGTGATTTTGTGTCATTTTGTGTCATTGGTTGAACATTTAGGTCATTTTCGTCCTCCCTAGGCTTATTCTAATCCAATTAGGGTTTTTAACCAATCTTGTGCATCCAATATGTGATTTTGTGTCATTGGTTGAACATTTAGGTCATTTTGGTCCTCCCAAGGCTTATTCTAATCCAATTATGGTTTTTAACCAATCTTGTTCATATAATAAGTGATTTTGTGTCATTTGTAATCCAATTAGGTCATTTTCGTCCTCGCTAGGCTTATTCTAATCCAATTAAAATTTTTAACCAATCATGTGCATCCAATATGTGATTTTGTGTCATTTTGCGTTATTGGTTGAACATTTAGGTCATTTTCGTCCTCCCTAGGCTTATTCTAATCCAATTAGGGTTTTTAACCAATCTTGTGCATCCAGTATGTGATTTTGTGTCATTTTGTGTCATTGGTTGAACATTTAGGTCATTTTCGTCCCCCCTAGGCTTATTCTAATCCAATTAGGGTTTTTAACAAATCTTGTGCATCCAATATGTGATTTTGTGTCATTGCTTGAACATTAAGGTCATTTCGTCCTCGCTAGGCTTATTCTAATCCAATTAGGGTTTTTAACCAATCTTGTGCATCCAATATGTGATTTTGTGTCATTGGTTGCACATTTAAGTCATTTTCGTCCTCCCTAGGCTTATTCTAATCCAATTAGGGTTTTCAACCAATCTTGTGCATCCAATATGTGATTTTGTGTCATTGGTTGAACATTTAGGTCATTTTGGTCCTCCCTAGGCTTATTCTAATCCAATTATGGTTTTTAACCAATCTTGTTCATATAATAAGTGATTTTGTGTCATTTGTAATCCAATTAGGTCATTTTCGTCCTCGCTAGGCTTATTCTAATCCAATTAGAATTTTTAACCAATCATGTGCATCCAATATGTGATTTTGTGTCATTTTGTGTTATTGGTTGAACATTTAGGTCATTTTCGTCATCCCTAGTCTTATTCTAATCCAATTAGGGTTTTTAACCAATCTTGTGCATCCAATATGTGATTTTGTGTCATTGGTTGAACATTTAGGTCATTTTCGTCCTCCCTAGGCTTATTCTAATCCAATTAGGGTTTCTAACTAATCTTGTGCATATAATAAGTGATTTTGTGTTATTGATAATCCAATAAGTTCATTTTCGTCCTCGCTAGGCTTATTCTAATCCAATTAGGGTTTTTAACCAATCTTGTGCATCCAATATAAGATTTTGTGTCATTCGTTGAACATTTAGCTCATTTTGGTCCTCCCTAGGCTTATTCTAATCCAATTATGGTTTTTAACCAATCTTGTTCATATAATAATTGATTTTGTGTCATTTGTAATCCGATTAGGTCATTTTCGTCCTCGCTAGGCTTATTCTAATCCAATTAGAATTTTTAACCAATCATGTGCATCCAATATGTGATTTTGTGTCATTTTGTGTTATTGGTTGAACATTTAGGTCATTTTCGTCCTCCCTAGTCTTATTCTAATCCAATTAGGGTTTTTAACAAATCTTGTGCATCCAATATATGATTTTGTGTCATTGGTTGAACATTTAGGTCATTTTCGTCCTCCCTAGGCTTATTCTAATCCAATTAAGGTTTCTAACTAATCTTGTGCATATAATAAGTGATTTTGTGTTATTGATAATCCAATAAGGTCATTTTCGTCCTCGCTAGGCTTATTCTAATCCAATTATGGTTTTTAACCAATCTTGTGCATCCAATATAAGATTTTGTGTCATTGGTTGAACATTTAGCTCATTTTGGTGTTCCCTAGGCTTATTCTAATCCAATTATGGTTTTTAACCAATCTTGTTCATATAATAATTGATTTTGTGTCATTTGTAATCCGATTAGGTCATTTTCGTCCTCGCTAGGCTTATTCTAATCCAATTAGAATTTTTAACCAATCATGTGCATCCAATATGTGATTTTGTGTCATTTTGTGTTATTGGTTGAACATTTAGGTCATTTTCGTCCTCCCTAGGCTTATTCTAATCCAATTAGGGTTTTTAACCAATCTTGTGCATCCAATATGTGATTTTGTGTCATTTTGTGTCATTGGTTGAACATTTCGGTCATTTTCGTCCTCCCTAGGCTATTTTTCTAATCCAATTAGGGTTTTTAACCAATCTTGTGCATCCAATATGTGATTTTGTGTCATTTTGTGTCATTGGTTGAACATTTAGGTCATTTTCGTCCCCCCTAGGCTTATTCTAATCCAATTAGGGTTTTTAACAAATCTTGTGCAAATAATAAGTGATTTTATGTCATTGGTAATCCAATTAGGTCAAATTCGTCCTCGCTAGGCTTATTCTAATCCAATTAGGGTTTTTAACCAATCTTATGCATCCAATATGTGATTTTGTGTCATTTTCTGTTATTGGTTAAACATTTAGGTCATTTTCGTCCTCCCTAGGCTTATTTTAATCCAATTTGGATTTTTAACCAATCTTGTGCATCCAATATGTGATTTTGTGTCATTGGTTGCACATTTAGGTCATTTTCGTCCTCCCTAGGCTTATTCTAATCCAATTAGGGTTTTTAACCACTCTTGTGCATATAATAAGTGATTTTATGTCATTGGTAATCCAATTAGGTCATTTTCGTCCTCGCTAGGCTGATTCTAATCCAATTAGGGTTTTTAACCATTCTTATGCATCCAATATGTGATTTTGTGTCATTTTGTGTCATTGGTTGAACATTTAGGTCATTTTCGTCCTCCCTAGGCTTATTCTAATCCAATTTGGGTTTTTAACCAATCTTGTGCATCCAATATGTGATTTTGTGTCATTTTGTGTTATTGGTTGAACATTTAGGTCATTTTCGTCCTCCCTAGGCTTATTCTAATCCAATTAGGGTTTTTAACCAATCTTGTGCATCCAATATGTGATTTTGTGTCATTTTGTGTCATTGGTTGAACATTTAGGTCATTTTCGTCCTCCCTAGGCTTATTCTAATCCAATTAGTGTTTTTAACCAATCTTGTGCATCCAATATGTGATTTTTTGCCATTTTGTGTCATTGGTTGAACATTTAGGTCATTTTCGTCCTCCCTAGGCTTATTCTAATCCAAATAGGGTTTTTAACCAATCTTGTGCATCCAATATGTGATTTTGTGTAATTTTGTGTCATTGGTTGAACATTTAGGTCATTTTCGTCCTCCCTAGGCTTATTCTAATCCAATTAGGGTTTTTAACCAATCTTGTGCATCCAATATGTGAGTTTGTGTCATTGGTTGAACATTTAGGTCATTTTCGTCATCCCTAGGCTTATTCTAATCCAATTAGGGTTTTTAACCAATCTTGTGCATCCAATATGTGATTTTGTGTCATTTTGTGTCATTGGTTGAACATTTAGGTCATTTTCGTCCTCCCTAGGCTTATTCTAATATAATTAGGGTTTTTAACCAATCTTGTGCATCAAATATGTGATTTTATGTCATTGGTTGAACGTTTAGGTCATTTTCGTCCTCCCTAGGCTTATTCTAATCCAATTAGGGTTTTTAACCAATCTTGTGCATCCAATATGTGATTTTGTGTCATTTTGTGTCATTGGTTGAACATTTAGGTCATTTTCGTCCTCCCTATGCTTATTCTAATACAATTAGGGTTTTTAATCAATCTTGTGCATCCAGTATGTGATTTTGTGTCATTTTGTGTCATTGGTTGAACATTTAGGTCATTTTCCTCCTCCCTAGGCTTATTCTCATCCAATTAGGGTTTTTAACCAATCTTGTGCATCCAATATGTGATTTTGTGTCATTTTGTGTCATTGGTTGAACATTTAGGTCATTTTCGTCCTCCCTAGGCTTATTCTAATCCAATTAGGGTTTTTAACCAATCTTGTGCATCCAATATGTGATTTTGTGTCATTTTGTGTCATTGGTTGAACATTTAGGTCATTTTCGTCCTCCCTAGGCTTATTCTAATCGAATTAGGGTTTTTAACCAATCTTGTGCATCCAATATGTGATTTTATGTCATTGGTTGAACATTTAGGTCATTTTCGTCCTCCCTAGGCTTATTCTAATCCAATTAGGGTTTTTAACCAATCTTGTGCATCCAATATGTGATTTTGTGTCATTGGTTGCACATTTAGGTCATTTTCGTTCTCCTTAGGCTTATTCTAATCCAATTAGGGTTTTTAACCAATCTTGTGCATATAATAAGTGATTTTATTTCATTGGTAACCCAATTAGGTCATTTTCGTCCTCGCTAGGCTTATTCTAATCCAATTAGGGTTTTTAACCAATCTTGTGCATCCAATATGTGATTTTGTGTCATTTTGTGTCATTGGTTGAACATTTCGGTCATTTTCGTCCTCCCTAGGCTTATTCTAATCCAATTAGGGTTTTTAACCAATCTTGTGCATCCAATATGTGATTTTGTGTCATTTTGTGTCATTGGATGAACATTTAGGTCATTTTCGTCCTCCCTTGGCTTATTCTAATCCAATTAGGGTTTTTAACCAATCTTGTGCATCCAATATGTGATTTTGTGTCATTTTGTGTCATTGGTTGAACATTTAGGTCATTTTCGTCCTCCCTAGGCTTATTCTAAACCAATTAGGGTTTTTAACCAATCTTGTGCATCCAATATGTGATTTTCTATCATTGGTTGAACATTTAGGTCATTTTCGTCCTCCCTAGGCTTATTCTAATCCAATTAGGGTTTTTAACCAATCTTGTGCATCCAATATGTGATTTTGTGTCATTTTGTGTCATTGGTTGAACATTTAGGTCATTTTCGTCCTCCCTAGGCTTATTCTAATCCAATTAGGGTTTTTAACCAACATTGTGCATCGAATATGTGAGTTTGTGTCATTTTGTGTCATTTTCGTCCTCCCTAGGCTTATTCTAATCCAATAAGGGTTTTTAACCAATCTTGTGCATCCAATATGTGATTTTGTGTCATTGGTTGAACATTTAGGTCATTTTCGTCCTCCCTAGGCTTATTCTAATCCAATTAGGGTTTTTAACCAATCTTGTGCATCCAATATGTGATTTTGTGTCATTTTGTGTCATTGGTTGAAGATTTTGTTCATTTTCGTTCTCCCTAGGCTTATTCTAATCCAATTAGGGTTTTTAACCAATCTTGTGCATCCAATATGTGATTTTGTGTCATTTTGTGTCATTGGTTGAACATTTAGGTCATTTTCGTCCTCCCTAGGCTTATTCTAATCCAATTAGGGTTTTTAACCAATCTTGTGCATCCAATATGTGATTTTGTGTCATTGGTTGAACATTTAGGTCATTTTGGTCCTCCCAAGGCTTATTCTAATCCAATTATGGTTTTTAACCAATCTTGTTCATATAATAAGTGATTTTGTGTCATTTGTAATCCAATTAGGTCATTTTCGTCCTCGCTAGGCTTATTCTAATCCAATTAAAATTTTTAACCAATCATGTGCATCCAATATGTGATTTTGTGTCATTTTGCGTTATTGGTTGAACATTTAGGTCATTTTCGTCCTCCCTAGGCTTATTCTAATCCAATTAGGGTTTTTAACCAATCTTGTGCATCCAGTATGTGATTTTGTGTCATTTTGTGTCATTGGTTGAACATTTAGGTCATTTTCGTCCCCCCTAGGCTTATTCTAATCCAATTAGGGTTTTTAACAAATCTTGTGCATCCAATATGTGATTTTGTGTCATTGCTTGAACATTAAGGTCATTTCGTCCTCGCTAGGCTTATTCTAATCAAATTAGGGTTTTTAACCAATCTTGTGCATCCAATATGTGATTTTGTGTCATTGGTTGCACATTTAAGTCATTTTCGTCCTCCCTAGGCTTATTCTAATCCAATTAGGGTTTTCAACCAATCTTGTGCATCCAATATGTGATTTTGTGTCATTGGTTGAACATTTAGGTCATTTTGGTCCTCCCTAGGCTTATTCTAATCCAATTATGGTTTTTAACCAATCTTGTTCATATAATAAGTGATTTTGTGTCATTTGTAATCCAATTAGGTCATTTTCGTCCTCGCTAGGCTTATTCTAATCCAATTAGAATTTTTAACCAATCATGTGCATCCAATATGTGATTTTGTGTCATTTTGCGTTATTGGTTGAACATTTAGGTCATTTTCGTCCTCCCTAGGCTTATTCTAATCCAATTAGGGTTTTTAACCAATCTTGTGCATCCAGTATGTGATTTTGTGTCATTTTGTGTTATTGGTTGAACATTTAGGTCATTTTCGTCCTCGCTAGGCTTATTCTAATCCAATTAGAATTTTTAACCAATCTTGTGCATCCAATATGTGATTTTGTGTCATTGGTTGAAAATTTAGGTCATTTTGGTCCTCCCTAGGCTAATTCTAATCCAATTATGGTTTTTAACCAATCTTGTTCATATAATAAGTGATTTTGTGTCATTTGTAATCCAATTAGGTCATTTTCGTCCTCGCTAGGCTTATTCTAATCCAATTAGAATTTTTAACCAATCATGTGCATCCAATATGTGATTTTGTGTCATTTTGTGTTATTGGTTGAACATTTAGGTCATTTTTGTTCTCCCTAGGCTTATTCTAATCCAATTAGGGTTTTTAACCAATCTTGTGCATCCAATATGTGATTTTGTGTCATTTTGTGTCATTGGTTGAACATTTAGGTCATTTTCGTCCCCCCTAGGCTTATTCTAATCCAATTAGGGTTTTTAACCAATCTTATGCATCCAATATGTGATTTTGTGTCATTTTGTGTTATTGGTTGAACATTTAGGTCATTTTCGTCCTCGCTAGGCTTATTCTAATCCAATTAGGGTTTTTAACCAATCTTGTGCATCCAATATGTGATTTTGTGTCATTTTGTGTCATTGGTTGAACATTTAGGTCATTTTCGTCCTCCCTAGGCTTATTTTAAACCAATTTGGGTTTTTAACCAATCTTGTGCATCCAATATGTGATTTTGTGTCATTGGTTGCACATTTAGGTCATTTTCGTCCTCCCTATGCTTATTCTAATCCAATTAGGGTTTTTAACCAATCTTGTGCATATAATAAGTGATTTTTTGTCATAGGTAATCCAATTAGGTCATTTTCGTCCTCCCTAGGCTTATTCTCACCCAATTTGGGTTTTTAACCAATCTTGTGCATCCAATATGTGATTTTGTGTCATTTTGTGTCATTGGTTGAACATTTTGGTCATTTTCGTCCTCCCTAGGCTTATTCTAATCCATTTAGGGTTTTTAACCAATCTTGTGCATCCAATATGTGA
>JBBPBQ010000006.1:506455-551755 GCA_037974755.1 Cicer yamashitae
ATTAGGTCATTTTCGTCCTCGCTAGGCTTATTCTAATCCAATTAGAATTTTTAACCAATCATGTGCATCCAATATGTGATTTTGTGTCATTTTGTGTTATTGGTTGAACATTTAGGTCATTTTCGTCCTCCCTAGTCTTATTCTAATCCAATTAGGGTTTTTAACAAATCTTGTGCATCCAATATATGATTTTGTGTCATTGGTTGAACATTTAGGTCATTTTCTTCGTCCCTAGGCTTATTCTAATCCAATTAAGGTTTCTAACTAATCTTGTGCATATAATAAGTGATTTTGTGTTATTGATAATCCAATAAGGTCATTTTCGTCCTCGCTAGGCTTATTCTAATCCAATTAGGGTTTTTAACCAATCTTGTGCATACAATATAAGATTTTGTGTCATTGGTTGAACATTTAGCTCATTTTGGTGTTCCCTAGGCTTATTCTAATCCAATTATGGTTTTTAACCAATCTTGTTCATATAATAATTGATTTTGTGTCATTTGTAATCCGATTAGGTCATTTTCGTCCTCGCTAGGCTTATTCTAATCCAATTAGAATTTTTAACCAATCATGTGCATCCAATATGTGATTTTGTGTCATTTTGTGTTATTGGTTGAACATTTAGGTCATTTTCGTCCTCCCTAGTCTTATTCTAATCCAATTAGGGTTTTTAACAAATCTTGTGCATCCAATATATGATTTTGTGTCATTGGTTGAACATTTAGGTCATTTTCGTCCTCCCTAGGCTTATTCTAATCCAATTAAGGTTTCTAACCAATCTTGTGCATATAATAAGTGATTTTGTGTTATTGATAATCCAATAAGGTCATTTTCGTCCTCGCTAGGCTTATTCTAATCCAATTAGGGTTTTTAACCAATCTTGTGCATACAATATAAGATTTTGTGTCATTGGTTGAACATTTAGCTCATTTTGGTGTTCCCTAGGCTTATTCTAATCCAATTATGGTTTTTAACCAATCTTGTTCATATAATAATTGATTTTGTGTCATTTGTAATCCGATTAGGTCATTTTCGTCCTCGCTAGGCTTATTCTAATCCAATTAGAATTTTTAACCAATCATGTGCATCCAATATGTGATTTTGTGTCATTTTGTGTTATTGGTTGAACATTTAGGTCATTTTCGTCCTCCCTAGGCTTATTCTAATCCAATTAGGGTTTTTAACCAATCTTGTGCATCCAATATGTGATTTTGTGTCATTTTGTGTCATTGGTTGAACATTTAGGTCATTTTCGTCCTCCCTAGGCTTATTCTAATCCAATTAGGGTTTTCAACCAATCTTGTGCATCCAATATGTGATTTTGTGTCATTTTGTGTCATTGGTAGAACATTTAGGTCATTTTCGTCCCCCCTAGGCTTATTCTAATCCAATTAGGGTTTTTAACAAATCTTGTGCAAATAATAAGTGATTTTATGTCATTGGTAATCCAATTAGGTCATATTCGTCCTCGCTAGGCTTATTCTAATCCAATTATGGTTTTTAACCAATCTTATGCATCCAATATGTGATTTTGTGTCATTTTGTGTTATTGGTTAAACATTTAGGTCATTTTCGTCCTCCCTAGGCTTATTTTAATCCAATTTGGATTTTTAACCAATCTTGTGCATCCAATATGTGATTTTGTGTCATTGGTTGCACATTTAGGTCATTTTCGTCCTCCCTAGGCTTATTCTAATCCAATTAGGGTTTTTAACCACTCTTAAGCATATAATAAGTGATTTTATGTCATTGGTAATCCAATTAGGTCATTTTCGTCCTCGCTAGGCTTATTATAATCTAATTAGGGTTTTTAACCATTCTTATGCATCCAATATGTGATTTTGTGTCATTTTGTGTCATTGGTTGAACATTTAGGTCATTTTCGTCCTCCCTAGGCTTATTCTAATCCAATTTTGGTTTTTAACCAATCTTATGCATCCAATATTTGATTTTGTGTCATTTTGTGTCATTGGTTGAACATTTAGGTCATTTTCGTCCTCCCTAGGCTTATTCTAATCCAATTTGGGTTTTTAACCAATCTTGTGCATCCAATATGTGATTTTGTGTCATTTTGTGTCATTGGTTGAACATTTTGATCATTTTCGTCCTCCCTAGGCTTATTCTAATCCATTTAGGGTTTTTAACCAATCTTGTGCATCCAATATGTGATTTTGTGTCATTGGTTGCACATTTAGGTCATTTTCGTCCTCCCTAGGCTTATTCTAATCCAATTAGGGTTTGTAACCAATCTTGTGCATATAACAAGTGATTTTGTGTCATTTGTAATCCAATTAGGTCATTTTCGTCCTCGCTAAACATATTCTAATCCAATTAGGGTTTTTAACCAATCCTGTGCATCCAATATGTGATTTTGTGTCATTGGTTGAACATTTAGGTCATTTTGGTCCTCCCTATGCTTATTCTAATCCAATTAGGTTTTTTAACCAATCTTGTGCATCCAATATGTGATTTTGTGTCATTGGTTGAACATTTAGGTCATTTTGGTCCTCCCTAAGCTTATTCCAATCCAATTAGGGTTTTTAACCAATCTTGTGCATCAAATATGTGATTTTGTGTCATTGGGTGCACATTTACGTCATTTTCGTCCTCCCTAGGCTTATTCTAATCCAATTAGGGTTTTTAACCACTCTTGTGCATATAATAAGTGATTTTATGTCATTGGTAATCCAATTAGGTCATTTTCGTCCTCGCTAGGCTTATTCTAATCCAATTAGGGTTTTTAACCATTCTTATGCATCCAATATGTGATTTTGTGTCATTGGTTGAACATTTAGGTCATTTTGGTCCTCCCTAGGCTTATTCTAATCCAATTATGGTTTTTAACCAATCTTGTTCATATAATAATTGATTTTGTGTCATTTGTAATCCAATTAGGTCATTTTCGTCCTCGCTAGGCTTATTCTAATCCAATTAGAATTTTTAACCAATCATGTGCATCCAATATGTGATTTTGTGTCATTTTGTGTTATTGGTTGAACATTTAGGTCATTTTCGTCCTCCCTAGGCTTATTCTAATCCAATTAGGGTTTTTAACCAATCTTGTGCATCCAATATGTGATTTTGTGTCATTTTGTGTCATTGGTTGAACATTTAGGTCATTTTCGTCCTCCCTAGGCTTATTCTAATCCAATTAGGGTTTTTAACAAATCTTGTGCAAATAATAAGTGATTTTATGTCATTGGTAATCCAATTAGGTCATATTCGTCCTCGCTAGGCTTATTCTAATCCAATTAGGGTTTTTAACCAATCTTGTGCATCCAATATGTGATTTTGTGTCATTGGTTGCACATTTAGGTCATTTTCGTCCTCCCTAGGCTTATTCTAATCCAATTAGGGTTTTTAACCAATCTTGTGCATATAATAAGTGATTTTGTGTCATTGTTAATTCAATTAGGTCATTTTCGTCCTCGCTAGGCTTATTCTAATCCAATTAGAATTTTTAACCAATCTAATGCATCCAATATGTGATTTTGTGTCATTTTGTGTCATTGGTTGAACATTTAGGTCATTTTCGTCCTCCCTAGGCTTATTCTAATCCAATTAGGGTTTTTAACCAATCTTGTGCATCCAATATGTGATTTTGTGTCATTTTGTGTCATTGGTTGAACATTTAGGTCATTTTCGTCCTCCCTAGGCTTATTCTAATCATATTAGGGTTTTTAACCAATCTTGTGCATCCAATATGTGATTTTGAGTCATTTTTTGTCATCGGTTGAACATTTAGGTCATTTTCGTCCTCCCTAGGCTAATTCTAATCCAATTAGGGTTTTTAACCAATCTTGTGCATCCAATATGTGATTTTGTGTCATTTTGTGTCATTGGTTGAACATTTAGGTCATTTTCGTCCTCCCTAGGCTTATTCTAATCCAATTAGGGTTTTTAACCAATCTTGTGCATCCAATATGTGATTTTGTGTCCATTTGTGTCATTGGTTGGACATTTAGGTCATTTTCGTCCTCCTTAAGCTTATTCTAATCCAATTAGGTTTTTAACCAATCTTGTGCATCCAATATGTGATTTTGTGTCATTTTGTGTCATTGGTTGAACATTTAGGTCATTTTCGTCCTCCCTAGGCTTATTCTAATCCAATTAGGGTTTTTAACCAATCTTGTGCATCCAATATGTGATTTTGTGTCATTTTGTGTCATTGGTTGCACACTTAGGTCATTTTCATCCTCCCTAGGCTTATTCTAATTCAATTAGGGTTTTTAACCAATCTTGTGCATCCAATATGTGATTTTTTGTCATTTTGGGTCACTAGTTGAACATTTAGGTCATTTTCATCCTCCCTAGGCTTATTCTAATCCAATTAGGGTTTTTAACCAATCTTGTGCATATAATAAGTGATTTTGTATCATTGGTAATCCAATTAGGTCAATTTCGTCCTCGCTCGGCTTATTGTAATCGAATTAGGCTTTTTAAACAATCTTGTGCATCCAATATGTGATTTTGTGTCATTTTGTGTCATTGGTTGAACATTTAGGTCATTTTCGTCCTCCCTAGGCTTATTCTAATCCAATTAGGGTTTTTAACCAATCTTGTGCATCCAATATGTGATTTTGTGTCATTGGTGTAACATTTAGGTCATTTTCGTCCTCCCTAGGCTTATTCTAATCCAATTAGGGTTTTTAACCAATCTTGTGCATCCAATATGTGATTTTGTGTCATTTTGTGTCATTGGTTGAACATTTAGGTCATTTTCGTCCTCCCTAGGCTTATTCTAATCAAATTAGGGTTTTTAACCAATCTTGTGCATACAATATGTGATTTTGTGTCATTGGTTGAACATTTAGGTCATTTTCGTCCTCCCTAGGCTTATTCTAATCCAATTAGGGTTTTTAACCAATCTTGTGCATCCAATATGTGATTTTCTGTCATTGGTTAAACATTTAGGTCATTTTCGTCCTCCCTAGGCTTATTCTAATCCAATTAGGGTTTTTAACCAATCTTGTGCATCCAATATGTGATTTTGTGTCATTTTGTGTCATTGGTTGAACATTTAGGTCATTTTCGTCCTCCCTAGGCTTATTCTAATCCAATTAGGGTTTTTAACCAATCTTGTGCATCCAATATGTGATTTTGTGTCATTTTGTGTCATTGGTTGAACATTTAGGTCATTTTCGTCCTCCCTAGGCTTATTCTAATCCAATTAGGGTTTTAAACCAATCTTGTGTATCCAATATGTGATTTTGTGTCATTGGTTGAACATTTAGGTCTCTTTCGTCCTCCCTAGGCTTATTCTAATACAATTAATGTTTTTAATTAATCTTGTGCATCCAATATGTGATTTTGTATCATTAGTTGAACACTTAGGTCGTTTTCGTCCTCCCTAGGCTTATTCTGATCCAATTAGGGTTTTTAACCAATCTAGTGCATCCAATATGTGATTTTGTGTCATTTTGTGTCATTGGTTGAACATTTAGGTCATTTTCGTCCTCCCTAGGCTTATTCTAATCCAATTAGGGTTTTTAACCAATCTTGTGCATCCAATATGTGATTTTGTGTCATTGGTTGAACATTTAGGTCATTTTCGTCCTCCCTAGGCTTATTCTAATCCAATTAGGGTTTTTAACCTATCTTGTGCATCCTATATGTGATTTTGTGTAATTGGTTGAACATTTAGGTCATTTTTGTCCTCCCTAGGCTTATTCTAATCCAATTAGGGTTTTTAACCAATCTTGTGCATCCAATATGTGATTTTGTGTCATTGGTTGAACATTTAGGTCATTTTCGTCCTCCCTAGGCTTATTCTAATCCAATTAGGCTTTTTAACCAATCTTGTCCATCCAATATGTGATTTTGTGTCATTTTGTGTTATTGGTTGAACATTTAGGTCATTTTCGTCCTCCCTAGGCTTATTCTAATCCAATTAGGGTTTTTAACCAATCTTGTGCATCCAATATGTGATTTTGTGTCATTTTGTGTCATTGGTTGAACATTTAGGTCATTTTCGTCCCCCCTAGGCTTATTCTAATCCAATTAGGGTTTTTAACAAATCTTGTGCATCCAATATGTGATTTTGTGTCATTGCTTGAACATTAAGGTCATTTCGTCCTCGCTAGGCTTATTCCAATCCAATTAGGGTTTTTAACCAATCTTGTGCATCCAAAATGTGATTTTGTGTCATTGGTTGCACATTTAAGTCATTTTCGTCCTCCCTAGGCTTATTCTAATCCAATTAGGGTTTTCAACCAATCTTGTGCATCCAATATGTGATTTTGTGTCATTGGTTGAACATTTAGGTCATTTTGGTCCTCCCTAGGCTTATTCTAATCCAATTATGGTTTTTAACCAATCTTGTTCATATAATAAGTGATTTTGTGTCATTTGTAATCCAATTAGGTCATTTTCGTCCTCGCTAGGCTTATTCTAATCCAATTAGAATTTTTAACCAATCATGTGCATCCAATATGTGATTTTGTGTCATTTTGTGTTATTGGTTGAACATTTAGGTCATTTTTGTCCTCCCTAGGCTTATTCTAATCCAATTAGGGTTTTTAACCAATCTTGTGCATCCAATATGTGATTTTGTGTCATTTTGTGTCATTGGTTGAACATTTAGGTCATTTTCGTCCCCCCTAGGCTTATTCTAATCCAATTAGGGTTTTTAACAAATCTTGTGCATCCAATATGTGATTTTGTGTCATTGCTTGAACATTAAGGTCATTTCATCCTCGCTAGGCTTATTCTAATCCAATTAGGGTTTTTAACCAATCTTGTGCATCCAAAATGTGATTTTGTGTCATTGGTTGCACATTTAAGTCATTTTCGTCCTCCCTAGGCTTATTCTAATCCAATTAGGGTTTTCAACCAATCTTGTGCATCCAATATGTGATTTTGTGTCATTGGTTGAACATTTAGGTCATTTTGGTTCTCCCTAGGCTTATTCTAATCCAATTATGGTTTTTAACCAATCTTGTTCATATAATAAGTGATTTTGTGTCATTTGTAATCCAATTAGGTCATTTTCGTCCTCGCTAGGCTTATTCTAATCCAATTAGAATTTTTAACCAATCATGTGCATCCAATATGTGATTTTGTGTCATTTTGTGTTATTGGTTGAACATTTAGGTCATTTTCGTCCTCCCTAGTCTTATTCTAATCCAATTAGGGTTTTTAACAAATCTTGTGCATCCAATATATGATTTTGTGTCATTGGTTGAACATTTAGGTCATTTTCGTCGTCCCTAGGCTTATTCTAATCCAATTAAGGTTTCTAACTAATCTTGTGCATATAATAAGTGATTTTGTGTTATTGATAATCCAATAAGGTCATTTTCGTCCTCGCTAGGCTTATTCTAATCCAATTAGGGTTTTTAACCAATCTTGTGCATACAATATAAGATTTTGTGTCATTGGTTGAACATTTAGCTCATTTTGGTGTTCCCTAGGCTTATTCTAATCCAATTATGGTTTTTAACCAATCTTGTTCATATAATAATTGATTTTGTGTCATTTGTAATCCGATTAGGTCATTTTCGTCCTCGCTAGGCTTATTCTAATCCAATTAGAATTTTTAACCAATCATGTGCATCCAATATGTGATTTTGTGTCATTTTGTGTTATTGGTTGAACATTTAGGTCATTTTCGTCCTCCCTAGGCTTATTCTAATCCAATTAGGGTTTTTAACCAATCTTGTGCATCCAATATGTGATTTTGTGTCATTTTGTGTCATTGGTTGAACATTTAGGTCATTTTCGTCCTCCCTAGGCTTATTCTAATCCAATTTGGATTTTTAACCAATCTTATGCATCCAATATGTGATTTTGTGTCATTTTGTGTCATTGGTTGAACATTTAGGTCATTTTCGTCCTCCCTAGGCATATTCTAATCCAATTAGGGTTTTTAACCAATCTTGTGCACATAATAAGTGATTTTGTGTCATTGGTAATCCAATTAGGTCATTTTCGTCCTCGCTAGGCTTATTCTAATCCAATTTTGGGTTTTTAACCAATCTTGTGCATCAAATATGTGATTTTGTGTCATTGGGTGCACATTTACGTCATTTTCGTCCTCCCTAGGCTTATTGTAATTAAATTAGGGTTTTTAACCAATCTGGTGCATCCAATATGTGATTTTGTGTCATTGGTTGCACATTTAGGTCATTTTCGTCCCCCCTAGGCTTATTCTAATCCAATTAGAATTTTTAACCAATCTTATGCATCCAATATGTGATTTTGTGTCATTTTGTGTTATTGGTTGCACATTTAGGTCATTTTCGTCCTCCCTAGGCTTATTCTAATCCAATTAGGGTTTTTAACCACTCTTGTGCATATAATAAGTGATTTTATGTCATTGGTAATCCAATTAGGTCATTTTCGTCCTCGCTAGGCTTATTCTAATCCAATTAGGGTTTTTAACCATTCTTATGCATCCAATATGTGATTTTGTGTCATTTTGTGTCATTGGTTGAACATTTAGGTCATTTTCGTCCTCCCTAGGCTTATTCTAATCCAATTAGGGTTTTTAACCAATCTTGTGCATCCAATATGTGATTTTGTGTCATTGGTTGAACATTTAGGTCATTTTCGTCCTCCCTAGGCTTATTCTAATCCAATGAGGGTTTTTAACCAATCTTGTGCATCCAATATGTGATTTTGTGTCATTGGTTGAACATTTAGGTCATTTTCGTCCTCCCTAGGCTTATTCTAATCCAATTAGGGTTTTTAACCAATCTTGTGCATCCAATATGTGATTTTGTGTCATTGGTTGAACATTTAGGTCATTTTCGTCCTCCCTAGGCTTATTCTAATCCAATAAGGGTTTTTAACCAATCTAGTGCATCTAATACGTGATTTTGTATCATTTTGTGTCATTGGTTGCACATTTAGGTCATTTTCGTCCTCCCTAGGCTTATTCAAATCCAATTAGGGTTTTTAACCAATCTTGTGCATCCAATATGTGATTTTGTGTCATTTTGTGTCATTGGTTGAACATTTAGGTCATTTTCGTCCCCCCTAGGCTTATTCTAATCCAATTAGGGTTTTTAACAAATCTTGTGCAAATAATAAGTGATTTTATGTCATTGGTAATCCAATTAGGTCATATTCGTCCTCGCTAGGCTCATTCTAACCCAATTAGGGTTTTTAACCAATCTTATGCATCCAATATGTGATTTTGTGTCATTTTGTGTTATTGGTTAAACATTTAGGTCATTTTCGTCCTCCCTAGGCTTATTTTAATCCAATTTGGATTTTTAACCAATCTTGTGCATCCAATATGTGATTTTGTCTCATTGGTTGCACATTTAGGTCATTTTCGTCCTCCCTAGGCTTATTCTAATCCAATTAGGGTTTTTAACCACTCTTGTGCATATAATAAGTGATTTTATGTCATTGGTAATCCAATTAGGTCATTTTCGTCCTCGCTAGGCTTATTCTAATCCAATTAGGGTTTTTAACCATTCTTATGCATCCAATATGTGATTTTGTGTCATTTTGTGTCATTGGTTGAACAATTAGGTCATTTTCGTCCTCGCTAGGCTTATTCGAATCCAATTAGAATTTTTAACCAATCTTATGCATCCAATATGTGATTTGTGTCATTTTGTGTTATTGGTTGAACATTTAGGTCATTTTCATCCTCCCTAGGCTTATTCTAATCCAATTAGGGTTTTTAACCAATCTTGTGCATCCAATAAATGATTTTGTGTCATTTTGTGTCATTGGTTGAACATTTAGGTCATTTTCGTCCCCCAAAGGCTTATTCTAATCCAATTAGGGTTTTTAACCAATCTTGTGCATCCAATATGTGATTTTGTGTCATTGGTTGAACATTTAGGTCATTTTCGTCCTACCTAGGCTTATTCTAATCCAATTAGGGTTTCTAACCAATCTTATGCATCCAATATGTGATTTTGTGTCATTTTGTGTCATTGGTTGAACATTTAGGTCATTTTCGTTCTCCCTAGGCTTATTCTAATCCAATTTGGGTTTTTAACCAATCTTGTGCATCCAATATGTGATTTTGTGTCATTGGTTGAACATTCTGGTCATTTTCGTCCTCCCTAGGCTTATTCTAATCCATTTAGGGTTTTTAACCAATCTTGTGCATCCAATATGTGATTTTGTGTCATTGGTTGCACATTTAGGTCATTTTCGTCCTCCCTAGGCTTATTCTAATCCAATTAGGGTTTGTAACCAATCTTGTGCATATAACAAGTGATTTTGTGTCATTTGTAATCCAATTAGGTCATTTTCGTCCTCGCTAAACATATTCTAATCCAATTAGGGTTTTTAACCAATCCTGTGCATCCAATATGTGATTTTGTGTCATTGGTTGAACATTTAGGTCATTTTCGTCCTCCCTAGGCTTATTCTAATCCAATTAGGGTTTTTAACCAATCTTGTGCATATAATAAGTGATTTTATGTCATTGGTAATCCAATTAGGTCATTTTCGTCCTCGCTAGGCTTATTCGAATCCAATTAGAATTTTTAACCAATCTTATGCATCCAATATGTGATTTTGTGTCATTTTGTGTTATTGGTTGAACATTTAGGTCATTTTCATCCTCCCTAGGCTTATTCTAATCCAATTAGGGTTTTTAACCAATCTTGTGCATCCAATAAATGATTTTGTTTCATTTTGTGTCATTGGTTGAACATTTAGGTCATTTTCGTCCCCCAAAGGCTTATTCTAATCCAATTAGGGTTTTTAACCAATCTTGTGCATCCAATATGTGATTTTGTGTCATTGGTTGAACATTTAGGTCATTTTCGTCCTCCCTAGGCTTATTCTAATCCAATTAGGGTTTCTAACCAATCTTGTGCATATAATAAGTGATTTTGCGTTATTGGTAATCCAATTAGGTCATTTTCGTCCTCGCTAGGCTTATTCTAATCCAATTAGGGTTTTTAATAAATCTTATGCATCCAATATGTGATTTTGTGTCATTGGTTGAACATTTAGGTCATTTTGGTCCTCCCTAGGCTTATTCTAATCCAATTAGGGTTTTTATCCAATCTTGTGCATCCAATATGTGATTTTGTGTCATTGGTTGCACATTTAGGTCATTTTCGTCCTCCCTAGGCTTATTCTAATCCAATTAGGGTTTTTAACCAATCTTGTGCATCCAATATGTGATTTTGTGTCATTGGTTGAACATTTAGGTCATTTTCGTCCTCCCTAGAGTTATTCTAATCCAATTAGGGTTTTTAACCAATCTTGTGCATCCAATATGTGATTTTGTGTCATTTTGTGTCATTGGTTGAACATTTAGGTCATTTTCGTCCTCCCTAGGCTTATTCTAATCCAATTAGGGTTTTTAACCAATCTTGTGCATCCAATATGTGATTTTGTGTCATTTTGTGTCATTGGTTGAACATTTAGGTCATTTTCGTCCTCCCTAGGCTTATTCTAATCCAATTAGGGTTTTAAACAAATCTTGTGCATCCAATATGTGATTTTGTGTCATTGGTTGAACATTTAGGTCATTTTCGTCCTCCCTAGGCGTATTCTAATCCAATTAGGGTTTTTAACCAATCTTGTGCATCCAATATGTGATTTTGTGTCATTTTGTGTCATTGGTTGAACATTTAGGTCATTTTCGTCCTCCCTAGGCTTATTCTAATCCAATTAGGGTTTTTAACCAATCTTGTGATCCAATATATGATTTTGTGTCATTGGTTGAACATTTAGGTCATTTTCGTCCTCCCTAGGCTTATTCTAATCCAATTAGGGTTTTTAACCAATCTTGTGCATCCAATATGTGATTTTGTGTCATTGGTTGCACATTTAGGCCATTTTCGTCCTCCCTAGGCTTATTCTAATCCAATTAGGGTTTTTAAGCAATCTTGTGCATATAATAACTGATTTTGTGTCATTGGTAATCCAATTATGTCATTTTCGTCCTCGTTAGGCTTATTCTTATCCAATTTGGGTTCTTAACCAATCTTGTGCATCCAATATGTGATTTTGTGTCATTGGTTGCACATTTAGGTCATTTTTGTCCTCCCTAGGCTTATTCTAATCCAATTAGGGTTTTTAACCAATCTTGTGCATCCAATATGTGATTTTGTGTCATTTTGTGTCATTGGTTGAACATTTAGGTCATTTTCGTCCTCCCTAGGCTTATTCTAATCCAATTAGGGTTTTTAACCAATCTTTTGCTTCCAATATGTAATTTAGTGTCATTGGTTGCACATTTAGGTCATTTTCGTCCTCCCTAGGCTTATTCTAATCCAATTAGGGTTTTTAACCAATCTTGTGCGTATAATAAGTGATTTTGTGTCATTGGTAATTCAATTAGGTCATTTTCGTCCTCACTAGGCTTATTCAAATCCAATTAGGGTTTTTAACTAATCTTGTGCATCCAATATGTGATTTTGTGTCATTTTGTGTCATTGGTTGAACATTTAGGTCATTTTCGTCCTCCCTAGGCTTATTCTAATCCAATTAGGGTTTTTAACTAATCTTGTGCATCCAATATGTGATTTTTTGTCATTTTGTGTCATTGGTTGAACATTTAGGTCATTTTCGTCCTGCCTAGGCTTATTCTAATCCAATTAGGGTTTTTAACCAATCTTGTGCATCCAATATGTGATTTTGTGTCATTTTGTGTCATTGGTTGAACATTTAGGTCATTTTCGTCCTCCCTAGGCTTATTCTAATCCAATTAGGGTTTTTAACCAATCTTGTGCATCCAATATGTGATTTTGGTCATTTTGGGTCATTGGTTGAACATTTAGGTCATTTTCGTCCTCCGTAGTCTTATTCTAATCCAATTAGGGTTTTTAACCAATCTTGTGCATCCAATATGTGATTTTGTGTCATTTTGTGTCATTGGTTGAACATTTAGGTCATTTTCGTCCTCCCTAGGCTTATTCTAATCCAATTAGGGTTTTTAACCAATTTTGTGCATCCAATATGTGATTTTGTTACATTGGTTGAACATTTAGGTCATTTTCGTCCTCCCTAGGCTTATTCTAATCCAATTAGGGTTTTTAACCAATCTTGTGCATCCAATATGTGATTTTGTGTCATTTTGTGTCATTGGTTGAACATTTAGGTCATTTTCGTCCTCCCTAGGCTTTTTCTAATACAATTACGGTTTTTAACCAATCTTGTGCATCCAATATGTGATTTTGTGTCATTGGTTGAACATTTATGTCATTTTCGTCTTCCCTAGGCTTATTCTAATCCAATTAGGGTTTTTAACCAATCTTGTGCATCCAATATGTGATTTTGTGTCATTTTGTGTCATTGGTTGAACATTTAGGTCATTTTCGTCCTCCCTAGGCTTATTCTAATCCAATTAGGGTTTTTAACCAATCTTGTGCATCCAATATGTGATTTTGTGTCATTTTGTGTCATCGATTGAACATTTAGGTCATTTTCGTCCTCCCTAGGCTTATTCTAATCCAATTAGGGTTTTTAACCAATCTTGTGCATCCAATATGTGATTTTGTGTCATTGGTTGAACATTTAGGTCATTTTCGTCCTCTCTAGGGTTATTCTAATCCAATTAGGGTTTTTAACCAATCTTGTGCTTCCAATATGTGATTTTGTGTCATTGGTTGAACATTTAGGTCATTTTCGTCCTCCATAGGCTTATTCTAATCCACTTAGGGTTTTTAACCAATCTTGTGCATCCAATATGTGATTTTGTATCATTTTGTGTCATTGGTTGAACATTTAGGTCATTTTCGTCCTCCCTATGCCTATTCTAATCCAATTAGGGTTTTTAACCAATCTTGTGCATCCAATATGTGATTTTGTGTCATTTTGTGTTATTGGTTGAACATTTAGGTCATTTTCGTCCTCCCTAGGCTTATTCTAATCCAATTAGGGTTTTTAACCAATCTTGTGCATCCAATATGTGATTTTGTGTCATTTTGTGTCATTGGTTGAACATTTAGGTCATTTTCGTCCTCCCTAGGCTTATTCTAATCCAATTAGGGTTTTTAACCAATCTTGTGCATCCAATATGTGATTTTGGGTCATTGGTTCAACATTTAGGTCATTTTCGTCCTACCTAGGCTTATTCTAATCCAATTAGGGTTTTTAACCAATCTTGTGCAACCAATATGTGATTTTGTGTCATTTTGTGTCATTGGTTGAACATTTAGGTCATTTTCGTCCTCCCTAGGCTTATTCTAATCCAATTAGGGTTTTTAACCAATCTTGTGCATCCAATATGTGATTTTGTGTCATTTTGTGTCATTGGTTGAACATTTAGGTCATTTTTGTCCTCCCTAGGCTTATTCTAATCCAATAAGGGTTTTTAACCAATCTTGTGCATCCAATATGTGATTTTGTGTCATTTTGTGTCATTGGTTGAACATTTAGGTCATTTTCGTCCTCCCTAGGCTTATTCTAATCCAATTAGGATTTTTAACCAATCTTGTGCATCCAATATGTGATTTTGTATCATTGGTTGAACATTTAGGTCATTTTCGTCCTCGCTATGCTTATTCTAATCCAATTAGGGTTTTTAGCCAATCTTGTGCATCCAATATGTGATTTTGTGTCATTTTTGTGTCATTGGTTGAACATTTAGGTCATTTTCGTCCTCGCTTGGCTTATTCTAATCCAATTAAGGTTCTTAACCAATCTTGTGCATCCAATGTGTGATTTTGTGTTATTGGTTGAACATTTAGGTCATTTTCGTCCTCCCTAGGCTTATTCTAATCCAATTAGGGTTTTTAACCAATCTTGTGCATCCAATATGTGATTTTGTGTCATTTTGTGTCATTGGTTGAACATTTAGGTCATTTTCGTCCTCCCTAGGCTTATTCTAATCCAATTAGGGTTTTTAACCAATCTTGTGCATCCAATTTGTGATTTTGGGTCATTTTGTGTCATTGGTTGAACATTTAGGTCATTTTCGTCCTCGCTAGGCTTATTCTAATCCAATTAGGGTTTTTAACCAATCTTGTGCATCCAATATGTGATTTTGTGTCATTGGTTGCACATTTAGGTCATTTTCGTCCTCCCTAGGCTTATTGTAATCCAATTAGGGTTTTTAACCAATCTTGTGCATCCAATATGTGATTTTGTGTCATTGGTTGAACATTAAGGTCATTTTGGTCGTCCCTATGCTTATTCTAAGCCAATTAGGGTTTTTAACCAATCTTGTGCATCCAATATGTGATTTTGTGTCATTGGTTGCACATTTAGGTCATTTTCGTCCTCCCTAGGCTTATTGTAATCCAATTAGGGTTTTTAACCAATCTTGTGCATCCAATATGTGATTTTGTGTCATTGGTTGAACATTAAGGTCATTTTGGTCGTCCCTATGCTTATTCTAAGCCAATTAGGGTTTTTAACCAATCTTGTGCATCCAATATGTGATTTTGTGTCATTGGTTGCACATTTAGGTCATTTTCGTCCTCCCTAGGCTTATTGTAATCCAATTAGGGTTTTTAACCAATCTTGTGCATCCAATATGTGATTTTATGTCATGGTTGAACATTTAGGTCATTTTCGTCCTCGCTAGGCTTATTCGAGTCCAATTAGAATTTTTAACCAATCTTATGCATCCAATATGTGATTTTGTGTCATTTTGTGTTATTGGTTGAACATTTAGGTCATTTTCGTCCTTCCTAGGCTTATTCTAATCCAATTTGGGTTTTTAACCAATCTTGTGCATCCAATATGTGATTTTGTGTCATTGGTTGAACATTTAGGTCATTTTCGTCCTCCCTAGGCTTATTCTAATCCAATTATGGTTTTTAACCAATCTTGTTCATATAATAAGTGATTTTGTGTCATTTGTAATCCAATTAGGTCATTTTCGTCCTCGCTAGGCTTATTCTAATCCAATTAGAATTTTTAACCAATCATGTGCATCCAATATGTGATTTTGTGTCATTTTGCGTTATTGGTTGAACATTTAGGTCATTTTCGTCCTCCCTAGGCTTATTCTAATCCAATTAGGGTTTTTAACCAATCTTGTGCATCCAGTATGTGATTTTGTGTCATTTTGTGTTATTGGTTGAACATTTAGGTCATTTTCGTCCTCGCTAGGCTTATTCTAATCCAATTAGAATTTTTAACCAATCTTGTGCATCCAATATGTGATTTTGTGTCATTGGTTGAAAATTTAGGTCATTTTGGTCCTCCCTAGGCTAATTCTAATCCAATTATGGTTTTTAACCAATCTTGTTCATATAATAAGTGATTTTGTGTCATTTGTAATCCAATTAGGTCATTTTCGTCCTCGCTAGGCTTATTCTAATCCAATTAGAATTTTTAACCAATCATGTGCATCCAATATGTGATTTTGTGTCATTTTGTGTTATTGGTTGAACATTTAGGTCATTTTTGTCCTCCCTAGGCTTATTCTAATCCAATTAGGGTTTTTAACCAATCTTGTGCATCCAATATGTGATTTTGTGTCATTTTGTGTCATTGGTTGAACATTTAGGTCATTTTCGTCCCCCCTAGGCTTATTCTAATCCAATTAGGGTTTTTAACAAATCTTGTGCATCCAATATGTGATTTTGTGTCATTGCTTGAACATTAAGGTCATTTCGTCCTCGCTAGGCTTATTCCAATCCAATTAGGGTTTTTAACCAATCTTGTGCATCCAAAATGTGATTTTGTGTCATTGGTTGCACATTTAAGTCATTTTCGTCCTCCCTAGGCTTATTCTAATCCAATTAGGGTTTTCAACCAATCTTGTGCATCCAATATGTGATTTTGTGTCATTGGTTGAACATTTAGGTCATTTTGGTCCTCCCTAGGCTTATTCTAATCCAATTATGGTTTTTAACCAATCTTGTTCATATAATAAGTGATTTTGTGTCATTTGTAATCCAATTAGGTCATTTTCGTCCTCGCTAGGCTTATTCTAATCCAATTAGAATTTTTAACCAATCATGTGCATCCAATATGTGATTTTTTGTCATTTTGTGTTATTGGTTGAACATTTAGGTCATTTTCGTCCTCCTTAGGCTTATTCTAATCCAATTAGGGTTTTTAACCAATCTTGTGCATCCAATATGTTATTTTGTGTCATTTTGTGTCATTGGTTGAACATTTAGGTCATTTTCGTCCTCCCTAGGCTTATTCTAATCCAATTAGGGTTTTTAACCAATCTTGTGCATCCAATATGTGATTTTGTGTCATTTTGTGTCATTGGTTGAACATTTAGGTCATTTTCGTCCTCCCTAGGCTAATTCAAATCCAATTAGTGTTTTTAACCAAGCTTGTGCATCCAATATGTGATTTTGTGCCATTTTGTGTCATTGGTTGAATATTTAGGTCATTTTCGTCCTCCCTAGGCTTATTCTAATCCAATTAGGGTTTTTAACCAATCTTGTGCATCCAATATGTGATTTTGTGTCCTTTTGTGTCATTGGTTGAACATTTAGGTCATTTTCGTCCTCCCTAGGCTTATTCTAATCCAATTAGGGTTTTTAACCGATCATGTGCATCCAATATGTGATTTTGTGTCATTTTGTGTCATTGGTATAACATTTAGGTCATTTTCGTTTTCCCTAGGCCTATTCTAATCCAATTAGGGTTTTTAACCAATCTTGTGCATGCAATATATAATTTTGTGTCATTTTGTGTCATTGGTTGAACATTTAGGTCATTTTCGTCCTCCCTAGGCTTATTCTAATCCAATTAGGGTTTTTAACCAATCTTGTGCATCCAATATGTGATTTTGTGTCATTTTGTGTCATTGGTTGAACATTTAGGTCATTTTCGTCCTCCCTAGGCTTATTCTAATCCAATTAGGGTTTTTAACCAATCTTGTGCGTCCAATATGTGATTTTGCGTCATTTTGTATCATTGGTTGAACATTTAGGTCATTTTCGTCCTCCCTAGGCTTATTCTAATCCAATTAGGGTTTTTAACCAATCTTGTGCATCCAATATGTGATTTTGTGTCATTTTGTGTCATTGGTTGAACATTTAGGTCATTTTCGTCCTCCCTAGGCTTATTCTAATCCAATTAGCGTATTTAACCAATCTTGTGCATCCAATATGTGATTGTGTCATTGGTTGAACATTTAGGTCATTTTCGTCCTCCCTAGGCTTATTCTAATCCAATTAGGGTTTTTAACCAATCTTGTGCATCCAATATGTGATTTTGTGTCATTTTGTGTCATTGGTTAAACATTTAGGTCATTTTCGTCCTCCCTAGGCTTATTCTAATCCAATAAGGGTTTTTAACCAATCTTGTGCATCCAATTTGTGATTTTGTGTCATTTGTTGAACATTTAGGTCATTTTCGTCTTCCCTAGGCTTCTTCAAATCCAATTAGCGTTTTTAACCAATCTTGTGCATCCAATATGTGATTTTGTGTCATTGGTTGAACATTTGGGTCATTTTCGTCCTCCCTTGGCTTATTCTAATCCAATTAGGGTTTTTAACCAATCTTGTGCATCCAATATGTGATTTTGTGTCATTTTGTGTCATTGGTTGAACATTTAGGTCATTTTCGTCCTCCCTAGGCTTATTCTAATCCAATTAGGGTTTTCAACCAATCTTGTGCATCCAATATGTGATTTTGTGTCATTTTGTGTCATTGGTTAAACATTTAGGTCATTTTCGTCCTCCCTAGGCTTATTTTAATCCAATTTGGATTTTTAACCAATCTTGTGCATCCAATATGTGATTTTGTGTCATTGGTTGCACATTTAGGTCATTTTCGTCCTCCCTAGGCTTATTCTAATCCAATTAGGGTTTTTAACCACTCTTGTGCATATAATAAGTGATTTTATGTCATTGGTAATCCAATTAGGTCATTTTCGTCCTCGCTAGGCTTATTCTAATCCAATTAGGGTTTTTAACCAATCTTATGCATCCAATATGTGATTTTGTGTCATTTTGTGTCATTGGTTGAACATTTAGGTCATTTTCGTCCTCCCTAGGCTGATTCTAATCCAATTTGGGTTTTTAACCAATCTTGTGCATCCAATATGTGATTTTGTGTCATTTTGTGTCATTGGTTGAACATTTTGGTCATTTTCGTCCTCCCTAGGCTTATTCTAATCCATTTAGGGTTTTTAACCAATCTTGTGCATCCAATATGTGATTTTGTGTCATTGGTTGCACATTTAGGTCATTTTCGTCCTCCCTAGGCTTATTCTAATCCAATTACGGTTTGTAACCAATCTTGTGCATATAACAAGTGATTTTGTGTCATTTGTAATCCAATTAGGTCATTTTCGTCCTCGCTAAACATATTCTAATCCAATTAGGGTTTTTAACCAATCCTGTGCATCCAATATGTGATTTTGTGTCATTGGTTGAACATTTAGGTCATTTTGGTCCTCCCTATGCTTATTCTAATCCAATTAGGTTTTTTAACCAATCTTGTGCATCCAATATGTGATTTTGTGTCATTGGTTGAACATTTAGGTCATTATGGTCCTCCCTATGCTTATTCCAATCCAATTAGGGTTTTTAACCAATCTTGTGCATCAAATATGTGATTTTGTGTCATTGGGTGCACATTTACGTCATTTTCGTCCTCCCTAGGCTTATTGTAATTAAATTAGGGTTTTTAACCAATCTGGTGCATCCAATATGTGATTTTGTGTCATTGGTTGCACATTTAGGTCATTTTCGTCCCCCCTAGGCTTATTCTAATCCAATTAGAATTTTTAACCAATCTTATGCATCCAATATGTGATTTTGTGTCATTTTGTGTTATTGGTTGCACATTTAGGTCATTTTCGTCCTCCCTAGGCTTATTCTAATCCAATTAGGGTTTTTAACCACTCTTGTGCATATAATAAGTGATTTTATGTAATTGGTAATCCAATTAGGTCATTTTCGTCCTCGCTAGGCTTATTCTAATCCAATTAGGGTTTTTAACCATTCTTATGCATCCAATATGTGATTTTGTGTCATTTTGTGTCATTGGTTGAACATTTAGGTCATTTTCCTCCTCCCTAGGCTTGTTCTAATCCAATTTGGGTTTTTAACCAATCTTGTGCATCCAATATGTGATTTTGTGTCATTTTGTGTCATTGGTTGAACATTTAGGTCATTTTCGTCCTCCCTAGGCTTATTCTAATCCAATTAGGGTTTTTAACCAATCCTGTGCATCCAATATGTGATTTTGTGTCATTGGTTGAACATTTAGGTCATTTTGGTCCTCCCAAGGCTTATTCTAATCCAATTATGGTTTTTAACCAATCTTGTTCATATAATAAGTGATTTTGTGTCATTTGTAATCCAATTAGGTCATTTTCGTCCTCGCTAGGCTTATTCTAATCCAATTAGAATTTTTAACCAATCATGTGCATCCAATATGTGATTTTGTGTCATTTTGTGTTATTGGTTGAACATTTAGGTCATTTTCGTCCTCCCTAGGCTTATTCTAATCCAATTAGGGTTTTTAACCAATCTTGTGCATCCAATAAATGATTTTTTGTCATTTTGTGTGATTGGTTGAACATTTAGGTCATTTTCGTCCCCCAAAGGTTTATTCTAATCCAATTACGGTTTTTAACCAATCTTATGCATCCAATATGAGATTTTGTGTCATTGTTTGAACATTTAGGTCATTTTCGTCCATCCTAGGCTTATTCTAATCCAATTAGGGTTTCTAACCAATCTTGTGCATATAATAAGTGATTTTGTGTTATTGGTAATCCAATAAGGTCATTTTCGTCTTCGCTAGACTTATTCTAATCCAATTAGGATTTTTAACCAATCTTGTGCATCCAATATGTGATTTTGTGTCATTGGTTGAACATTTAGGTCATTTTGGTCCTCCCTAGGCTTATTCTAATCCAATTATGGTTTTTAAACAATCTTGTTCATATAATAAGTGATTTTGTGTCATTTGTAATCCAATTAGGTCATTTTCGTCCCCGCTAGGCTTATTCTAATCGAATTAGAATTTTTAACCAATCATGTGCATCCAATATGTGATTTTGTGTCATTTTGTGTTATTGGTTGAACATTTAGGTCATTTTCGTCCTCCCTAGGCTTATTCTAATCCAATTAGGGTTTTTAACCAATCTTGTGCATCCAATATGTTATTTTGTGTCATTTTGTGTCATTGGTTGAACATTTAGGTCATTTTCCTCCCCCCTAGGCTTATTCTAATCCAATTAGGGTTTTTAACCAATCTTGTGCATCCAATATGTGATTTTGTGTCATTGGTTGCACATTTAGGTCATTTTCGTCCTCCCTAGGCTTATTCTAATCCAATTAGGGTTTGTAACCAATCTTGTGCATATAACAAGTGATTTTGTGTCATTTGTAATCCAATTAGGTCATTTTCGTCCTCGCTAAACATATTCTAATCCAATTAGGGTTTTTAACAAATCCTGTGCATCCAATATGTGATTTTGTGTCATTGGTTGAACATTTAGGTCATTTTGGTCCTCCCTATGCTTATTCTAATCCAATTAGGTTTTTTAACCAATCTTGTGCATCCAATATGTGATTTTGTGTCATTGGTTGAACATTTAGGTCATTATGGTCCTCCCTATGCTTATTCCAATCCAATTAGGGTTTTTAACCAATCTTGTGCATCAAATATGTGATTTTGTGTCATTGGGTGCACATTTACGTCATTTTCGTCCTCCCTAGGCTTATTGTAATTAAATTAGGGTTTTTAACCAATCTGGTGCATCCAATATGTGATTTTGTGTCATTGGTTGCACATTTAGGTCATTTTCGTCCCCCCTAGGCTTATTCTAATCCAATTAGAATTTTTAACCAATCTTATGCATCCAATATGTGATTTTGTGTCATTTTGTGTTATTGGTTGCACATTTAGGTCATTTTCGTCCTCCCTAGGCTTATTCTAATCCAATTAGGGTTTTTAACCACTCTTGTGCATATAATAAGTGATTTTATGTCATTGGTAATCTAATTAGGTCATTTTCGTCCTCGCTAGGCTTATTCTAATCCAATTAGGGTTTTTAACCATTCTTATGCATCCAATATGTGATTTTGTGTCATTTTGTGTCATTGGTTGAACATTTAGGTCATTTTCCTCCTCCCTAGGCTTGTTCTAATCCAATTTGGGTTTTTAACCAATCTTGTGCATCCAATATGTGATTTTGTGTCATTTTGTGTCATTGGTTGAACATTTAGGTCATTTTCGTCCTCCCTAGGCTTATTCTAATCCAATTAGGGTTTTTAACCAATCTTGTGCATCCAATATGTGATTTTGTGTCATTTTGTGTCATTGGTTGAACATTTAGGTCATTTTCGTCCTCCCTAGGCTTATTCTAACCCAGTTAGGGTTTTTAACCAATCTTGTGCATCCAATATGTGATTTTGTATAATTGGTTGAACATTTAGGTCATTTTCGTCCTCCCTAGGCTTATTCTAATCCAATAAGGGTTTTTAACCAATCTTGTGCATCCAATATGTGACTTTGTGTCATTGGTTGAACATTTAGGTCATATTCGTTCTCCCTAGGCTTATTCTAATCCCATTAGGGTTTTTAACCAATCTTGTGCATCCAATATGTGATTTTGTATCATTTTGTGTCATTGGTTGAACATTTAGGTCATTTTCGTCCTACCTAGGCTTATTCTAATCCAATTAGGGGTTTTAACCAATCTTGTGCATCCAATATGTGATTTTGTGTCATTGGTCGAACATTTAGGTCATTTTCGTCTTCCCTAGGCTTATTCTAATCCAATTAGGGTTTTTAACCAATCTTGTAAATCCAATATGTGATTTTGTGTCATTTTGTGTCATTGGTTGAACATTTAGGTCATTTTCGTCCTCCCTAGGCTTATTCTAACCCAATTAGGGTTTTTAACCAATCTTGTGCATCCAATATGTGATTTTGTGTCATTTTGTGTCATTGGTTGAACATTTAGGTCATTTTCGTCCTCCCTAGGCTTATTCTAATCCAATTATGGTTTTTAACCAATCTTGTGCATCCAATATGTGAGTTTGTGTCATTGGTTGAACATTTAGGTCATTTTCGTCCTCCCTAGGCTTATTCTAATCCAATTAGGGTTTTTAACCAATCTTGTGCATCCAATATGTGATTTTGTGTCATTTTTTGTCATTGGTTGAATATTTAGGTCATTTTCGTCCTCCCTAGGCTTATTCTAATCCAATTAGGGTTTTTAACCAATCTTGTGCATCCAATATGTGATTTTGTGTCATTTTGTGTCATTGGTTGAACATTTAGGTCATTTTCGTCCTCCCTAGGCTTATTCTAATCCAATTAGGGTTTTTAACCAATCTTGTGCATCCAATATGTGATTTTGTGTCATTTTGTGTCATTGGTTGAACATTTAGGTCATTTTCGTCCTCCCTAGGCTTATTCTAATCTAATTTGGGTTTTTAACCAATCTTGTGCATCCAATATGTGATTTTGTGTCATTTTGTGTCATTGGTTGAACATTTAGGTCATTTTCGTCCTCCCTAGGCTTATTCTAATCCAATTAAGGTTTTTAACCAATCTTGTGCATCCAATATGTGATTTTGTGTCATTTTGTGTCATTGGTTGAACATTTAGGTCATTTTCGTCCTCCCTTGGCTCTTTTTAATCCAATTAGGTTTTTTAACCAATCTTGTGCATCCAATATGTGATTTTGTGTCATTGGTTGAACATTTAGGTCATTTTCGTCCTCCCTAGGCTTATTCTAATCCAATTAGGGTTTTTAACCAATCTTGTGCATCCAATATGTGATTTTGTGTCAATTTGTGTCATTGGTTGAACATTTAGGTCATTTTCGTCCTCCCTTGGCTTATTCTAAACCAATTAGGGTTTTTAACCAATCTTGTGCATCCAATATGTGATTTTATGTCATTTTGTGTCATTGGTTGAACATTTAGGTCATTTTCGTCCTCCCTAGGCTTATTCTAATCCAATTAGGGTTTTCAACTAATCTTTGCATCCAATATGAAATTTTGTGTCATTTTGTGTTAATTGTTGAACATTTAGGTCATTTTCGTCCTCCCTAGGCTTATTCTAATCCAATTAGGGTTTTTAACCAATCTTGTGCATCCAATATGTGATTTTGTGTCATTTTGTGTCATTGGTTGAACATTTAGGTCATTTTCGTCCTCCCTTGGCTTATTCAAATCCAATTAGGGTTTTTAACCAATCTTGTGCATCCAACATGTGATTTTGTGTCATTGGTTGAACATTTAGGTCATTTTCGTCCTCCCTAGGCGTATTCTAATCCAATTAGGGTTTTTAACCAATCTTGTGCATCCAATATGTGATTTTGTGTCATTTTGTGTCATTGGTTGAACATTTAGGTCATTTTCGTCCTCCCTAGGCTTATTCTAATCCATTTAGGGTTTTTAACCAATCTTGTGCATCCAATATGTGATTTTGTGTCATTTTGTGTCATTAGTTGAACATTTAGGTCATTTTCGTCCTCCCTAGGCTTATTCTAATCCAATTAGGGTTTTTAACCAATCTTGTGCATCCAATATGTGATTTTGTGTCATTTTGTGTCATTAGTTGAACATTTAGGTCATTTTCGTCCTCCCTAGGCTTATTCTAATCCAATTAGGGTTTTTAACCAATCTTGTGCATCCAATATGTGATTTTGTGATTGGTTGAACATTTAGGTCATTTTCGTCCTCCCTAGGCTTATTCTAATCCAATTAGGGTTTTTAACCAATGTTGTGCATCCAATATGTGATTTTGTGTCATTTTGTGTCATTGGTTGAACATTTAGGTCATTTTCGTCCTCCATAGGCTTATTCTAATCCAATTAGGGTTTTTAACCAATCTTGTGCATCCAATATGTGATTTTGTGTCATTTTGTGTCATTGGTTGAACATTTAGGTCATTTTCGTTCTCCCTAGGCTTATTCTAATCCAATTAGGGTTTTTAACCAATCTTGTGCATCCAATATGTGATTTTGTGTCATTTTCTATCATTGGTTGAACATTTAGGTCATTTTCGTCCTCCCTAGGCTTATTCTAATCCAATTAGGGTTTTTAACCAATCTTGTGCATCCAATATGTGATTTTGTGTCATTTTGTGTCATTGGTTGAACATTTAGGTCATTTTCGTCCTCCCTAGGCTCTTTTTCATCCAATTAGGGTTTTTAACCAATCTTGTGCATCCAATATGTGATTTTGTGTCATTTTGTGTCATTGGTTGAACATTTAGGTCATTTTCGCCCTCCCTAGGCTTATTCTAATCCAATTAGGGTTTTTAACCAATGTTGTGCATCCAATATGTGATTTTGTGTCATTGGTTGAACATTTAGATCATTTTCGTCCTTCCTAGGCTTATTCTAATCCAATTTGGGTTTTTAACCAATCTTGTGCATCCAATATGTGATTTTGTGTCATTTTGTGTCATTGGTTGAACATTTAGGTCATTTTCATCTTCCCTAGGCTTATTCTAATCCAATTAGGGTTTTTAACCAATCTTGTGCATCCAATATGTGATTTTGTGTCATTTTGTGTCATTAGTTGAACATTTAGGTCATTTTCGTCCTCCCTAGGCTTATTCTAATCCAATTAGGGTTTTTAACCAATCTTGTGCATCCAATATGTGATTTTGTGTCATTTTGTGTCATTGGTTGAACATTTAGGTCATTTTCGTCCTCCCTAGGCTTATTCTAATCCAATTAGGGTTTTTAACCAATCTTGTGCATCCAATATGTGATTTTGGGTCATTGGTTCAACATTTAGGTCATTTTCGTCCTACCTAGGCTTATTCTAATCCAATTAGGGTTTTTAACCAATCTTGTGCAACCAATATGTGATTTTGTGTCATTTTGTGTCATTGGTTGAACATTTAGGTCATTTTCGTCCTCCCTAGGCTTATTCTAATCCAATTAGGGTTTTTAACCAATCTTGTGCATCCAATATGTGATTTTGTGTCATTTTGTGTCATTGGTTGAACATTTAGGTCATTTTCGTCCTCCCCAGGCTTATTCTAATCCAATTAGGGTTTTTCACGAATCCTGTGCATCCAATATGTGATTTTGTGTCATTTTGTGTCATTGGTTGAACATTTAGGTCATTTTCGTCCTCCCTAGGGTTATTTTAATCTAATTAGGATTTTTAACCAATCTTGTGCATCCAATATGTGATTTTGTGTCATTTTGTGTCATTGGTTGAACATTTAGGTCATTTTCGTCCTCCCTAGGCTTATTCTAATCCAATTAGGGTTTTTAACCAATCTTGTGCATCCAATATGTGATTTTGTGTCATTTTGTGTCATTGGTTGAACATTTAGGTCATTTTCGTCCTCCCTTGGCTTATTCTTATCCAATTAAGGTTCTTAACCAATCTAGTGCATCCAATGTGTGATTTTGTGTCATTTTGGGTCATTGGTTGAACATTTAGGTCATTTTCGTCCTCCCTAGGCTTATTCTAATCCAATTAGGGTTTTTAACCAATCTTGTGCATCCAATATGTGATTTTGTGTCATTTTGTGTCATTGGTTGAACATTTAGGTCATTTTCGTCCTCCCTAGGCTAATTCTAATCAAATTAGGGTTTTTAACCAATCTTGAGCATCCAATATGTGATTTTGTGTCATTTTGTGTCATTGGTTGAACATTTAGGTCATTTTCGTCCTCCCTAGGCTTATTTTAATCCAATAAGGGTTTTTAACCAATCTTGTGCATCCAATATGTGATTTTGTGTCATTGGTTGAACATTTAGGTCATTTTCGTCCTCCCTAGGCTTATTTTAATCCAATTAGGGTTTTTAACCAATCTTGTCCATCCAATATGTGATTTTGTGTCATTTTGTGTCATTGGTTGAACATTTAGGTCATTTTCGTCCTCCCTAGGCTTATTCTAATCCAATTACGGTTTTTAACAATTCTTGTGCATCCAATATGTGATTTTGTGTCATTTTGTGTCATTGGTTGAACATTTCGGTCATTTTCGTCCTCCCTAGGCTTATTCTAATCCAATTAGGGTTTTTAACCAATCTTGTGCATCCAATATGTGATTTTGTGTCATTTTGTGTCATTGGTTGAACATTTAGGTCATTTTCGTCCCCCCTAGGCTTATTCTAATCCAATTAGGGTTTTTAACAAATCTTGTGCAAATAATAAGTGATTTTATGTCATTGGTAATCCAATTAGGTCATATTCGTCCTCGCTAGGCTCATTCTAACCCAATTAGGGTTTTTAACCAATCTTATGCATCCAATATGTGATTTTGTGTCATTTTGTGTTATTGGTTAAACATTTAGGTCATTTTCGTCCTCCCTAGGCTTATTTTAATCCAATTTGGATTTTTAACCAATCTTGTGCATCCAATATGGGATTTTGTGTCATTGGTTGCACATTTAGGTCATTTTCGTCCTCCCTAGGATTATTCTAATCCAACTAGGGTTTTTAACCACTCTTGTGCATCCAATATGTGATTTTGTGTCATTGCTTGAACATTAAGGTCATTTCGTCCTCGCTAGGCTTATTCTAATCCAATTAGGGTTTTTAACCAATCTTGTGCATCCAATATGTGATTTTGTGTCATTGTTTGCACATTTAAGTCATTTTCGTCCTCCCTAGGCTTATTCTAATCCAATTAGGGTTTTCAACCAATCTTGTGCATCCAATATGTGATTTTGTGTCATTGGTTGAACATTTAGGTCATTTTGGTCCTCCCTAGGCTTATTCTAATCCAATTATGGTTTTTAACCAATCTTGTTCATATAATAAGTGATTTTGTGTCATTTGTAATCCAATTAGGTCATTTTCGTCCTCGCTAGGCTTATTCTAATCCAATTAGAATTTTTAACCAATCATGTGCATCCAATATGTGATTTTGTGTCATTTTGCGTTATTGGTTGAACATTTAGGTCATTTTCGTCCTCCCTAGGCTTATTCTAATCCAATTAGGGTTTTTAACCAATCTTGTGCATCCAGTATGTGATTTTGTGTCATTTTGTGTTATTGGTTGAACATTTAGGTCATTTTCGTCCTCGCTAGGCTTATTCTAATCCAATTAGAATTTTTAACCAATCTTGTGCATCCAATATGTGATTTTGTGTCATTGGTTGAAAATTTAGGTCATTTTGGTCCTCCCTAGGCTAATTCTAATCCAATTATGGTTTTTAACCAATCTTGTTCATATAATAAGTGATTTTGTGTCATTTGTAATCCAATTAGGTCATTTTCGTCCTCGCTAGGCTTATTCTAATCCAATTAGAATTTTTAACCAATCATGTGCATCCAATATGTGATTTTGTGTCATTTTGCGTTATTGGTTGAACATTTAGGTCATTTTCGTCCTCCCTAGGCTTATTCTAATCCAATTAGGGTTTTTAACCAATCTTGTGCATCCAGTATGTGATTTTGTGTCATTTTGTGTCATTGGTTGAACATTTAGGTCATTTTCGTCCCCCCTAGGCTTATTCTAATCCAATTAGGGTTTTTAACAAATCTTGTGCATCCAATATGTGATTTTGTGTCATTGCTTGAACATTAAGGTCATTTCGTCCTCGCTAGGCTTATTCTAATCAAATTAGGGTTTTTAACCAATCTTGTGCATCCAATATGTGATTTTGTGTCATTGGTTGCACATTTAAGTCATTTTCGTCCTCCCTAGGCTTATTCTAATCCAATTAGGGTTTTCAACCAATCTTGTGCATCCAATATGTGATTTTGTGTCATTGGTTGAACATTTAGGTCATTTTGGTCCTCCCTAGGCTTATTCTAATCCAATTATGGTTTTTAACCAATCTTGTTCATATAATAAGTGATTTTGTGTCATTTGTAATCCAATTAGGTCATTTTCGTCCTCGCTAGGCTTATTCTAATCCAATTAGAATTTTTAACCAATCATGTGCATCCAATATGTGATTTTGTGTCATTTTGTGTTATTGGTTGAACATTTAGGTCATTTTCGTCATCCCTAGTCTTATTCTAATCCAATTAGGGTTTTTAACCAATCTTGTGCATCCAATATGTGATTTTGTGTCATTGGTTGAACATTTAGGTCATTTTCGTCCTCCCTAGGCTTATTCTAATCCAATTAGGGTTTCTAACTAATCTTGTGCATATAATAAGTGATTTTGTGTTATTGATAATCCAATAAGTTCATTTTCGTCCTCGCTAGGCTTATTCTAATCCAATTAGGGTTTTTAACCAATCTTGTGCATCCAATATAAGATTTTGTGTCATTCGTTGAACATTTAGCTCATTTTGGTCCTCCCTAGGCTTATTCTAATCCAATTATGGTTTTTAACCAATCTTGTTCATATAATAATTGATTTTGTGTCATTTGTAATCCGATTAGGTCATTTTCGTCCTCGCTAGGCTTATTCTAATCCAATTAGAATTTTTAACCAATCATGTGCATCCAATATGTGATTTTGTGTCATTTTGTGTTATTGGTTGAACATTTAGGTCATTTTCGTCCTCCCTAGGCTTATTCTAATCCAATTAGGGTTTTTAACCAATCTTGTGCATCCAATATGTGATTTTGTGTCATTTTGTGTTATTGGTTGAACATTTAGGTCATTTTCGTCCTCCCTAGGCTTATTCTAATCCAATTATGGTTTTTAACCAATCTTGTTCATATAATAAGTGATTTTGTGTCATTTGTAATCCAATTAGGTCATTTTCGTCCTCGCTAGGCTTATTCTAATCCAATTAGAATTTTTAACCAATCATGTGCATCCAATATGTGATTTTGTGTCATTTTGTGTTATTGGTTGAACATTTAGGTCATTTTCGTCCTCGCTAGGCTTATTCTAATCCAATTAGGGTTTTTAACCAATCTTGTGCATCCAATATGTGATTTTGTGTCATTGGTTGAACATTTAGCTCATTTTGGTCCTCCCTAGGCTTATTCTAATCCAATTATGGTTTTTAACCAATCTTGTTCATATAATAATTGATTTTGTGTCATTTGTAATCCGATTAGGTCATTTTCGTCCTCGCTAGGCTTATTCTAATCCAATAAGAATTTTTAACCAATCATGTGCATCCAATATGTGATTTTGTGTCATTTTGTGTTATTGGTTGAACATTTAGGTCATTTTCGTCCTCCCTAGGCTTATTCTAATCCAATTAGGGTTTTTAACCAATCTTGTGCATCCATTATGTGATTTTGTGTCATTTTGTGTCATTGGTTGAACATTTAGGTCATTTTCGTCCTCCCTAGGCTTATTCTAATCCAATTAGGGTTTTTAACCAATCTTGTGCATCCAATATGTGATTTTGTGTCATTGTGTGTCATTGGTTGAACATTTAGGTCATTTTCGTCCTCCCTAGGCTTATTCTAATCCAATTAGGGTTTTTAACCAATCTTGTGCATCCAATATGTGATTTTGTGTCATTTTGTGTCATTGGTTGAACATTTAGGTCATTTTCGTCCTCCCTATGCTTATTCTAATCGAATTAGGGTTTTTAGCCAATTTTGTGCATCCAATATGTAGTTTTGTGTCATTGGTTGAACATTTAGGTCATTTTTGCCTCCCTTGGCTTATTCTCATCCAATTAGGGTTTTTAACCTATCTTGTGCATCCAATATGTGATTTTGTGTCATTTTGTGTCATTGGTTGAACATTTAGGTCATTTTCGTCCTCCCTAGGCTTATTCTAATCCAATTAGGGTTTTTAACCAATCTTGTGCATCCAATATGTGATTTTGTGTCATTTTGTTTCATTTGTTGAACATTTAGGTCATTTTCGTCCTCCCTAGGCTTATTCTAATCCAATTAGGGTTTTTAACCAATCTTGTGCATCCAATATGTGATTTTGTGTCATTTTGTGTCATTGGTTGAACATTTAGGTCATTTTCGTCCTCCCTAGGCTTATTCTAATAAAATTACGGTTTTTAACCAATCTTGTGCATCCCATATGTGATTTTGTGTCATTGGTTGAACATTTATGTCATTTTCGTCCTCCCTAGGCTTATTCTAATCCAATTAGGGTTTTTAACCAATCTTGTGCATCCAATATGTGATTTTGTGTCATTTTGTGTCATTGGTTGAACATTTTGGTCATTTTCGTCCTCCCTAGGCTTATTCTAATCCATTTAGGGTTTTTAACCAATCTTGTGCATCCAATATGTGATTTTGTGTCATTGGTTGCACATTTAGGTCATTTTCGTCCTCCCTAGGCTTATTCTAATTTAATTAGGGTTTTTAACCAATCTTGTGCATCCAATATGTGATTTTGTGTCATTGGTTGAACATTTAGGTCATTTTCGTCCTCCCTAGGCTTATTCTAATCCAATTAGGGTTTTTAACCAATCTTGTGCATCCAATATGTTATTTTGTGTCATTGGTTGAACATTTAGGTCATTTTCGTCGTCCCTAGGCTTATTCTAATCCAATTACGGTTTTTAACCAATCTTGTGCATCCAATATGTGATTTTGTGTCATTGGTTGAACATTTAGGTCATTTTCGTCGTCCCTAGGCTTATTCTAATCCAATTACGGTTTTTAACCAATCTTGTGCATCCAATATGTGATTTTGTGTCATTTTGTGCCATTGGTTGAACATTTAGGTCATTTTCGTCCTCCCTAGGCTTATTCTAATCCAATTAGGGTTTTTAACCAATCTTGTGCATCCAATATGTGATTTTGTGTCATTTTGTGTCATTGGTTGAACATTTAGGTCATTTTCGTCCTCCCTATGTTTATTCTAATCCAATTAGGGTTTTTAACCAATCTTGTGCACCCAGTATGTGATTTTGTGTCATTTGTTTAACATTTAGGTCATTTTCATCCTCCCTAGGCTTATTCTAATCCAATTAGGATTTTTAACCAATCTTGTGCATCCAATATGTGATTTTGTTTCATTTTGTGTCATTGGTTGAACATTTTGGTCATTTTCGTCCTCCCAAGGCTTATTCTAATCCAATTAGGGTTTTTAACCAATCTTGTGCATCCAATCTGTGATTTTGTGTCATTTTGTGTCATTGGTTGAACATTTAGGTCATTTACGTCCGCCCTAGGCTTATTCTAATCCAATTAGGGTTTTTAACCAATCTTGTGCATCCAATATGTGATTTTGTGTCATTTTGTGTCATTGGTTGAACATTTAGGTCATTTTCGTCCTCCCTAGGCTTATTCTAATCCAATTAGGGTTTTTAACCAATCTTGTGCATCCAATATGTGATTTTGTGTCATTTTGTGTCATTGGTTGAACATTTAGGTCATTTTTCTCCTCCCTATGTTTATTCTAATCCAATTAGGGTTTTTAACCAATCTTGTGCACCCAGTATGTGATTTTGTGTCATTTGTTTATCATTTAGGTCATTTTCATCCTCCCTAGGCTTATTCTAATCCAATTAGGATTTTTAACCAATCTTGTGCATCCAATATGTGATTTTGTGTCATTTTGTGTCATTGGTTGAACATTTAGGTCATTTTCGTCCTCCCTAGGCTTATCCTAAATCAATTAGGGTTTTTAAACAATCTTGTGCATCCAATATGTGATTTTGTGTCATTTTGTGTCATTGGTTGAACATTTAGGTCATTTTCGTCCTCCCTAGGCTTATTCTAATCCAATTAGGGTTTTTAACCAATCTTGTGCATCCAATATGTGATTTTGTGTCATTGGTTGAACATTTCGGTCATTTTCGTCCTCCCTAGGCTTATTCTAATCCAATTAGGGTTTTTAACCAATCTTGTGCATCCAATATGTGATTTTGTGTCATTTTGTGTCATTGGTTGAACATTTAGGTCATTTTCGTCCCCCCTAGGCTTATTCTAATCCAATTAGGGTTTTTAACAAATCTTGTGCAAATAATAAGTGATTTTATGTCATTGGTAATCCAATTAGGTCATATTCGTCCTCGCTAGGCTCATTCTAACCCAATTAGGGTTTTTAACCAATCTTATGCATCCAATATGTGATTTTGTGTCATTTTGTGTTATTGGTTAAACATTTAGGTCATTTTCGTCCTCCCTAGGCTTATTTTAATCCAATTTGGATTTTTAACCAATCTTGTGCATCCAATATGGGATTTTGTGTCATTGGTTGCACATTTAGGTCATTTTCGTCCTCCCTAGGCTTATTCTAATCCAACTAGGGTTTTTAACCACTCTTGTGCATATAATAAGTGATTTTATGTCATTGGTAATCCAATTAGGTCATTTTCGTCCTCGCTAGGCTTATTCTAATCCAATTAGGGTTTTTAACCATTCTTATGCATCCAATATGTGATTTTGTGTCATTTTGTGTCATTGGTTGAACAATTAGGTCATTTTCGTCCTCGCTAGGCTTATTCGAATCCAATTAGAATTTTTAACCAATCTTATGCATCCAATATGTGATTTGTGTCATTTTGTGTTATTGGTTGAACATTTAGGTCATTTTCATCCTCCCTAGGCTTATTCTAATCCAATTAGGGTTTTTAACCAATCTTGTGCATCCAATAAATGATTTTGTGTCATTTTGTGTCATTGGTTGAACATTTAGGTCATTTTCGTCCCCCAAAGGCTTATTCTAATCCAATTAGGGTTTTTAACCAATCTTGTGCATCCAATATGTGATTTTGTGTCATTGGTTGAACATTTAGGTCATTTTCGTCCTACCTAGGCTTATTCTAATCCAATTAGGGTTTCTAACCAATCTTATGCATCCAATATGTGATTTTGTGTCATTTTGTGTCATTGGTTGAACATTTAGGTCATTTTCGTTCTCCCTAGGCTTATTCTAATCCAATTTGGGTTTTTAACCAATCTTGTGCATCCAATATGTGATTTTGTGTCATTGGTTGAACATTTTGGTCATTTTCGTCCTCCCTAGGCTTATTCTAATCCATTTAGGGTTTTTAACCAATCTTGTGCATCCAATATGTGATTTTGTGTCATTGGTTGCACATTTAGGTCATTTTCGTCCTCCCTAGGCTTATTCTAATCCAATTACGGTTTGTAACCAATCTTGGGCATATAACAAGTGCTTTTGTGTCATTTGTAATCCAATTAGGTCATTTTCGTCCTCGCTAAACATATTCTAATCCAATTAGGGTTTTTAACCAATCCTGTGCATCCAATATGTGATTTTGTGTCATTGGTTGAACATTTAGGTCATTTTGGTCCTCCCTATGCTTATTCTAATCCAATTAGGTTTTTTAACCAATCTTGTGCATCCAATATGTGATTTTGTGTCATTGGTTGAACATTTAGGTCATTTTGGTCCTCCCTATGCTTATTCTAATCGAATTAGGGTTTTTAACCAATCTTGTGCATCAAATATGTGATTTTGTGTCATTGGGTGCACATTTACGTCATTTTCGTCCTCCCTAGGCTTATTGTTATTAAATTAGGGTTTTTAACCAATCTTGTGCATCCAATATGTGATTTTGTCTCATTGGTTGCACATTTAGGTCATTTTCGTCCTCCCTAGGCTTATTCTAATCCAATTAGGGTTTTTAACCAATCTTGTGCATATAATAAGTGATTTTATGTCATTGGTAATCCAATTAGGTCATTTTCGTCCTCGCTAGGCTTATTCGAATCCAATTAGAATTTTTAACCAATCTTGTGCATCCAATATGTGATTTTGTGTCATTTTGTGTTATTGGTTGAACATTTAGGTCATTTTCATCCTCCCTAGGCTTATTCTAATCCAATTAGGGTTTTTAACCAATCTTGTGCATCCAATAAATGATTTTGTTTCATTTTGTGTCATTGGTTGAACATTTAGGTCATTTTCGTCCCCCAAAGGCTTATTCTAATCCAATTAGGGTTTTTAACCAATCTTGTGCATCCAATATGTGATTTTGTGTCATTGGTTGAACATTTAGGTCATTTTCGTCCTCCCTAGGCTTATTCTAATCCAATTAGGGTTTCTAACCAATCTTGTGCATATAATAAGTGATTTTGCGTTATTGGTAATCCAATTAGGTCATTTTCGTCCTCGCTTGGCTTATTCTAATCCAATTAGGGTTTTTAACCAATCTTATGCATCCAATATGTGATTTTGTGTCATTGGTTGAACATTTAGGTCATTTTGGTCCTCCCTAGGCTTATTCTAATCCAATTAGGGTTTTTATCCAATCTTGTGCATCCAATATGTGATTTTGTGTCATTGGTTGCACATTTAGGTCATTTTCGTCCTCCCTAGGCTTATTGTAATCCAATTAGGGTTTTTAACCAATCTTGTGCATCCAATATGTGATTTTGTGTCATTGGTTGAACATTAAGGTCATTTTGGTCGTCCCTATGCTTATTCTAAGCCAATTAGGGTTTTTAACCAATCTTGTGCATCCAATATGTGATTTTGTGTCATTGGTTGCACATTTAGGTCATTTTCGTCCTCCCTAGGCTTATTGTAATCCAATTAGGGTTTTTAACCAATCTTGTGCATCCAATATGTGATTTTGTGTCATGGTTGAACATTTAGGTCATTTTCGTCCTCCCTAGGCTTATTCTAATCCAATTAGGGTTTTTAACCAATCTTGTGCATGCAATATGTGATTTTGTCTCATTGGTTGCACATTTAGGTCATTTTCGTCCTCCCTAGGCTTATTCTAATCCAATTAGGGTTTTTAACCAATCTTGTGCATATAATAAGTGATTTTATGTCATTGGTAATCCAATTAGGTCATTTTCGTCCTTGCTAGGCTTATTCGAATCCAATTAGAATTTTTAACCAATCTTATGCATCCAATATGTGATTTTGTGTCATTTTGTGTTATTGGTTGAACATTTAGTCATTTTCGTCCTCCCTAGGCTTATTCTAATCCAATTAGGGTTTTTAACCAATCTTGTGCATCCAATAAATGATTTTGTGTCATTTTGTGTCATTGGTTGAACATTTAGGTCATTTTCGTCCCCCAAAGGCTTATTCTAATCCAATTAGGGTTTTTAACCAATCTTGTGCATCCAATATGTGATTTTGTGTCATTGGTTGAACATTTAGGTCATTTTCATCCTCCCTAGGCTTATTCTAATCCAATTAGGGTTTCAAACCAATCTTGTGCATATAATAAGTGATTTTGTGTTATTGGTAATCCAATAAGGTCATTTTCGTCCTCGCTAGGCTTATTCTAATCCAATTAGGGTTTTTAACCAATCTTGTGCATGCAATATGTGATTTTGTGTCATTGGTTGCACATTTAGGTCATTTTCGTCCTCCATAGGCATATTCTAATCCAATTACGGTTTTTAACCAATCTTGTGCATCCAATATGTGATTTTGTGTCATTGGTTGAACATTTAGGTCATTTTCGTCCTCCCTAGGCTTATTCTAATCCAATTAGGGTTTCTAACCAATCTTGTGCATATAATAAGTGATTTTGTGTTATTGGTAATCCAATAAGGTCATTTTCGTCCTCGCTAGGCTTATTCTAATCCAATTAGGGTTTTTAACCAATCTTGTGCATCCAATATGTGATTTTGTGTCATTGGTTGAACATTTAGGTCATTTTCGTCCTCCCTAGGCTTATTCTAATCCAATTAGGGTTTCTAACTAATCTTGTGCATATAATAAGTGATTTTGTGTTATTGGTAATCCAATAAGGTCATTTTCGTCCTCGCTAGGCTTATTCTAATCCAATTAGGGTTTTTAACCAATCTTGTGCATCCAATATGTGATTTTGTGTCATTGGTTGAACATTTAGCTCATTTTGGTCCTCCCTAGGCTTATTCTAATCCAATTATGGTTTTTAACCAATCTTGTTCATATAATAATTGATTTTGTGTCATTTGTAATCCGATTAGGTCATTTTCGTCCTCGCTAGGCTTATTCTAATCCATATAGAATTTTTAACCAATCATGTGCATCCAATATGTGATTTTGTGTCATTTTGTGTTATTGGTTGAACATTTAGGTCATTTTCGTCCTCCCTAGGCTTATTCTAATCCAATTAGGGTTTTTAACCAATCTTGTGCATCCAATATGTGATTTTGTGTCATTTTGTGTCATTAGTTGAACATTTAGGTCATTTTCGTCCTCCCTAGGCTTATTCTAATCCAATTAGGGTTTTTAACCAATCTTGTGCATCCAATATGTGATTTTGTGATTGGTTGAACATTTAGGTCATTTTCGTCCTCCCTAGGCTTATTCTAATCCAATTAGGGTTTTTAACCAATGTTGTGCATCCAATATGTGATTTTGTGTCATTTTGTGTCATTGGTTGAACATTTAGGTCATTTTCGTCCTCCCTAGGCTTATTCTAATCCAATTAGGGTTTTTAACCAATCTTGTGCATCCAGTATGTGATTTTGTGTCATTTTGTGTCATTGGTTGAACATTTAGGTCATTTTCGTCCCCCCTAGGCTTATTCTAATCCAATTAGGGTTTTTAACAAATCTTGTGCATCCAATATGTGATTTTGTGTCATTGCTTGAACATTAAGGTCATTTCGTCCTCGCTAGGCTTATTCTAATCCAATTAGGGTTTTTAACCAATCTTGTGCATCCAATATGTGATTTTGTGTCATTGGTTGCACATTTAAGTCATTTTCGTCCTCCCTAGGCTTATTCTAATCCAATTAGGGTTTTTAACCAATCTTGTGCATCCAATATGTGATTTTGTGTCATTGGTTGAACATTTAGGTCATTTTCGTCCTCCCTAGGCTTATTCTAATTCAATTAGGGTTTTTAACCAATCTTGTGCATCCAATATGTGATTTTCTGATTGGTTGAACATTTAGGTCATTTTCGTCCTCCCTAGGCTTATTCTAATCCAATTAGGGTTTTTAACCAATCTTGTGCATCCAATATGTGATTTTGTGTCATTTTGTGTCATTGGTTGAACATTTAGGTCATTTTCGTCCTGCATAGGCTTATTCTAATCCAATTACGGTTTTTAACCTATCTTGTGCATCCAATATGTGATTTTGTGTCATTTTGTGTCATTGGTTGAACATTTAGGTCATTTTTGTCGTCCCTAGGCATATTCTAATCCAATTAGGGTTTTTAACCAATCTTGTGCATCCAATATGTGATTTTGTGTCATTGGTTGAACATTTAGGTCATTTTCGTCCTCCCTAGGTTTATTCTAATCCAATTAGGGTTTTTAACCAATCTTGTGCATCAAATATGTGATTTTGTGTCATTTTGTGTCATTGGTTGAACATTTAGGTCATTTTTGTCCTCCCTAGGCTTATTCTAATCCAATTACGGTTTTTAACCAATGTTGTGCATCCAATATGTGATTTTGTGTCATTGGTTGAACACTTAGGTCATTTTTGTCGTCCCTAGGCTTATTCTAATCCAATTAGGGTTTTTAACCAATCTTGTGCATCCAATATGTGATTTTGTGTCATTTTGTGTCATTAGTTGAACATTTAGGTCATTTTCGTCCTCCCTAGGCTTATTCTAATCCAATTAGGGTTTTTAACCAATCTTGTGCATCCAATATGTGATTTTGTGTCATTTTGTGTTATTGGTTGAACATTTAGGTCATTTTCGTCCTCCCTAGGCTTATTCTAATCCAATTTGGGTTTTTAACCAATCTTGTGCATCCAATATGTGATTTTGTGTCATTGGTTGAACATTTAGGTCATTTTCGTCCTCCTTAGGCTTATTCTAATCCAATTAGCGTTTTTAACCAATCTTGTGCATCCAATATGTGATTTTGTGTCATTGGTTGAACATTTAGGTCATTTTCGTCCTCCCTAGGCTTATTCTAATCCAATTTGGGTTTTTAACCAATCTTGTGCATCCAATATGTGATTTTGTGTCATTGGTTGAACATTTTGGTCATTTTCGTCCTCCCTAGGCTTATTCTAATCCATTTAGGGTTTTTAACCAATCTTGTGCATCCAATATGTGATTTTGTGTCATTGGTTGCACATTTAGGTCATTTTCGTCCTCCCTAGGCTTATTCTAATCCAATTAGGGTTTGTAACCAATCTTGTGCATATAACAAGTGATTTTGTGTCATTTGTAATCCAATTAGGTCATTTTCGTCCTCGCTAAACATATTCTAATCCAATTAGGGTTTTTAACCAATCCTGTGCATCCAATATGTGATTTTGTGTCATTGGTTGAACATTTAGGTCATTTTGGTCCTCCCTATGCTTATTCTAATCCAATTAGGGTTTTTAACCAATCTTGTGCATCCAATATGTGATTTTGTGTCATTGGTTGCACATTTAGGTCATTTTCGTCCTCCCTAGGCTTATTGTAATCCAATTAGGGTTTTTAACCAATCTTGTGCATCCAATATGTGATTTTGTGTCATTGGTTGAACATTAAGGTCATTTTGGTCGTCCCTATGCTTATTCTAAGCCAATTAGGGTTTTTAACCAATCTTGTGCATCCAATATGTGATTTTGTGTCATTGGTTGCACATTTAGGTCATTTTCGTCCTCCCTAGGCTTATTGTAATCCAATTAGGGTTTTTAACCAATCTTGTGCATCCAATATGTGATTTTATGTCATGGTTGAACATTTAGGTCATTTTCGTCCTCGCTAGGCTTATTCGAGTCCAATTAGAATTTTTAACCAATCTTATGCATCCAATATGTGATTTTGTGTCATTTTGTGTTATTGGTTGAACATTTAGGTCATTTTCGTCCTCCCTAGGCTTATTCTAATCCAATTTGGGTTTTTAACCAATCTTGTGCATCCAATATGTGATTTTGTGTCATTGGTTGAACATTTAGGTCATTTTCGTCCTCCCTAGGCTTATTCTAATCCAATTAGGGTTTCTAACCAATCTTGTGCATATAATAAGTGATTTTGTGTTCTTGGTAATCCAATAAGGTCATTTTCGTCCTCGCTAGGCTTATTCTAATCCAATTAGGGTTTTTAACCAGTCTTGTGCATCCAATATGTGATTTTGTGTCATTGGTTGAACATTTAGGTCATTTTGGTCCTCCCTAGGCTTATTCTAATCCAATTATGGTTTTTAACCAATCTTGTTCATATAATAAGTGATTTTGCGTTATTAGTAATCCAATTAGGTCATTTTCGTCCTCGCTAGGCTTATTCTAATCTAATTAGGGTTTTTAACCAATCTTGTGCATCCAATATGTGATTTTGTGTCATTGGTTGAACATTTAGGTCATTTTGGTCCTCCCTAGGCTTATTCTAATCCAATTATGGTTTTTAACCAATCTTGTTCATATAATAAGTGATTTTGTGTCATTTGTAATCCAATTAGGTCATTTTCGTCCTCGCTAGGCTTATTCTAATCCAATTAGAATTTTTAACCAATCATGTGCATCCAATATGTGATTTTGTGTCATTTTGCGTTATTGGTTGAACATTTAGGTCATTTTCGTCCTCCCTAGGCTTATTCTAATCCAATTAGGGTTTTTAACCAATCTTGTGCATCCAGTATGTGATTTTGTGTCATTTTGTGTTATTGGTTGAACATTTAGGTCATTTTCGTCCTCGCTAGGCTTATTCTAATCCAATTAGAATTTTTAACCAATCTTGTGCATCCAATATGTGATTTTGTGTCATTGGTTGAAAATTTAGGTCATTTTGGTCCTCCCTAGGCTAATTCTAATCCAATTATGGTTTTTAACCAATCTTGTTCATATAATAAGTGATTTTGTGTCATTTGTAATCCAATTAGGTCATTTTCGTCCTCGCTAGGCTTATTCTAATCCAATTAGAATTTTTAACCAATCATGTGCATCCAATATGTGATTTTGTGTCATTTTGCGTTATTGGTTGAACATTTAGGTCATTTTCGTCCTCCCTAGGCTTATTCTAATCCAATTAGGGTTTTTAACCAATCTTGTGCATCCAGTATGTGATTTTGTGTCATTTTGTGTCATTGGTTGAACATTTAGGTCATTTTCGTCCCCCCTAGGCTTATTCTAATCCAATTAGGGTTTTTAACAAATCTTGTGCATCCAATATGTGATTTTGTGTCATTGCTTGAACATTAAGGTCATTTCGTCCTCGCTAGGCTTATTCTAATCAAATTAGGGTTTTTAACCAATCTTGTGCATCCAATATGTGATTTTGTGTCATTGGTTGCACATTTAAGTCATTTTCGTCCTCCCTAGGCTTATTCTAATCCAATTAGGGTTTTCAACCAATCTTGTGCATCCAATATGTGATTTTGTGTCATTGGTTGAACATTTAGGTCATTTTGGTCCTCCCTAGGCTTATTCTAATCCAATTATGGTTTTTAACCAATCTTGTTCATATAATAAGTGATTTTGTGTCATTTGTAATCCAATTAGGTCATTTTCGTCCTCGCTAGGCTTATTCTAATCCAATTAGAATTTTTAACCAATCATGTGCATCCAATATGTGATTTTGTGTCATTTTGTGTTATTGGTTGAACATTTAGGTCATTTTCGTCATCCCTAGTCTTATTCTAATCCAATTAGGGTTTTTAACCAATCTTGTGCATCCAATATGTGATTTTGTGTCATTGGTTGAACATTTAGGTCATTTTCGTCCTCCCTAGGCTTATTCTAATCCAATTAGGGTTTCTAACTAATCTTGTGCATATAATAAGTGATTTTGTGTTATTGATAATCCAATAAGTTCATTTTCGTCCTCGCTAGGCTTATTCTAATCCAATTAGGGTTTTTAACCAATCTTGTGCATCCAATATAAGATTTTGTGTCATTCGTTGAACATTTAGCTCATTTTGGTCCTCCCTAGGCTTATTCTAATCCAATTATGGTTTTTAACCAATCTTGTTCATATAATAATTGATTTTGTGTCATTTGTAATCCGATTAGGTCATTTTCGTCCTCGCTAGGCTTATTCTAATCCAATTAGAATTTTTAACCAATCATGTGCATCCAATATGTGATTTTGTGTCATTTTGTGTTATTGGTTGAACATTTAGGTCATTTTCGTCCTCCCTAGTCTTATTCTAATCCAATTAGGGTTTTTAACCAATCTTGTGCATCCAATATGTGATTTTGTGTCATTGGTTGAACATTTAGGTCATTTTCGTCCTCCCTAGGCTTATTCTAATCCAATTAGGATTTTTAACCAATCTTTTGCATCCAATATGTGATTTTGTGTCATTTTGTGTCATTGGTTGAACATTTAGGTCATTTTCGTCCTCCCTAGGCTTATTCTAATCCAATTAGGGTTTTTAACCAATCTTTTGCATCCAATATGTGATTTTGTGTCATTGGTTGAACATTTAGGTCATTTTCGTCCTCCCTAGGCTTATTCTAATCCAATTTGGGTTTTTAACCAATCTTGTGCATCCAATATGTGATTTTGTGTCATTGGTTGAACATTTTGGTCATTTTCGTCCTCCCTAGGCTTATTCTAATCCATTTAGGGTTTTTAACCAATCTTGTGCATCCAATATGTGATTTTGTGTCATTGGTTGCACATTTAGGTCATTTTCGTCCTCCCTAGGCTTATTCTAATCCAATTAGGGTTTTTAACCAATCTTGTGAATATAATAAGTGATTTTGTGTTATTGGTAATCAAATTAGGTCATTTTCGTCCTCGCTAGGCTTATTCTAATCCAATTAGGGTTTTTAACCAATCTTGTGCATCCAATATGTGATTTTGTGTCATTGGTTGCACATTTAGGTCATTTTCGTCCTCCCTAGGCTTATTGTAATCCAATTAGGGTTTTTAACCAATCTTGTGCATCCAATATGTGATTTTGTGTCATTGGTTGAACATTAAGGTCATTTTGGTCGTCCCTATGCTTATTCTAAGCCAATTAGGGTTTTTAACCAATCTTGTGCATCCAATATGTGATTTTGTGTCATTGGTTGCACATTTAGGTCATTTTCGTCCTCCCTAGGCTTATTGTAATCCAATTAGGGTTTTTAACCAATCTTGTGCATCCAATATGTGATTTTGTGTCATGGTTGAACATTTAGGTCATTTTCGTCCTCCCTAGGCTTATTCTAATCCAATTAGGGTTTTTAACCAATCTTGTGCATGCAATATGTGATTTTGTCTCATTGGTTGCACATTTAGGTCATTTTCGTCCTCCCTAGGCTTATTCTAATCCAATTAGGGTTTTTAACCAATCTTGTGCATATAATAAGTGATTTTATGTCATTGGTAATCCAATTAGGTCATTTTCGTCCTTGCTAGGCTTATTCGAATCCAATTAGAATTTTTAACCAATCTTATGCATCCAATATGTGATTTTGTGTCATTTTGTGTTATTGGTTGAACATTTAGTCATTTTCGTCCTCCCTAGGCTTATTCTAATCCAATTAGGGTTTTTAACCAATCTTGTGCATCCAATAAATGATTTTGTGTCATTTTGTGTCATTGGTTGAACATTTAGGTCATTTTCGTCCCCCAAAGGCTTATTCTAATCCAATTAGGGTTTTTAACCAATCTTGTGCATCCAATATGTGATTTTGTGTCATTGGTTGAACATTTAGGTCATTTTCGTCCTCCCTAGGCTTATTCTAATCCAATTAGGGTTTCTAACTAATCTTGTGCATATAATAAGTGATTTTGTGTTATTGGTAATCCAATAAGGTCATTTTCGTACTCGCTAGGCTTATTCTAATCCAATTAGGGTTTTTAACCAATCTTGTGCATCCAATATAAGATTTTGTGTCATTGGTTGAACATTTAGCTCATTTTGGTCCTCCCTAGGCTTATTCTAATCCAATTATGGTTTTTAACCAATCTTGTTCATATAATAATTGATTTTGTGTCATTTGTAATCCGATTAGGTCATTTTCGTCCTCGCTAGGCTTATTCTAATCCAATAAGAATTTTTAACCAATCATGTGCATCCAATATGTGATTTTGTGTCATTTTGTGTTATTGGTTGAACATTTAGGTCATTTTCGTCCTCCCTAGGCTTATTCTAATCCAATTAGGGTTTTTAACCAATCTTGTGCATCCAATATGTTATTTTGTGTCATTGGTTGCACATTTAGGTCATTTTCGTCCTCCCTAGGCTTATTCTAATCCAATTAGGGTTTTTAACCAATCTTGTGCATATAATAAGTGATTTTGTGTTGTTGGTAATCCAATAAGGTGATTTTCGTCCTCGCTAGGCTTATTTTAATCCAATTAGGGTTTTTAACCAATCTTGTGCATCCAATATGTGATTTTGTGTCATTGGTTGAACATTTAGGTCATATTCGTCCCCCCATAGGCTTATTCTAATCCAATTATGGTTTTTAACCAATCTTGTTCATATAATAAGTGATTTTGTGTCATTTGTAATCCAATTAGGTCATTATCGTCCTCGTTAGGCTTATTCTAATCCAATTAGAATTTTTAACCAATCATGTGCATCCAATATGTGATTTTGTGTCATTTTGTGTTATTGGTTGAACATTTAGGTCATTTTCGTCCTCCCTAGGCTTATTCTAATCCAATTAGGGTTTTTAACCAATCTTGTGCATCCAATATGTGATTTTGTGTCATTTTGTGTCATTGGTTGAACATTTAGGTCATTTTCGTCCCCCCTAGACTTATTCTAATCCAATTAGGGTTTTTAACAAATCTTGTGCATCCAATATGTGATTTTGTGTCATTGGTTGAACATTAAGGTCATTTCGTCCTCACTAGGCTTATTCTAATCCAATTAGGGTTTTTAACCAATCTTGTGCATCCAATATGTGATTTTGTGTCATTGGTTGCACATTTAAGTCATTTTCGTCCTCCCTAGGCTTATTCTAATCCAATTAGGGTTTTCAACCAATCTTGTGCATCCAATATGTGATTTTGTGTCATTGGTTGAACATTTAGGTCATTTTGGTCCTCCCAAGGCTTATTCTAATCCAATTATGGTTTTTAACCAATCTTGTTCATATAATAAGTGATTTTGTGTCATTTGTAATCCAATTAGGTCACTTTCGTCCTCGCTAGGCTTATTCGAATCCAATTAGAATTTTTAACCAATCATGTGCATCCAATATGTGATTTTGTGTCATTTTGTGTTATTGGTTGAACATTTAGGTCATTTTCGTCCTCCCTAGGCTTATTCTAATCCAATTAGGGTTTTTAACCAATCTTGTGCATCCAATATGTGATTTTGTGTCATTTTGTGTCATTGGTTGAACATTTAGGTCATTTTCGTCCCCCCTAGACTTATTCTAATCCAATTAGGGTTTTTAACAAATCTTGTGCATCCAATATGTGATTTTGTGTCATTGGTTGAACATTAAGGTCATTTCGTCCTCACTAGGCTTATTCTAATCCAATTAGGGTTTTTAACCAATCTTGTGCATCCAATATGTGATTTTGTGTCATTGGTTGCACATTTAAGTCATTTTCGTACTCCCTAGGCTTATTCTAATCCAATTAGGGTTTTCAACCAATCTTGTGCATCCAATATGTGATTTTGTGTCATTGGTTGAACATTTAGGTCATTTTGGTCCTCCCAAGGCTTATTCTAATCCAATTATGGTTTTTAACCAATCTTGTTCATATAATAAGTGATTTTGTGTCATTTGTAATCCAATTAGGTCATTTTCGTCCTCGCTAGGCTTATTCTAATCCAATTAGAATTTTTAACCAATCATGTGCATCCAATATGTGATTTTGTGTCATTTTGTGTTATTGGTTGAACATTTAGGTCATTTTCGTCCTCCCTAGGCTTATTCTAAT
>JBBPBQ010000006.1:552666-613581 GCA_037974755.1 Cicer yamashitae
TCCAATTAGGGTTTTTAACCAATCTTGTGCATCCAATATGTGATTTTGTGTCATTGGTTGAACATTAAGGTCATTTTGGTCCTCCCTAGGCTTATTCTAATCCAATTAGGGTTTTTAACCAATCTTGTTCATATAATAAGTGATTTTGTGTCATTTGTAATCCAATTAGGTCATTTTCGTCCTCGCTAGGCTTATTCTAATCCAATTAGAATTTTTAACCAATCATGTGCATCCAATATGTGATTTTGTGTCATTTTGTGTTATTGGTTGAACATTTAGGTCATTTTCGTCCTCCCTAGGCTTATTCTAATACAATTAGGGTTTTTAACCAATCTTGTGCATCCAATATGTGATTTTGTGTCATTGGTTGAACATTTAGGTCATTTTCGTCCTCCCTAGGCTTATTCTAATCCAATTGGGGTTTCTAACCAATCTTGTGCATATAATAAGTGATTTTGTGTTATTGGTAATCCAATAAGGTCATTTTCGTCCTCGCTAGGCTTATTCTAATCCAATTAGGGTTTTTAACCAATCTTGTGCATCCAATATGTGATTTTGTGTCATTGGTTGAACATTTAGGTCATTTTGGTCCTCCCTAGGCTTATTCTAATCCAATTATGGTTTTTAACCAATCTTGTTCATATAATAAGTGATTTTGTGTCATTTGTAATCCAATTAGGTCATTATCGTCCTCGTTAGGCTTATTCTAATCCAATTAGAATTTTTAACCAATCATGTGCATCCTATATGTGATTTTGTGTCATTTTGTGTTATTGGTTGAACATTTAGGTCATTTTCGTCCTCCCTAGGCTTATTCTAATCCAATTAGGGTTTTTAACCAATCTTGTGCATCCATTATGTGATTTTGTGTCATTTTGTGTCATTGGTTGAACATTTAGGTCATATTCGTCCCCCCTAGGCTTATTCTAATCCAATTAGGGTTTTTAACAAATCTTGTGCATCCAATATGTGATTTTGTGTCATTGGTTGAACATTAAGGTCATTTTCGTCCTCGCTAGGCTTATTCTAATCCAATTAGGGTTTTTAACCAATCTTGTGCATCCAATATGTGATTTTGTGTCATTGGTTGCACATTTAAGTCATTTTCGTCCTCCCTAGGCTTATTCTAATCCAATTAGGGTTTTCAACCAATATTGTGCATCCAATATGTGAATTTGTGTCATTTTGTGTCATTGGTTGAACATTTAGGTCATTTAGGTCCTCCCTAGGCTTATTCTAATCCAATTAGCGTTTTTAACCAATCTTGTGGATCCAATATGTGATTTTGTGTCATTTTGTATTATTGGTTGAACATTTAGGTCATTTTCATCCTCCCTAGGCTTATTCTAATCCAATTAGGGTTTTTAACCAATCTTGTGCATATAATAAGTGATTTTGTGTCATTTGTAATCCAATTAGGTCATTTTCGTCCTCGCTAGGCTTATTCTACTCCAATTAGAATTTTTAACCAATCATGTGCATCCAATATGTGATTTTGTGTCATTTTGTGTCATTGGTTGAACATTTAAGTCATTTTCGTCCTCCCTAGGCTTATTCTAATCCAATTAGGGTTTTTATCCAATCTTGTGCATCCAATATGTGATTTTGTGTCATTGGTTGCACATTTAGGTCATTTTCGTCCTCCCTAGGCTTATTCTAATCCAATTAGGGTTTTTAACAATTCTTGTGCATCCAATATGTGATTTTGTGTCATTGGTTGAACATTAAGGTCATTTTGGTCCTCCCTATGCTTATTCTAAGCCAATTAGGGGTTTTAACCAATTTTTGTGCATCCAATATGTGATTTTTTGTCATTGGTTGCACATTTAGGTCATTTTTGTCCTCCCTAGGCTTATTGTAATCCAATTAGGGTTTTTAACCAATCTTGTGCATCCAATATGTGATTTTGTGTCATGGTTGAACATTTAGGTCATTTTTGTCCTCCCTAGGCTTATTCTAATCCAATTAGGGTTTTTAACCAATCTTGTGCATGCAATATGTGATTTTGTCTCATTGGTTGCACATTTAGGTCATTTTCGTCCTCCCTAGGCTTATTCTAATCCAATTAGGGTTTTTAACCAATCTTGTGCATATAATAAGTGATTTTATGTCATTGGTAATCCAATTAGGTCATTTTCGTCCTTGCTAGGCTTATTCGAATCCAATTAGAATTTTTAACCAATCTTATGCATCCAATATGTGATTTTGTGTCATTTTGTGTTATTGGTTGAACATTTAGGTAATTTTCGTCCTCCCTAGGCTTATTCTAATCCAATTAGGGTTTTTAACCAATCTTGTGCATCCAATAAATGATTTTGTGTCATTTTGTGTCATTGGTTGAACATTTAGGTCATTTTCGTCCCCCAAAGGCTTATTCTAATCCAATTAGGGTTTTTAACCAATCTTGTGCATCCAATATGTGAATTTGTGACATGGTTGAACATTTAGGTCATTTTCGTCCTCCCTAGGCTTATTCTAATCCAATTAGGGTTTTTAACAATTCTTGTGCATCCAATATGTGATTTTGTGTCATTGGTTGAACATTAAGGTCATTTTGGTCCTCCCTATGCTTATTCTAAGCCAATTAGGGTTTTTAACCAATCTTGTGCATCCAATATGTGATTTTGTGTCATTGGTTGCACATTTAGGTCATTTTCGTCCTCCCTAGGCTTATTCTAATCCAATTAGGGTTTTTAACCAATCTTGTGCATCGAATATGTGATTTTGTGTCATTGGTTGCACATTTAGGTCATTTTCGTCCTCCCTAGGCTTATTCTAATCCAATTAGGGTTTTTAACCAATCTTGTGCATCCAATATGTGATTTTGTGTCATTGGTTGCACACTTAGGTCATTTTTGTCCTCCCTAGGCTTATTCTAATCCAATTAGGGTTTTTAACCAATCTTGTGCATCCAATTTGTGATTTTGTGTCATTTTGTGTCATTGGTTGCACACTTAGGTCATTTTTGTCCTCCCTAGGCTTATTCTAATCCAATTAGGGTTTTTAACCATTCTTGTGCATATAATAAGTGATTTTGTGTCATTGGTAATCCAATTAGGTCATTTTCGTCCTCGCTAGGCTTATTCTAATCCAATTAGGATTTTTAACCAATCTTGTGCATCCAATATGTGATTTTGTGTCATTTTGTGTTATTGGTTGAACATTTAGGTCATTTTCGTCCTCCCTAGGCTTATTCTAATCCAATTAGGGTTTTTAACCAATCTTGTGCATCCAATATGTGATTTTGTGTCATTTTGTGTCATTGGTTGAACATTTAGGTCATTTTCGTCCTCCCTAGGCTTATTCTAATCCAATTACGGTTTTTAACCAATCTTGTGCATCCAATATGTGAGTTTGTGTCATTGGTTGAACATTTAGGTCATTTTCGTGCTCCCTAGGCTTATTCTAATCCAATTAGGGTTTTTAACCAATCTTGTGCATCCAATATGTGATTTTGTGTCATTGGTTGAACATTTAGGTCATTTTCGTCCTCCCTAGGCTTATTCTAATCCAATTAGGCTTTTTAACCAATCTTGTCCATCCAATATGTGATTTTGTGTCATTTTGTGTTATTGGTTGAACATTTAGGTCATTTTCGTCCTCCCTAGGCTTATTCTAATCCAATTAGGGTTTTTAACCAATCTTGTGCATCCAATATGTGATTTTGTGTCATTTTGTGTCATTGGTTGAACATTTAGGTCATTTTCGTCCCCCCTAGGCTTATTCTAAGCCAACTAGGGTTTTTAACCAATCTTGTGCATCCAATATGTGATTTTGTGGCATTGGTTGCACATTTAGGTCATTTTCGTCCTCCCTAGGCTTATTCTAATCCAATTAGGGTATTTAACCAATCTTGTGCATATAATAAGTGATTTTGTGTTATTGGTAATCCAATAAGGTCATTTTCGTCCTCGCTAGGCTTATTCTAATCCAATTAGGGTTTTTAACCAATCTTGTGCATCCAATATGTGATTTTGTGTCATTGGTTGAACATTTAGGTCATTTTGGTCCTCCCTAGGCTTATTCTAATCCAATTATGGTTTTTAACCAATCTTGTTCATATAATAAGTGATTTTGTGTCATTTGTAATCCAATTAGGTCATTTTCGTCCACGCTAGGCTTATTCTAATCCAATTAGAATTTTTAACCAATCATGTGCATCCAATATGTGATTTTGTGTCATTTTGTGTTATTGGTTGAACATTTAGGTCATTTTCGTCCTCCCTAGGCTTATTCTAATCCAATTAGGGTTTTTAACCAATCTTGTGCACCCAATATGTGATTTTGTGTCATTTTGTGTCATTGGTTGAAAATTTAGGTCATTTTCGTCCCCCCTAGGCTTATTCTAATCCAATTAGGGTTTTTAACAAATCTTGTGCATCCAATATGTGATTTTGTGTCATTGGTTGAACATTAAGGTCATTTTCGTCCTCGCTAGGCTTATTCTAATCCAATTAGGGTTTTTAACCTATCTTGTGCATCCAATATGTGATTTTGTGTCATTGGTTGCACATTTAAGTCATTTTCGTCCTCCCTAGGCTTATTCTAATCCAATTAGGGTTTTCAACCAATCTTGTGCATCCAATATGTGAATTTGTGTCATTTTGTGTCATTGGTTGAACATTTAGGTCATTTAGGTCCTCCCTAGGCTTATTCTAATCCAATTAGGGTTTTTAACCAAACTTGTGGATCCAATATGTGATTTTGTGTCATTTTGTATTATTGGTTGAACATTTAGGTCATTTTCATCCTCCTTAGGCTTATTCTAATCCAATTAGGGTTTTTAACCAATCTTGTGCATATAATAAGTGATTTTGCGTTATTGGTAATCCAATTATGTCATTTTCGTCCTCGCTAGGCTTATTCTAATCCAATTAGGGTTTTTAACCAATCTTATGCATCCAATATGTGATTTTGTGTCATTTTGTGTCATTGGTTGAACATTTAGGTCATTTTCGTCCTCCCTAGGCTTATTCTAATCCAATTAGGGTTTTTATCCAATCTTGTGCATCCAATATGTGATTTTGTGTCATTGGTTGCACATTTAGGTCATTTTCGTCCTCCCTAGGCTTATTCTAATCCAATTAGGGTTTTTAACAATTCTTGTGCATCCAATATGTGATTTTGTGTCATTGGTTGAACATTAAGGTCATTTTGGTCCTCCCTATGCTTATTCTAAGCCAATTAGGGTTTTTAACCAATCTTGTGCATCCAATATGTGATTTTGTGTCATTGGTTGCACATTTAAGTCATTTTCGTCCTCCCTAGGCTTATTCTAATCCAATTAGGGTTTTCAACCAATCTTGTGCATCCAATATGTGAATTTGTGTCATTTTGTGTCATTGGTTGAACATTTAGGTCATTTAGGTCCTCCCTAGGCTTATTCTAATCCAATTAGCGTTTTTAACCAATCTTGTGGATCCAATATGTGATTTTGTGTCATTTTGTATTATTGGTTGAACATTTAGGTCATTTTCATCCTCCCTAGGCTTATTCTAATCCAATTAGGGTTTTTAACCAATCTTGTGCATATAATAAGTGATTTTGTGTCATTTGTAATCCAATTAGGTCATTTTCGTCCTCGCTAGGCTTATTCTACTCCAATTAGAATTTTTAACCAATCATGTGCATCCAATATGTGATTTTGTGTCATTTTGTGTCATTGGTTGAACATTTAAGTCATTTTCGTCCTCCCTAGGCTTATTCTAATCCAATTAGGGTTTTTATCCAATCTTGTGCATCCAATATGTGATTTTGTGTCATTGGTTGCACATTTAGGTCATTTTCGTCCTCCCTAGGCTTATTCTAATCCAATTAGGGTTTTTAACAATTCTTGTGCATCCAATATGTGATTTTGTGTCATTGGTTGAACATTAAGGTCATTTTGGTCCTCCCTATGCTTATTCTAAGCCAATTAGGGGTTTTAACCAATTTTTGTGCATCCAATATGTGATTTTTTGTCATTGGTTGCACATTTAGGTCATTTTTGTCCTCCCTAGGCTTATTGTAATCCAATTAGGGTTTTTAACCAATCTTGTGCATCCAATATGTGATTTTGTGTCATGGTTGAACATTTAGGTCATTTTTGTCCTCCCTAGGCTTATTCTAATCCAATTAGGGTTTTTAACCAATCTTGTGCATGCAATATGTGATTTTGTCTCATTGGTTGCACATTTAGGTCATTTTCGTCCTCCCTAGGCTTATTCTAATCCAATTAGGGTTTTTAACCAATCTTGTGCATATAATAAGTGATTTTATGTCATTGGTAATCCAATTAGGTCATTTTCGTCCTTGCTAGGCTTATTCGAATCCAATTAGAATTTTTAACCAATCTTATGCATCCAATATGTGATTTTGTGTCATTTTGTGTTATTGGTTGAACATTTAGGTCATTTTCGTCCTCCCTAGGCTTATTCTAATCCAATTAGGGTTTTTAACCAATCTTGTGCATCCAATAAATGATTTTGTGTCATTTTGTGTCATTGGTTGAACATTTAGGTCATTTTCGTCCCCCAAAGGCTTATTCTAATCCAATTAGGGTTTTTAACCAATCTTGTGCATCCAATATGTGATTTTGTGTCATTGGTTGAACATTTAGGTCATTTTCGTCCTCCCTAGGCTTATTCTAATCCAATTAGGGTTTTTAACCAATCTTGTGCATCCAGTATGTGATTTAGTGTCATTTTGTGTCATTGGTTGAACATTTAGGTCATTTTCGTCCTCCCTAGGCTTATTCTAATCCAATTAGGGTTTTTAACCAATCTTGTGCATCCAATATGTGATTTTGTGTCATTTTGTGTCATTGGTTGAACATATAGGTCATTTTCGTCCTCCCTAGGCTTATTCTAATCCAATTAGAGTTTTTAACCAATCTTGTGCATCCAATATGTGATTTTGTGTCATTGGTTGAACATTTAGGTCATTTTCGTCCTCCCTAGGCTTATTCTAATCCAATTAGGATTTTCAACCAATCTTGTGCATCCAATATGTGGTTTTGTGTCATTTTGTGTCATTTGATGAAAATTTAGGTCATTTTCGTCCTCCCTATGCTTATTCTAATCCAATTAGCGTTTTTAACCAATCTCGTGCATCCAATATGTGATTTTGTGTCATTTTGTGTCATTGGTTGAACATTTAGGTCATTTTCATCCTCCCTAGGCTTATTCTAATCCAATTAGGGTTTTTAACCAATCTTGTGCATCCAATATGTGATTTTGTGTCATTTTGTGTCATTGGTTGAACATATCGGTCATTTTCGTCCTCCCTAGGCTTATTCTAATCCAATTAGAGTTTTTAACCAATCTTGTGCATCCAATATGTGATTTTGTGTCATTGGTTGAACATTTAGGTCATTTTCGTCCTCCCTAGGCTTATTCTAATCCAATTAGGGTTTTTAACCAATCTTGTGCATCCAATATGTGATTTTGTGTCATTGGTTGAACATTTAGGTCATTTTCGTCCTCCCTAGGCTTATTCTAATCCAATTAGGGTTTTTAACCAATCTTGTGCATCCAATATGTGATTCTGTGTCATTTTGTGTCATTGGTTGAACATTTAGGTCATTTTCGTCCTCCCTAGGTTTTTTTCTAATCCAAATAGGGTTTTTAACCAATCTTGTGCATCCAATATGTGATTTTGTGTCATTTTGTGTTATTGGTTGAACATTTAGGTCATTTTCGTCCTCCCTAGGCTTATTCTAATCCAATTAGGGTTTTTAACCAATCTTGTGCATCCAATATGTGATTTTGTGTCATTGGTTGAACATTTAGGTCATTTTCGTCCTCCCTAGGCTTATTCTAATCCAATTAGGCTTTTTAACCAATCTTGTCCATCCAATATGTGATTTTGTGTCATTTTGTGTTATTGGTTGAACATTTAGGTCATTTTCGTCCTCCCTAGGCTTATTCTAATCCAATTAGGGTTTTTAACCAATCTTGTGCATCCAATATGTGATTTTGTGTCATTTTGTGTCATTGGTTGAACATTTAGGTCATTTTCGTCCCCCCTAGGCTTATTCTAAGCCAACTAGGGTTTTTAACCAATCTTGTGCATCCAATATGTGATTTTGTGGCATTGGTTGCACATTTAGGTCATTTTCGTCCTCCCTAGGCTTATTCTAATCCAATTAGGGTATTTAACCAATCTTGTGCATATAATAAGTGATTTTGTGTTATTGGTAATCCAATAAGGTCATTTTCGTCCTCGCTAGGCTTATTCTAATCCAATTAGGGTTTTTAACCAATCTTGTGCATCCAATATGTGATTTTGTGTCATTGGTTGAACATTTAGGTCATTTTGGTCCTCCCTAGGCTTATTCTAATCCAATTATGGTTTTTAACCAATCTTGTTCATATAATAAGTGATTTTGTGTCATTTGTAATCCAATTAGGTCATTTTCGTCCACGCTAGGCTTATTCTAATCCAATTAGAATTTTTAACCAATCATGTGCATCCAATATGTGATTTTGTGTCATTTTGTGTTATTGGTTGAACATTTAGGTCATTTTCGTCCTCCCTAGGCTTATTCTAATCCAATTAGGGTTTTTAACCAATCTTGTGCATCCAATATGTGATTTTGTGTCATTTTGTGTCATTGGTTGAACATTTAGGTCATTTTCGTCCCCCCTAGACTTATTCTAATCCAATTAGGGTTTTTAACAAATCTTGTGCATCCAATATGTGATTTTGTGTCATTGGTTGAACATTAAGGTCATTTCGTCCTCACTAGGCTTATTCTAATCCAATTAGGGTTTTTAACCATCTTGTGCATCCAATATGTGATTTTGTGTCATTGGTTGCACATTTAAGTCATTTTCGTCCTCCCTAGGCTTATTCTAATCCAATTAGGGTTTTCAACCAATCTTGTGCATCCAATATGTGAATTTGTGTCATTTTGTGTCATTGGTTGAACATTTAGGTCATTTAGGTCCTCCCTAGGCTTATTCTAATCCAATTAGGGTTTTTAACCAATCTTGTGGATCCAATATGTGATTTTGTGTCATTTTGTATTATTGGTTGAACATTTAGGTCATTTTCATCCTCCCTAGGCTTATTCTAATCCAATTAGGGTTTTTAACCAATCTTGTGCATATAATAAGTGATTTTGCGTTATTGGTAATCCAATTAGGTCATTTTCGTCCTCGCTAGGCTTATTCTAATCCAATTAGGGTTTTTAACCAATCTTATGCATCCAATATGTGATTTTGTGTCATTGGTTGCACATTTAGGTCATTTTCGTCCTCCCTAGGCTTATTGTAATCCAATTAGGGTTTTTAACCAATCTTGTGCATCCAATATGTGATTTTGTGTCATTGGTTGAACATTAAGGTCATTTTGGTCGTCCCTATGCTTATTCTAAGCCAATTAGGGTTTTTAACCAATCTTGTGCATCCAATATGTGATTTTGTGTCATTGGTTGCACATTTAGGTCATTTTCGTCCTCCCTAGGCTTATTGTAATCCAATTAGGGTTTTTAACCAATCTTGTGCATCCAATATGTGATTTTGTGTCATGGTTGAACATTTAGGTCATTTTCGTCCTCCCTAGGCTTATTCTAATCCAATTAGGGTTTTTAACCAATCTTGTGCATGCAATATGTGATTTTGTCTCATTGGTTGCACATTTAGGTCATTTTCGTCCTCCCTTGGCTTATTCTAATCCAATTAGGGTTTCTAACCAATCTTGGGCATATGATAAGTGATTTTGTGTTATTGGTAATCCAATAAGGTCATTTTCGTCCTCGCTAGGCGTATTCTAATCCAATTAGGGTTTTTAACCAATCTTGTGCATCCAATATGTGATTTTGTGTCATTGGTTGAACATTTAGGTCATTTTGGTCCTCCCTAGGCTTATTCTAATCCAATTATGGTTTTTAACCAATCATGTTCATATAATAAGTGATTTTGTGTCATTTGTAATCCAATTAGGTCATTTTCGTCCTCGCTTGGCTTATTCTAATCCAATTAGAATTTTTAACCAATCATGTGCATCCAATATGTGATTTTGTGTCATTTTGTGTTATTGGTTGAACATTTAGGTCATTTTCGTCCTCCCTAGGTTTATTCTAATCCAATTTGGTTTTTTAACCAATCTTGGGCATCCATTATGTGATTTTGTGTCATTTTGTGTCATTGGTTGAACATTTAGGTCATTTTCGTCCTCCCTAGGCTTATTCTAATCCAATTAGGGTTTTTATCCAATCTTGTGCATCCAATATGTGATTTTGTGTCATTGGTTGCACATTTAGGTTATTTTCGTCCTCCCTAGGCTTATTGTAATCCAATTAGGGTTTTTAACCAATGTTGTGCATCCAATATGTGATTTTGTGTCATTGGTTGAACATTAAGGTCATTTTGGTCCTCCCTATGCTTATTCTAAGCCAATTAGGGTTTTTAACCAATCTTGTGCATCCAATATGTGATTTTGTGTCATTGGTTGCACATTTAGGTCATTTTCGTCCTCCCTAGGCTTATTGTAATCAAATTAGGGTTTTTAACCAATCATGTGCATCCAATATGTGATTTTGTGTCATGGTTGAACATTTAGGTCATTTTCGTCCTCCCTAGGCTTATTCTAATCCAATTAGGGTTTTTAACCAATCTTGTGCATGCAATATGTGATTTTGTGTCATTGGTTGCACATTTAGGTCATTTTCGTCCTCCATAGGCTTTTACTAATCCAATTAGGGTTTTTAACCAATCTTGTGCATCCAATATGTGATTTTGTGTCAATTTGTGTCATTGGTTGAACATTTAGGTCATTTTCGTCCTCCCTAGGCTTATTCTAATCCAATTAGGGTTTTTAACCAATCTTGTGCATCCAATATGTGATTTTGTGTCATTGGTTGAACATTTAGGTCATTTTGGTCCTCCCTAGGCTTATTCTAATCCAATTAGGGTTTTTAACCAATCTTGTGCATCAAATATGTGATTTTGTGTCATTGGGTGCACATTTACGTCATTTTCGTCCTCCCTAGGCTTATTGTTATTAAATTAGGGTTTTTAACCAATCTTGTGCTTCCAATATGTGATTTTGTGTCATTGGTTGCACATTTAGGTCATTTTCGTCCCCCCTAGGCTTATTCTAATCCAATTAGAATTTTTAACCAATCTTATGCATCCAATATGTGATTTTGTGTCATTTTGTGTTATTGGTTGAACATTTAGGTCATTTTCGTCCTCCCTAGGCTTATTCTAATCCAATTAGGGTTTTTAACCAATCTTGTGCATCCAATATGTGATTTTGTGTCATTTTGTGTAATTGGTTGAACATTTAGGTCATTTTCGTCCTTCCTAGGCTTATTCTAATCCAATTAGGGTTTTTAACCAATCTTGTGCATCCAATATGTGATTTTGTGTAATTGGTTGAACATTTAGGTCATTTTCGTCCTCCCTAGGCTTATTTTAATCCAATTAGGGTTTTTAACCAATCTTGTGCATCCAATATGTGATTTTGTGTCATTTTGTGTCATTGGTTGAACATTTAGGTCATTTTCGTCCTCCCTAGGCTTATTCTAATCCATTTAGGGTTTTTAACCAATCTTGTGCATCCAATATGTGATTTTGTGTCATTTTGTGTCATTAGTTGAACATTTAGGTCATTTTCGTCCTCCCTAGGCTTATTCTAATCCAATTAGGGTTTTTAACCAATCTTGTGCATCCAATATGTGATTTTGTGTCATTTTGTGTCCACGGTTGAACATTTAGGTCATTTTCGTCCTCCCTAGGCTTATTCTAATCCAATTAGGGTTTTTAACCAATCTTGTGCATCCAATATGTGATTTTGTGTCATTGGTTGAACATTTAGGTCATTTTCGTCCTCCCGAGGCTTATTCTAATCCAATTAGGGTTTTTAACCAATCTTGTGCATCCAATATGTGATTTTGTGTCATTGGTTGCACATTTAGGTCATTTTCGTCCTCCCTAGGCTTATTCTAATCCAATTAGGGTTTTTAACCAATCTTGTTCATATAATAAGTGATTTTGTGTCATTTGTAATCCAATTAGGTCATTTTCGTCCTCGCTAGGCTTATTCTAATCCAATTAGAATTTTTAACCAATCATGTGCATCCAATATGTGATTTTGTGTCATTTTGTGTTATTGGTTGAACATTTAGGTCATTTTCGTCCTCCCTAGGCTTATTCTAATCCAATTAGGGTTTTTAACCAATCTTGTGCATCCAATATGTTATTTTGTGTCATTGGTTGCACATTTAGGTCATTTTCGTCCTCCCTAGGCTTATTCTAATCCAATTAGGGTTTTTAACCAATCTTGTGCATATAATAAGTGATTTTGTGTCATTGGTAATCCAATTAGGTCATTTTCGTCCTCGCTAGGCTTATTCTAATCCGATTAGGGTTTTTGACCAATCTTATGCATCCAATATGTGATTTTGTGTCATTTTGTGTCATTGGTGATCCAATTAGGTCATTTTCGTCCTCGCTAGGCTTATTGTAATCCAATTAGGGTTTTTAACCAATCTTGTGCATCCAATATGTGATTTTGTGTCATTGGTTGCACATTTAGGTCATTTTCGTCCTCCCTAGGCTTATTCTAATCCAATTAGGGTTTTTAACCAATCTTGTGCATCCAATATGTGATTTTGTGTCAATGGTTGCACATTTAGGTCATTTTAGTGCTCCCTAGGCTTATTCTAATCCAATTAGGGTTTTTAACCAATCTTGTGCATATAATAAGTGATTTTGTGTCATTGGTAATCCAATTAGGTCATTTTCGTCCTCGCTAGGCTTATTCTAATCCAATTAGGGTTTTTGACCAATCTTATGCATCCAATATGTGATTTTGTGTCATTTTGTGTCATTGGTGATCCAATTAGGTCATTTTCGTCCTCGCTAGGCTTATTGTAATCCAATTAGGGTTTTTAAGCAATCTTGTGCATCCAATATGTGATTTTGTGTCATTGGTTGCACATTTAGGTCATTTTCGTCCTCCCTAGGCTTATTCTAATCCAATTAGGGTTTTTAACCAATCTTGTGCATCCAATATGTGATTTTGTGTCATTGGTTGCACATTTAGGTCATTTTCGTCCTCCCTAGGCTTATTCTAATCCAATTAGGGTTTTTAACCAATCTTATGCATATAATAAGTGATTTTGTGTCATTGGTAATCCAATTAGGTCATTTTCGTCCTCGCTAGGCTTATTCTAATCCAATTAGGGTTTTTGACCAATCTTATGCATCCAATATGTGATTTTGTGTCATTTTGTGTCATTGGTGATCCAATTAGGTCATTTTCGTCCTCGCTAGGCTTATTGTAATCCCATTAGGGTTTTTAACCAATCTTGTGCATCCAATATGTGATTTTGTGTCATTGGTTGCACATTTAGGTCATTTTCGTCCTCCCTAGGCTTATTCTAATCCAATTAGGGTTTTTAACCAATCTTGTGCATCCAATATGTGATTTTGTATCATTGGTTGAACATTTAGGTCATTTTCGTCCTCCCTAGGCCTATTCTAATCCAATTAGGATTTTTAACCAATCTTGTGCATCCAATATGTGATTTTGTGTCATTGGTTGCACATTTAGGTCATTTTCGTCCTCCCTAGGCTTATTCTAATCCAATTAGGGTTTTTAACCAATCTTGTGCATATAATAAGTGATTTTTTGTTATTGGTAATCCAATAAGGTCATTTTCGTCCTCGCTAGGCTTATTCTAATCCAATTAGGATTTTTAACCAATCTTGTGCATCCAATATGTGATTTTGTGTCATTGGTTGCACATTTAGGTCATTTTCGTCCTCCCTAGGCTTATTCTAATCCAATTAGGGTTTTTAACCAATCTTGTGCATCCAATATGTGATTTTGTGTCATTGGTTGAATATTTAGGTCATTTTCGTCCTCCCCAAGCTTATTCTAATCCAATTAGGGTTTTTAACCAATCTTGTGCATATAATAAGTGATTTTATGTCATTGCTAATCCAATTAGGTCATTTTCGTCCTCGCTAGGCTTATTCTAATCCAATTAGAATTTTTAACCACTCTTATGCATCCAATATGTGATTTTGTGTCATTTTGTGTTATTGGTTGAACATTTAGGTCATTTTCTTCCTCCCTAGGCTTATTCTAATCCAATTAGAGTTTTTAACCAATCTTGTGCATCCAATATGTGATTTTGTGTCATTGGTTGCACATTTAGGTCATTTTCGTCCTCCCTAGGCTTATTCTAATCCAATTAGGGTTTTTAACCAATCTTGTGCATATAATAACTGATTTTGTGTCATTGGTAATCCAATTATGTCATTTTCGTCCTCCCTAGGCTTATTCTAATCCAATTTGGGTTTTTAACCAATCTTGTGCATCCAATATGTGATTTTGTGTCATTGGTTGAACATTTAGGTCATTTTCGTCCTCCCTAGGCTTATTCTAATCCAATTAGGGTTTCTAACCAATCTTGTGCATATAATAAGTGATTTTGTGTTCTTGGTAATCCAATAAGGTCATTTTCGTCCTCGCTAGGCTTATTCTAATCCAATTAGGGTTTTTAACCAGTCTTGTGCATCCAATATATGATTTTGTGTCATTGGTTGAACATTTAGGTCATTTTGGTCGTCCCTAGGCTTATTCTAATCCAATTGTGATTTTGTGTCATTTTGTGTGATTGGTTGAACATTTAGGTCATTTTCGTCCCCTAAAGGTTTATTCTAATCCAATTACGGTTTTTAACCAATCTTATGCATCCAATATGTGATTTTGTGTCATTGGTTGAACATTTAGGTCATTTTCGTCCATCCTAGGCTTATTCTAATCCAATTAGGGTTTCTAACCAATCTTGTGCATATAATAAGTGATTTTGTGTTATTGGTAATCCAATAAGGTCATTTTCGTCTTCGCTACGCTTATTCTAATCCAATTAGGGTTTTTAACCAATCTTGTGCATCCAATATGTGATTTTGTGTCATTGGTTGAACATTTAGGTCATTTTGGTTCTCCCTAGGCTTATTCTAATCCAATTATGGTTTTTAACCAATCTTGTTCATATAATAAGTGATTTTGTGTCATTTGTAATCCAATTAGGTCATTTTCGTCCTCGCTAGGCTTATTCTAATCCAATTAGAATTTTTAACCAATCATGTGCATCCAATATGTGATTTTGTGTCATTTTGTGTTATTGGTTGAACATTTAGGTCATTTTCGTCCTCCCTAGGCTTATTCTAATCCAATTAGGGTTTTTAACCAATCTTGTGCATCCAGTATGTGATTTTGTGTCATTTTGTGTTATTGGTTGAACATTTAGGTCATTTTCGTCCTCGCTAGGCTTATTCTAATCCAATTAGAATTTTTAACCAATCTTGTGCATCCAATATGTGATTTTGTGTCATTGGTTGAACATTTAGGTCATTTTGGTCCTCCCTAGGCTAATTCTAATCCAATTATGGTTTTTAACCAATCTTGTTCATATAATAAGTGATTTTGTGTCATTTGTAATCCAATTAGGTCATTTTCGTCCTCGCTAGGCTTATTCTAATCCAATTAGAATTTTTAACCAATCATGTGCATCCAATATGTGATTTTGTGTCATTTTGCGTTATTGGTTGAACATTTAGGTCATTTTCGTCCTCCCTAGGCTTATTCTAATCCAATTAGGGTTTTTAACCAATCTTGTGCATCCAGTATGTGATTTTGTGTCATTTTGTGTCATTGGTTGAACATTTAGGTCATTTTCGTCCCCCCTAGGCTTATTCTAATCCAATTAGGGTTTTTAACAAATCTTGTGCATCCAATATGTGATTTTGTGTCATTGCTTGAACATTAAGGTCATTTCGTCCTCGCTAGGCTTATTCTAATCCAATTAGGGTTTTTAACCAATCTTGTGCATCCAATATGTGATTTTGTGTCATTGGTTGCACATTTAAGTCATTTTCGTCCTCCCTAGGCTTATTCTAATCCAATTAGGGTTTTCAACCAATCTTGTGCATCCAATATGTGAATTTGTGTCATTTTGTGTCATTGGTTGAACATTTTGGTCATTTAGGTTCTCCCTAGGCTTATTCTAATCCAATTAGGGTTTGTAACCAATCTTGTGCATATAATAAGTGATTTTGCGTTATTGGTAATCCAATTAGGTCATTTTCGTCCTCGCTAGGCTTATTCTAATCCAATTAGGGTTTTTAACCAATCTTGTGCATCCAATATGTGATTTTGTGTCATTTTGTGTTATTGGTTGAACATTTAGGTCATTTTCATCCTCCCTAGGCTTATTCTAATCCAATTAGGGTTTTTAACCAATCTTGTGCATCCAATATGTGATTTTGTGTCATTTTGTGTTATTGGTTGAACATTTAGGTCATTTTCGTCCTCCCTAGGCTTATTCTAATCCAATTAGGGTTTTTAACCAATCTTGTGCATCCAATATGTGATTTTGTATCATTGGTTGAACATTTAGGTCATTTTCGTCCTCCCTAGGCTTATTCTAATCCAATTAGGGTTTTTAACCAATCTTGTGCATCCAATATGTGATTTTGTGTCATTGTTTGAACATTTAGGTCATTTTCTTCCTCCCTAGCCTTATTCAAATCCAATTAGGGTTTTAACCAATCTTGTGCAACCAATATGTGATTTTGTGTCATTTTGTGTCATTGGTTGAACATTTCGGTCATTTGCGTCTTCCCTAGGCTTATTCTAATCCAATTAGGGTTTTTAACCAATCTTGTGCATCCAATATGTGATTTTGTGTCATTTTGTGTCATTGCTTCAACATTTAGGTCATTTTCGTCCTCCCTAGGCTTATTCTAATCCAATTAGGGTTTTTAACCAATCTTGTGCATCCAATATGTGATTTTGTGTCATTGGTTGAACATTTAGGTCATTTTCGTCCTCCCTAGGCTTATTCTAATCCAATTAGGGTTTTTAACCAATCTTGTGCATTCAATATGTGATTTTGTGTCATTTTGTGTTATTGGTTGAACATTTAGGTCATTTTCGTCCTCCCTAGGCTTATTCTAATCCAATTAGGGTTTTTAACCAATCTTGTGCATCCAATATGTGATTTTGTGTCATTTTGTGTCATTGGTTGCACATTTAATTCATTTTCATCCTCCCTAGGCTTATTCTAATCCAATTAGGGTTTTTAACCAATCTTGTGCATATTATATGTGAATTTGTGTCATTTTGTGTCATTGGTTGAACATTTAGGTCATTTTCGTCCTCCCTAGGCTTATTCTAATCCAATTAGGGTTTTTAACCAATCTTGTGCATCCAACATGTGATTTTGTGTCATTGGTTGAACATTTAGGTAATTTTCGTCCTCCCTAGGCTTATTCTAATCCAATTAGGGTTTTTAACCAATCTTGTGCATCCAATATGTGATTTTGTGTCATTGGTTGAACATTTAGGTCATTTTCGTCCTCCCTCGGCTTATTCTAATCCAATTAGGGTTTTTAACCAATCTTGTGCACCCAATATGTCATTTTGTGTCATTGGGTGAACATTTAGGTCATTTTCGTCCTCCCTAGGCTTATTCTAATCCAATTAGGGTTTTTAACCAATCTTGTGCATCCAACATGTGATTTTGTGTCATTGGTTGAACATTTAGGTCATTTTCGTCCTCCCTAGGCTGATTCTAATCCAATTAGGGTTTTTAACCAATCTTGTGCATTCAATATGTGATTTTGTGTCATTTTGTGTTATTGGTTGAACATTTAGGTCATTTTCGTCCTCCCTAGGCTTATTCTAATCCAATTAGGGTTTTTAACCAATCTTGTGCATCCAATATGTGATTTTGTGTCATTTTGTGTCATTGGTTGAACATTTAGGTCATTTTCGTCCTCCCTAGGCCTATTCTAATCTAATTAAGGTCTTTAACCAATCTTGTGCATCCAATATGTGATTTTGTGTCATTGGTTGAACATTTAGGTCATTTTCGTCCTCCCTAGGCTTATTCTAATCCAATTAGGGTTTTTAACCAATCTTGTGCATCCAATATGTGATTTTGTGTCATTTTGTGTCATTGGGTGAACATTTAGGTCATTTTCGTCCTCCCTAGGCTTATTCTAATCCAATTAGGGTTTTTAACAAATCTTGTACATCCAATATGTGATTTTGTGTCATTTTGTGTCATTGGTTGAACATTTAGGTCATTTTCGTCCTCCCTAGGCTTATTCTAATCCAATTAGGGTTTTTAACCAATCTTGTGCATCCAATATGTGATTTTGTGTCATTTTGTGTCATTGGTTGAACATTTAGGTCATTTTCGTCCTCTCTATGCTTATTCTAATCCAATTATGGTTTTTAACCAATCTTGTGCATCCAATATGTGATTTTGTGTCATTGGTTGAACATTTAGGTCATTTTCGTCCTCCATAGGCTTATTCTAATCCACTTAGGGTTTTTAACCAATCTTGTGCATCCAATATGTGATTTTGTATCATTTTGTGTCATTGGTTGAACATTTAGGTCATTTTCGTCCTCCCTATGCCTATTCTAATCCAATTAGGGTTTTTAACCAATCTTGTGCATCCAATATGTGATTTTGTGTCATTTTGTGTTATTGGTTGAACATTTAGGTCATTTTCGTCCTCCCTAGGCTTATTCTAATCCAATTAGGGTTTTTAACCAATCTTGTGCATCCAATATGTGATTTTGTGTCATTTTGTGTCATTGGTTGAACATTTAGGTCATTTTCGTCCTCGATAGGCATATTCTAATCCAATTAGGGTTTTTAACCAATCTTGTGCATCCAATATGTGATTTTGTGTCATTGGTTGAACATTTAGGTCATTTTCGTCCTCCCTAGGCTTATTCTAATCCAATTAGGGTTTTTAACCAATCTTGTGCATCCAATATGTGATTTTATGTCATTGGTTGAATATTTAGTTCATTTTCGTCCTCCCTAGGCTTATTCTAATCCAATTAGGGTTTTTAACCAATCTTGTGCATCCAATATGTGATTTTGTGTCATTTTGTGTCATTGGTTGAACATTTAGGTCATTTTCGTCTTCCCTAGGCTTATTCTAATCGAATTAGGGTTTTTAACCAATCTTGTGCATCCAATATGTGATTTTGTGTCATTGGTTGAACATTTAGGTCATTTTCGTTCTCCCTAGGCTTATTCTAATCCAATTACGGTTTTTAACCAATCTTGTGCATGCAATATGTGATTTTGTGTCATTTTGTGTCATTGGTTGAACATTTAGGTCATTTTCGTCCTCCCTAGGCTTACTCTTACCAATTAGGGTTTTTAACCAATGTTGTGCATCCAATATGTGGTTTTGTGTCATTGGTTGAACATTTAGGTCATTTTCGTCCTCCCTAGGCTTATTCAAATCCAATTAGGGTTTTTAACCAATCTTGTGCATCCAATATGTGATTTTGTGTCATTGGTTGCACATTTAGGTCATTTTCGTCCTCCCTAGGCTTATTCTAATCCAATTAGGGTTTTTAACCAATCTTGTGCATCCAATATGTGATTTTGTGTCATTTTGTGTCATTGGTTGAACATTTAGATCATTTTCGTCCCCCCTAGGCTTATACTAATCCAACTAGGGTTTTTAACAAATCTTGTGCATCCAATATGTGATTTGGTGTCATTGGTTGCACATTTAGGTCATTTTCGTCCTCCCTAGGCTTATTGTAATCCAATTAGGGTTTTTAACCAATCTTGTGCATCCAATATGTGATTTTGTGTCATGGTTGAACATTTAGGTCATTTTCGTCCTCCCTAGGCTTATTCTAATCCAATTAGGGTTTTTAACCAATCTTGTGCATGCAATATGTGATTTTGTCTCATTGGTTGCACATTTAGGTCATTTTCGTCCTCCCTTGGCTTATTCTAATCCAATTAGGGTTTCTAACCAATCTTGGGCATATGATAAGTGATTTTGTGTTATTGGTAATCCAATAAGGTCATTTTCGTCCTCGCTAGGCGTATTCTAATCCAATTAGGGTTTTTAACCAATCTTGTGCATCCAATATGTGATTTTGTGTCATTGGTTGAACATTTAGGTCATTTTGGTCCTCCCTAGGCTTATTCTAATCCAATTATGGTTTTTAACCAATCATGTTCATATAATAAGTGATTTTGTGTCATTTGTAATCCAATTAGGTCATTTTCGTCCTCGCTTGGCTTATTCTAATCCAATTAGAATTTTTAACCAATCATGTGCATCCAATATGTGATTTTGTGTCATTTTGTGTTATTGGTTGAACATTTAGGTCATTTTCGTCCTCCCTAGGTTTATTCTAATCCAATTTGGTTTTTTAACCAATCTTGGGCATCCATTATGTGATTTTGTGTCATTTTGTGTCATTGGTTGAACATTTAGGTCATTTTCGTCCTCCCTAGGCTTATTCTAATCCAATTAGGGTTTTTATCCAATCTTGTGCATCCAATATGTGATTTTGTGTCATTGGTTGCACATTTAGGTCATTTTCGTCCTCCCTAGGCTTATTCTAATCCAATTAGGGTTTTTAACAATTCTTGTGCATCCAATATGTGATTTTGTGTCATTGGTTGAACATTAAGGTCATTTTGGTCCTCCCTATGCTTATTCTAAGCCAATTAGGGTTTTTAACCAATCTTGTGCATCCAATATGTGATTTTGTGTCATTGGTTGCACATTTAGGTCATTTTCGTCCTCCTTAGGCTTATTGTAATCCAATTAGGGTTTTTAACCAATCTTGTGCATCCAATATGTGATTTTGTGTCATGGTTGAACATTTAGGACATTTTCGTCCTCCCTAGGCTTATTCTAATCCAATTAGGGTTTTTAACCAATCTTGTGCATATAATAAGTGATTTTATGTCATTGGTAATCCAATTAGGTCATTTTCGTCCTCGCTAGGCTTATTCTAATCCAATTAGGGTTTTTAACCAATCTTATGCATCCAATATGTGATTTTGTGTCATTTTGTGTCATTGGTTGAACATTTAGGTCATTTTCGTCCTCCCTAGGCTGATTCTAATCCAATTTGGGTTTTTAACCAATCTTGTGCATCCAATATGTGATTTTGTGTCATTGGTTGAACATTTTGGTCATTTTCGTCCTCCCTAGGCTTATTCTAATCCATTTAGGGTTTTTAACCAATCTTGTGCATCCAATATGTGATTTTGTGTCATTGGTTGCACATTTAGGTCATTTTCGTCCTCCCTAGGCTTATTCTAATCCAATTAGGGTTTGTAACCAATCTTGTGCATATAACAAGTGATTTTGTGTCATTTGTAATCCAATTAGGTCATTTTCGTCCTCGCTAAACATATTCTAATCCAATTAGGGTTTTTAACCAATCCTGTGCATCCAATATGTGATTTTGTGTCATTGGTTGAACATTTAGGTCATTTTGGTCCTCCCTATGCTTATTCTAATCCAATTAGGTTTTTTAACCAATCTTGTGCATCCAATATGTGATTTTGTGTCATTGGTTGAACATTTAGGTCATTTTGGTCCTCCCTAAGCTTATTCCAATCCAATTAGGGTTTTTAACCAATCTTGTGCATCAAATATGTGATTTTGTGTCATTGGGTGCACATTTACGTCATTTTCGTCCTCCCTAGGCTTATTCTAATCCAATTAGGGTTTTTAACCACTCTTGTGCATATAATAAGTGATTTTATGTCATTGGTAATCCAATTAGGTCATTTTCGTCCTCGCTAGGCTTATTCTAATCCAATTAGGGTTTTTAACCATTCTTATGCATCCAATATGTGATTTTGTGTCATTGGTTGAACATTTAGGTCATTTTGGTCCTCCCTAGGCTTATTCTAATCCAATTATGGTTTTTAACCAATCTTGTTCATATAATAATTGATTTTGTGTCATTTGTAATCCAATTAGGTCATTTTCGTCCTCGCTAGGCTTATTCTAATCCAATTAGAATTTTTAACCAATCATGTGCATCCAATATGTGATTTTGTGTCATTTTGTGTTATTGGTTGAACATTTAGGTCATTTTCGTCCTCCCTAGGCTTATTCTAATCCAATTAGGGTTTTTAACCAATCTTGTGCATCCAATATGTGATTGTGTCATTCGTTGAACATTAGGTCATTTTCGTCCTCCCTAGGCTTATTCTAATCCAATTAGGGTTTTTAACCAATCTTGTGCATCCAATATGTGATTTTGTGTCATTTTGTGTCATTGGTTGAACATTTAGGTCATTTTCGTCCTCCCTAGGCTTATTCTAATCCAATTAGGGTTTTTAACCAATCTTGTGCATCCAATATGTGATTTTGTGTCATAGATTTAACATTTAGGTCATTTACGTCCTCCCTAGGCTTATTCTAATCCAATTAGGGTTTTTAACCAATCTTGTGCATCCAATATGTGATTTTGTGTCATTTTGTGTCATTGGTTGAACATTTAGGTCATTTTCGTCCTCCCTAGGCTTATTCGAATCCAATTAGGGTTTTTAACCAATCTTGTGCATCTAATATGTGATTTTGTGTCATTGGTTGAACATTTAGGTCATTTTCGTCCTCCCTAGGCTTATTCTAATCCAATTACGGTTTTTAACCAATCTTGTGCATCCAATATGTGATTTTGTGTCATTGGTTGAACATTTAGGTCATTTTCGTTCTCCCTAGGCTTATTCTAATCCAATTAGGGTTTTTAACCAATCTTGTGCATCCAATATGTGATTTTGTGTTATTGGTTGAACATTTAGGTCATTTTCGTCCTCCCTAGGCTTATTCTAATCCAATTAGGGTTTTTAACCAATCTTGTGCATCCAATATGTGATTTTGTGTCATTTTGTGTCATTGGTTGAACATTAAGGTCATTTTCGTCCTCCCTAGGGTTATTCTAATCCAATTAGGGTTTTTAACCAATCTTGTGCATCCAATATGTGATTTTGTGTCATTGGTTGAACATTTAGGTCATTTTCGTCCTCCCTAGGCTTATTCTAATCCAATTAGGGTTTTTAACCAATCTTGTGCATCCAATATGTGATTTTGTGTCATTTTGTGTCATTGGTTGAACATTTAGGTCATTTTCGACCGCCCTAGGCTTATTCTAATCCAATTAGGGTTTTTAACCAATCTTGTGCTCCCAATATGTGATTTTGTGTCATTTTGTGTCATTGGTTGAACATTTAGGTCATTTTCTTCCTCCCTAGGCTTATTCTAATCCAATTAGGGTTTTTAACCAATCTTGTGCATCCAATATGTGATTTTGTGTCATTTTGAGTCATTGGTTGAACATTTAGGTCATTTTCGTCATCCCTACGCTTATTCTAATCTAATTAGGGTTTTTAACCAATCTTGTGCATCCAATATGTGACTTTGTGTCATTTTGTGTTATTGGTTGAACATTTAGGTCATTTTCGTCCTCCCTAGGCTTATTCTAATCCAATTAGGGTTTTTAACCAATCTTGTGCATCCAATATGTGATTTTGTGTCATTTTGTGTCATTGGTTGAACATTTAGGTCATTTTCGTCTTCCCTAGGCTTATTCTAATCGAATTAGGGTTTTTAACCAATCTTGTGCATCCAATATGTGATTTTGTGTCATTGGTTGAACATTTAGGTCATTTTCGTTCTCCCTAGGCTTATTCTAATCCAATTACGGTTTTTAACCAATCTTGTGCATGCAATATGTGATTTTGTGTCATTTTGTGTCATTGGTTGAACATTTAGGTCATTTTCGTCCTCCCTAGGCTTACTCTTACCAATTAGGGTTTTTAACCAATGTTGTGCATCCAATATGTGGTTTTGTGTCATTGGTTGAACATTTAGGTCATTTTCGTCCTCCCTAGGCTTATTCAAATCCAATTAGGGTTTTTAACCAATCTTGTGCATCCAATATGTGATTTTGTGTCATTGGTTGCACATTTAGGTCATTTTCGTCCTCCCTAGGCTTATTCTAATCCAATTAGGGTTTTTAACCAATCTTGTGCATCCAATATGTGATTTTGTGTCATTTTGTGTCATTGGTTGAACATTTAGATCATTTTCGTCCCCCCTAGGCTTATACTAATCCAACTAGGGTTTTTAACAAATCTTGTGCATCCAATATGTGATTTGGTGTCATTGGTTGCACATTTAGGTCATTTTCGTCCTCCCTAGGCTTATTGTAATCCAATTAGGGTTTTTAACCAATCTTGTGCATCCAATATGTGATTTTGTGTCATGGTTGAACATTTAGGTCATTTTCGTCCTCCCTAGGCTTATCTAATCCAATTAGGGTTTTTTACCAATCTTGTGCATGCAATATTTGATTTTTGCTCATTGGTTGCACATTTAGGTCATTTTCGTCCTCCCTAGGCTTATTCTAATCCAATTAGGGTTTTTAACCAATCTTGTGCATCCAATAAATGATTTTGTGTCATTTTGTGTGATTGGTTGAACATTTAGGTCATTTTCGTCCCCTAAAGGTTTATTCTAATCCAATTACGGTTTTTAACCAATCTTATGCATCCAATATGTGATTTTGTGTCATTGGTTGAACATTTAGGTCATTTTCGTCCATCCTAGGCTTATTCTAATCCAATTAGGGTTTCTAACCAATCTTGTGCATCCAATATGTGAATTTCTGTCATTTTGTGTCATTGGTTGAACATTTAGGTCATTTAGGTCCTCGCTAGGCTTATTCTAATCCAATTAGGGTTTTTAACCAATCTTGTGCATCCAATATGTGATTTTGTGTCATTGGTTGCACATTTAAGTCATTTTCGTCCTCCCTAGGCTTATTCTAATCCAATTAGGGTTTTCAACCAATCTTGTGCATCCAATATGTGAATTTCTGTCATTTTGTGTCATTGGTTGAACATTTAGGTCATTTAGGTCCTCCCTAGGCTTATTCTAATCCAATTAGGGTTTTTAACCAATCTTGTGGATCCAATATGTGATTTTGTGTCATTTTGTATTATTGGTTGAACATTTAGGTCATTTTCATCCTCCCTAGGCTTATTCTAATCCAATTAGGGTTTTTAACCAATCTTGTACATATAGTAAGTGATTTTGCGTTATTGGTAATCCAATTAGGTCATTTTCGTCCTCGCTAGGCTTATTCTAATCCAATTAGGGTTTTTAACCAATCTTATGCATCCAATATGTGATTTTGTGTCATTTTGTGTCATTGGTTGAACATTTAGGTCATTTTCGTCCTCTCTAGGCTTATTCTAATCCAATTAGGGTTTTTATCCAATCTTGTGCATCCAATATGTGATTTTGTGTCATTGGTTGCACATTTAGGTCATTTTCGTCCTCCCTAGGCTTATTCTAATCCAATTAGGGTTTTTAACAATTCTTGTGCATCCAATATGTGATTTTGTGTCATTGGTTGAACATTAAGGTCATTTTGGTCCTCCCTATGCTTATTCTAATCCAATTATGGTTTTTAACCAATCTTGTTCATATAATAAGTGATTTTATGTCATTGGTAATCCAATTAGGTCATTTTCGTCTTCGCTAGGCTTATTCGAATCCAATTAGAATTTTTAACCAATCTTATGCATCCAATATGTGATTTTGTGTCATTTTGTGTTATTGGTTGAACATTTAGGTCATTTTCGTCCTCCCTAGGCTTATTCTAATCCAATTAGGGTTTTTAACCAATCTTGTGCATCCAATAAATGATTTTGTGTCATTGGTTGAACATTTAGGTCATTTTCGTCCCCCAAAGGCTTATTCTAATCCAATTAGGGTTTTTAACCAATCTTGTGCATCCAATATGTGATTTTGTGTCATGGTTGAACATTTAGGTCATTTTCGTCCTCCCTAGGCTTATTCTAATCCAATTAGGATTTTTAACCAATCTTGTGCTTGCAATATGTGATTTTGTCTCATTGGTTGCACATTTAGGTCATTTTCGTCCTCCCTAGGCTTATTCTAATCCAATTAGAATTTCTAACCAATCTTGTGCATATAATAAGTGATTTTGTGTTATTGGTAATCCAATAAGGTCATTTTCGTCCTCGCTAGGCTTATTCTAATCCAATTAGGGTTTTTAACCAATCTTGTGCATCCAATATGTGATTTTGTGTCATTGGTTGAACATTTAGGTCGTTTTGGTCCTCCCTAGGCTTATTCTAATCCAATTATGGTTTTTAACCAATCTTGTTCATATAATAAGTGATTTAGTGTCATTTGTAATCCAATTAGGTCATTTTCGTCCTCGTTAGGCTTATTCTAATCCAATTAGAATTTTTAACCAATCATGTGCATCCAATATGTGATTTTGTGTCATTTTGTGTTATTGGTTGAACATTTAGGTCATTTTCGTCCTCCCTAGGCTTATTCTAATCCAATTAGGGTTTTTAACCAATCTTGTGCATCCATTATGTGATTTTGTGTCATTTTGTGTCATTGGTTGAACATTTAGGTCATATTCGTCCCCCCTAGGCTTATTCTAATCCAATTAGGGTTTTTAACAAATCTTGTGCATCCAATATGTGATTTTGTGTCATTGGTTGAACATTAAGGTCATTTTCGTCCTCGCTAGGCTTATTCTAATCCAATTAGGGTTTTTAACCAATCTTGTGCATCCAATATGTGATTTTGTGTCATTGGTTGCACATTTAGGTCATTTTCGTCCTCCCTAGGCTTATTGTAATCCAATTAGGGTTTTTAACCAATCTTGTGCATCCAATATGTGATTTTTTGTCATGGTTGAACATTTAGGTCATTTTCGTCCTCCCTAGGCTTATTCTAATCCAATTAGGGTTTTTAACCAATCTTGTGCATGCAATATGTGATTTTGTCTCATTGGTTGCACATTTAGGTCATTTTCGTCCACCCTAGGCTTATTCTATTCCAATTAGGGTTTTTAACCAATCTTGTGCATATAATAAGTGATTTTATGTCATTGGTAATCCAATTAGGTCATTTTCGTCCTCGCTAGGCTTATTCGAATCCAATTAGAATTTTTAACCAATCTTATGCATCCAATATGTGATTTTGTGTCATTTTGTGTTATTGGTTGAACATTTAGGTCATTTTCGTCCTCCCTAGGCTTATTCTAATCCAATTAGGGTTTTTAACCAATCTTGTGCATCCAATATGTGATTGTGTCATTGGTTGAACATTTAGGTCATTTTCGTCCTCCCTAGGCTTATTCTAATCCAATTAGTGTTTTTAACCAATCTTGTGCATCCAATATGTGATTCTGTGTCATTTTGTGTCATTGGTTGAACATTTAGGTCATTTTCGTCCTCCCTAGGCTTATTCTAATCCAATTAGGGTTTTTAACCAATCTTGTGCATCCAATATGTGATTTTGTGTCATTGGTTGAAAATTTAGGTCATTTTCATCCTCCCTAGGCTTATTCTAATCCAATTAGGGTTTTTAACCAATCTTGTGCATTCAATATGTGATTTTGTGTCATTGGTTGCACATTTAGGTCATTTTCGTCCTCCCTAGGCTTATTCTAATCCAATTAGGGTTTTTAACCAATCTTGTGCATCCAATATGTGATTTTGTGTCATTTTGTGTCATTGGTTGAACATTTAGATCATTTTCGTCCCCCCTAGGCTTATACTAATCCAACTAGGGTTTTTAACAAATCTTGTGCATCCAATATGTGATTTGGTGTCATTGGTTGCACATTTAGGTCATTTTCGTCCTCCCTAGGCTTATTGTAATCCAATTAGGGTTTTTAACCAATCTTGTGCATCCAATATGTGATTTTGTGTCATGGTTGAACATTTAGGTCATTTTCGTCCTCCCTAGGCTTATTCTAATCCAATTAGGGTTTTTTACCAATCTTGTGCATGCAATATTTGATTTTTGCTCATTGGTTGCACATTTAGGTCATTTTCGTCCTCCCTAGGCTTATTCTAATCCAATTAGGGTTTTTAACCAATCTTGTGCATATAATAAGTGATTTTATGTCATTGGTAATCCAATTAGGTCATTTTCGTCCTCGCTAGGCTTATTCGAATCCAATTAGAATTTTTAACCAATCTTATGCATCCAATATGTGATTTTGTGTCATTTTGTGTTATTGGTTGAACATTTAGGTCATTTTCGTCCTCCCTAGGCTTATTCTAATCCAATTAGGGTTTTTAACCAATCTTGTGCATCCAATAAATGATTTTGTGTCATTGGTTGAACATTTAGGTCATTTTCGTCCCCCAAAGGCTTATTCTAATCCAATTAGGGTTTTTAACCAATCTTGTGCATCCAATATGTGATTTTGTGTCATGGTTGAACATTTAGGTCATTTTCGTCCTCCCTAGGCTTATTCTAATCCAATTAGGATTTTTAACCAATCTTGTGCTTGCAATATGTGATTTTGTCTCATTGGTTGCACATTTAGGTCATTTTCGTCCTCCCTAGGCTTATTCTAATCCAATTAGAATTTCTAACCAATCTTGTGCATATAATAAGTGATTTTGTGTTATTGGTAATCCAATAAGGTCATTTTCGTCCTCGCTAGGCTTATTCTAATCCAATTAGGGTTTTTAACCAATCTTGTGCATCCAATATGTGATTTTGTGTCATTGGTTGAACATTTAGGTCGTTTTGGTCCTCCCTAGGCTTATTCTAATCCAATTATGGTTTTTAACCAATCTTGTTCATATAATAAGTGATTTAGTGTCATTTGTAATCCAATTAGGTCATTTTCGTCCTCGTTAGGCTTATTCTAATCCAATTAGAATTTTTAACCAATCATGTGCATCCAATATGTGATTTTGTGTCATTTTGTGTTATTGGTTGAACATTTAGGTCATTTTCGTCCTCCCTAGGCTTATTCTAATCCAATTAGGGTTTTTAACCAATCTTGTGCATCCATTATGTGATTTTGTGTCATTTTGTGTCATTGGTTGAACATTTAGGTCATATTCGTCCCCCCTAGGCTTATTCTAATCCAATTAGGGTTTTTAACAAATCTTGTGCATCCAATATGTGATTTTGTGTCATTGGTTGAACATTAAGGTCATTTTCGTCCTCGCTAGGCTTATTCTAATCCAATTAGGGTTTTTAACCAATCTTGTGCATCCAATATGTGATTTTGTGTCATTGGTTGCACATTTAGGTCATTTTCGTCCTCCCTAGGCTTATTCTAATCCAATTAGGGTTTTTAACCAATCTTGTGCATATAATAAGTTATTTTGTGTCATTGGTAATCCAATTAGGTCATTTTCGTCCTCCATAGGCTTATTCTAATCCAATTAGGGTTTTTAACCAATCTTTTGCATCCAATATGTGATTTTGTGTCATTGGTTCAACAATTAGGTCATTTTCGTCCTCGCTAGGCTTATTCTAATCCAATTAGGGTTTTTAACCAATCTTGTGCATCCAATATGTGATTTTGTGTCATTGGTTGCACATTTAGGTCATTTTCGTCCTCCCTAGGCTTATTCTAATCCAATTAGGGTTTTTAACCAATCTTGTGCATATAATAAGTTATTTTGTGTCATTGGTAATCCAATTAGGTCATTTTCGTGCTCGCTAGGCTTATTCTAATCCAATTAGGGTTTTTAATCAATCTTTTGCATCCAATATGTGATTTTGTGTCATTGGTTGCACATTTAGGTCATTTTCGTCCTCCCTAGGCTTATTCTAATCCAATTAGGGTTTTTAACCAATCTTGTGCATATAATAAGTGATTTTGTGTCATTGGTTGAACATTTAGGTCATTTTGGTCCTCCCTAGGCTTATTCTAATCCAATTAGGGTTTTTAACCAATCTTGTGCATCCAATATGTGATTTTGTGTCATTGGTTGCACATTTAGGTCATTTTCGTCCTCCCTAGGCTTATTCTAATCCAATTAGGGTTTTTAACCAATCTTGTGCATCCAATATGTGATTTTGTGTCAATTTGTGTCATTGGTTGAACATTTAGGTCATTTTCGTCCTCCCTAGGCTTATTCTAATCCAATTAGGGTTTTTAACCAATCTTGTGCATCCAATATGTGATTTTGTGTCATTGGTTGCACATTTAGGTCATTTTCGTCCTCCCTAGGCTTATTCTAATCCAATTAGGGTTTTTAACCAATCTTGTGCATATAATAAGTGATTTTGTGTCATTGGTAATCCAATAAGTTCATTTTCGTCCTCGCTAGACTTATTCTTATCCAATTAGGGTTTTTAACCAATCTTGTGCATCCAATATGTGACTTTGTGTCATTGGTTGAAAATTTAGGTCATTTATGTCCTCCCTAGGCTTATTCTAATCCAATTAGGGTTTTTAACCAATCTTGTGCATCCAATATGTGATTTTGTGTCATTGGTTGCACATTTAGGTCATTTTCGTCCTCCCTAGGCTTATTCTAATCCAATTAGGGTTTTTAACCAATCTTGTGCATCCAATATGTGATTTTGTGTAATTGGTTGCACATTTAGGTCATTTTTGTCCTTCCTAGGCTTATTCTAATCCGATTAGGGTTTTTAACCAATCTTGTGCATATAATAAGTGATTTTCTGTCATCGGTAATCCAATTAGGTAATTTTCGTCCTCCTAGGCTTATTCTAATCCAATTAGGGTTTTTAACCAATCTTGTGCATCCAATATGTGATTTTGTGTCATTGGTTGAACATTTAGGTCATTTTCGTCCTCCCTAGGCTTATTCTAATCCAATTAGGGTTTTTAACCACTCTTGTGCATATAATAAGTGATTTTATGTCATTGGTAATCCAATTAGGTCATTTTCGTCCTCGCTAGGCTTATTCTAATCCAATTAGGGTTTTTAACCATTCTTATGCATCCAATATGTGATTTTGTGTCATTGGTTGAACATTTAGGTCATTTTGGTCCTCCCTAGGCTTATTCTAATCCAATTATGGTTTTTAACCAATCTTGTTCATATAATAATTGATTTTGTGTCATTTGTAATCCAATTAGGTCATTTTCGTCCTCGCTAGGCTTATTCTAATCCAATTAGAATTTTTAACCAATCATGTGCATCCAATATGTGATTTTGTGTCATTTTGTGTTATTGGTTGAACATTTAGGTCATTTTCGTCCTCCCTAGTCTTATTCTAATCCAATTAGGGTTTTTAACAAATCTTGTGCATCCAATATATGATTTTGTGTCATTGGTTGAACATTTAGGTCATTTTCGTCCTCCCTAGGCTTATTCTAATCCAATTAAGGTTTCTAACTAATCTTGTGCATATAATAAGTGATTTTGTGTTATTGATAATCCAATAAGGTCATTTTCGTCCTCGCTAGGCTTATTCTAATCCAATTATGGTTTTTAACCAATCTTGTGCATCCAATATAAGATTTTGTGTCATTGGTTGAACATTTAGCTCATTTTGGTGTTCCCTAGGCTTATTCTAATCCAATTATGGTTTTTAACCAATCTTGTTCATATAATAATTGATTTTGTGTCATTTGTAATCCGATTAGGTCATTTTCGTCCTCGCTAGGCTTATTCTAATCCAATTAGAATTTTTAACCAATCATGTGCATCCAATATGTGATTTTGTGTCATTTTGTGTTATTGGTTGAACATTTAGGTCATTTTCGTCCTCCCTAGGCTTATTCTAATCCAATTAGGGTTTTTAACCAATCTTGTGCATCCAATATGTGATTTTGTGTCATTTTGTGTCATTGGTTGAACATTTAGGTCATTTTCGTCCCCCCTAGACTTATTCTAATCCAATTAGGGTTTTTAACAAATCTTGTGCATCCAATATGTGATTTTGTGTCATTGGTTGAACATTAAGGTCATTTCGTCCTCACTAGGCTTATTCTAATCCAATTAGGGTTTTTAACCATCTTGTGCATCCAATATGTGATTTTGTGTCATTGGTTGCACATTTAAGTCATTTTCGTCCTCCCTAGGCTTATTCTAATCCAATTAGGGTTTTCAACCAATCTTGTGCATCCAATATGTGAATTTGTGTCATTTTGTGTCATTGGTTGAACATTTAGGTCATTTAGGTCCTCCCTAGGCTTATTCTAATCCAATTAGGGTTTTTAACCAATCTTGTGGATCCAATATGTGATTTTGTGTCATTTTGTATTATTGGTTGAACATTTAGGTCATTTTCATCCTCCCTAGGCTTATTCTAATCCAATTAGGGTTTTTAACCAATCTTGTGCATATAATAAGTGATTTTGCGTTATTGGTAATCCAATTAGGTCATTTTCGTCCTCGCTAGGCTTATTCTAATCCAATTAGGGTTTTTAACCAATCTTATGCATCCAATATGTGATTTTGTGTCATTGGTTGCACATTTAGGTCATTTTCGTCCTCCCTAGGCTTATTGTAATCCAATTAGGGTTTTTAACCAATCTTGTGCATCCAATATGTGATTTTGTGTCATTGGTTGAACATTAAGGTCATTTTGGTCGTCCCTATGCTTATTCTAAGCCAATTAGGGTTTTTAACCAATCTTGTGCATCCAATATGTGATTTTGTGTCATTGGTTGCACATTTAGGTCATTTTCGTCCTCCCTAGGCTTATTGTAATCCAATTAGGGTTTTTAACCAATCTTGTGCATCCAATATGTGATTTTTTGTCATGGTTGAACATTTAGGTCATTTTCGTCCTCCCTAGGCTTATTCTAATCCAATTAGGGTTTTTAACCAATCTTGTGCATGCAATATGTGATTTTGTCTCATTGGTTGCACATTTAGGTCATTTTCGTCCTCCCTAGGCTTATTCTAATCCAATTAGGGTTTCTAACCAATCTTGTGCATATAATAAGTGATTTTGTGTTATTGGTAATCCAATAAGGTCATTTTCGTCCTCGCTAGGCTTATTCTAATCCAATTAGGGTTTTTAACCAATCTTGTGCATCCAATATGTGATTTTGTGTCATTGGTTGAACATTTAGGTCGTTTTGGTCCTGCCTAGGCTTATTCTAATCCAATTATGGTTTTTAACCAATCTTGTTCATATAATAAGTGATTTTGTGTCATTTGTAATCCAATTAAGTCATTTTCGTCCTCGTTAGGCTTATTCTAATCCAATTAGAATTTTTAACCAATCATGTGCATCCAATATGTGATTTTGTGTCATTTTGTGTTATTGGTTGAATATTTAGGTCATTTTCGTCCTCCCTAGGCTTATTCTAATCCAATTAGGGTTTTTAACCAATCTTGTGCATCCATTATGTGATTTTGTGTCATTGGTTGAACATTTAGGTCATATTCGTCCCCCCATAGGCTTATTCTAATCCAATTAGGGTTTTTAACAAATCTTGTGCATCCAATATGTGATTTTGTGTCATTGGTTGAACATTAAGGTCATTTTCGTCCTCGCTAGGCTTATTCTAATCCAATTAGGGTTTTTAACCAATCTTGTGCATCCAATATGTGATTTTGTGTCATTGGTTGCACATTTAAGTCATTTTCGTCCTCCCTAGGCTTATTCTAATCCAATTATGCTTTTCAACCAATCTTGTGCATCCAATATGTGAATTTGTGTCATTTTGTGTCATTGGTTGAACATTTTGGTCATTTAGGTTCTCCCTGGGCTTATTCTAATCCAATTAGGGTTTTTAACCAATCTTGTGCATATAATAAGTGATTTTGCGTTATTGGTAATCCAATTAGGTCATTTTCGTCCTCGCTAGGCTTATTCTAATCCAATTAGTGTTTTTAACCAATCTTATGCATCCAATATGTGATTTTGTGTCATTGGTTGAACATTTAGGTCATTTTGGTCCTCCCTAGACTTATTCTAATCCAATTAGGGTTTTTAACCAATCTTGTGCATCCAATATGTGATTTTGTGTCATTGGTTGCACATTTAGGTCATTTTCGTCCTCCCTAGGCTTATTCTAATCCAATTAGGGTTTTTAACCAATCTTGTGCATCCAATATATGATTTTGTGTCAATGGTTGAACGTTTAGGCAAATTTCGTCCTCCCTAGGCATATTCTAATCCAATTAGGGTTTTTAACCAATCTTGTGCATATAATAAGTGATTTTGTGTCATTGGTAATCCAATTATGTCATTTTCGTCCTCGCTAGGCTTATTCTAATCCAATTAGGGTTTTTAACCAATCTTGTGCATCCAATATGTGATTTTGTGTCATTGGTTGAACATTTAGGTCATTTTCGTCCTCCCTAGGCTTATTCTAATCCAATTAGGGTTTTTAATCAATCTTGTGCATCCAATATGTGATTTTGTGTCATTTTGTGTCATTGGTTGAACATTTAGGTCATTTTCGTCCTCCTTAGTCTTATTCTAATCCAATTAGGGTTTTTAACCAATCTTGTGCATTCAATATGTGATTTTGTGTCATTGGTTGCACATTTATGTCATTTTCGTCCTCCCTAGGCTTATTCTAATCCAATTAGGGTTTTTAACCAATCTTGTGCATATAATAAGTGATTTTGTGTCATTGGTAATCCAATAAGTTCATTTTCGTCCTCGCTTGACTTATTCTAATCCAATTAGGGTTTTTAACCAATCTTGTGCATCCAATATTTTACTTTGTGTCATTGGTTGAACATTTAGGTCATTTTGGTCCTCCCTAGGCTTATTCTAATCCAATTATGGTTTTTAACCAATCTGGTTCATATTATAAGTGATTTTGTGTCATTTGTAATCCAATTAGGTCATTTTCGTCCTCGCTAGGCTTATTCTAATCCAATTAGAATTTTTAACGAATCATGTGCATCCAATATGTGATTTTGTGTCATTTTGTGTTATTGGTTGAACATTTAGGTCATTTTCGTCCTCCCTAGGCTTATTCTAATCCAATTAGGGTTTTTAACCAATCTTGTGCATCCAATATGTTATTTTGTGTCATTGGTTGCACATTTAGGTCATTTTCGTCCTCCCTAGGCTTATTCTAATCCAATTAGGGTTTTTAACCAATCTTGTGCATATAATAAGTGATTTTGTGTTGTTGGTAATCCAATAAGGTGATTTTCGTCCTCGCTAGGCTTATTTTAATCCAATTAGGGTTTTTAACCAATCTTGTGCATCCAATATGTGATTTTGTGTCATTGGTTGAACATTTAGGTCATATTCGTCCCCCCATAGGCTTATTCTAATCCAATTATGGTTTTTAACCAATCTTGTTCATATAATAAGTGATTTTGTGTCATTTGTAATCCAATTAGGTCATTATCGTCCTCGTTAGGCTTATTCTAATCCAATTAGAATTTTTAACCAATCATGTGCATCCAATATGTGATTTTGTGTCATTTTGTGTTATTGGTTGAACATTTAGGTCATTTTCGTCCTCCCTAGGCTTATTCTAATCCAATTAGGGTTTTTAACCAATCTTGTGCATCCAATATGTGATTTTGTGTCATTTTGTGTCATTGGTTGAACATTTAGGTCATTTTCGTCCCCCCTAGACTTATTCTAATCCAATTAGGGTTTTTAACAAATCTTGTGCATCCAATATGTGATTTTGTGTCATTGGTTGAACATTAAGGTCATTTCGTCCTCACTAGGCTTATTCTAATCCAATTAGGGTTTTTAACCATCTTGTGCATCCAATATGTGATTTTGTGTCATTGGTTGCACATTTAAGTCATTTTCGTCCTCCCTAGGCTTATTCTAATCCAATTAGGGTTTTCAACCAATCTTGTGCATCCAATATGTGAATTTGTGTCATTTTGTGTCATTGGTTGAACATTTAGGTCATTTAGGTCCTCCCTAGGCTTATTCTAATCCAATTAGGGTTTTTAACCAATCTTGTGGATCCAATATGTGATTTTGTGTCATTTTGTATTATTGGTTGAACATTTAGGTCATTTTCATCCTCCCTAGGCTTATTCTAATCCAATTAGGGTTTTTAACCAATCTTGTGCATATAATAAGTGATTTTGTGTCATTTGTAATCCAATTAGGTCATTTTCGTCCTCGCTAGGCTTATTCTACTCCAATTAGAATTTTTAACCAATCATGTGCATCCAATATGTGATTTTGTGTCATTTTGTGTCATTGGTTGAACATTTAAGTCATTTTCGTCCTCCCTAGGCTTATTCTAATCCAATTAGGGTTTTTATCCAATCTTGTGCATCCAATATGTGATTTTGTGTCATTGGTTGCACATTTAGGTCATTTTCGTCCTCCCTAGGCTTATTCTAATCCAATTAGGGTTTTTAACAATTCTTGTGCATCCAATATGTGATTTTGTGTCATTGGTTGAACATTAAGGTCATTTTGGTCCTCCCTATGCTTATTCTAAGCCAATTAGGGGTTTTAACCAATTTTTGTGCATCCAATATGTGATTTTTTGTCATTGGTTGCACATTTAGGTCATTTTTGTCCTCCCTAGGCTTATTGTAATCCAATTAGGGTTTTTAACCAATCTTGTGCATCCAATATGTGATTTTGTGTCATGGTTGAACATTTAGGTCATTTTTGTCCTCCCTAGGCTTATTCTAATCCAATTAGGGTTTTTAACCAATCTTGTGCATGCAATATGTGATTTTGTCTCATTGGTTGCACATTTAGGTCATTTTCGTCCTCCCTAGGCTTATTCTAATCCAATTAGGGTTTTTAACCAATCTTGTGCATATAATAAGTGATTTTATGTCATTGGTAATCCAATTAGGTCATTTTCGTCCTTGCTAGGCTTATTCGAATCCAATTAGAATTTTTAACCAATCTTATGCATCCAATATGTGATTTTGTGTCATTTTGTGTTATTGGTTGAACATTTAGGTCATTTTCGTCCTCCCTAGGCTTATTCTAATCCAATTAGGGTTTTTAACCAATCTTGTGCATCCAATAAATGATTTTGTGTCATTTTGTGTCATTGGTTGAACATTTAGGTCATTTTCGTCCCCCAAAGGCTTATTCTAATCCAATTAGGGTTTTTAACCAATCTTGTGCATCCAATATGTGATTTTGTGTCATGGTTGAACATTTAGGTCATTTTCGTCCTCCCTAGGCTTATTCTAATCCAATTAGGGTTTTTAACCAATCTTGTGCATGCAATATGTGATTTTGTCTCATTGGTTGCACATTTAGGTCATTTTCGTCCTCCCTAGGCTTATTCTAATCCAATTAGGGTTTTTAACCAATCTTGTGCATATAATAAGTGATTTTATGTCATTGGTAATCCAATTAGGTCATTTTCGTCCTCGCTAGGCTTATTCTAATCCAATTAGGGTTTTTAACCATTCTTATGCATCCAATATGTGATTTTGTGTCATTGGTTGAACATTTAGGTCATTTTGGTCCTCCCTAGGCTTATTCTAATCCAATTATGGTTTTTAACCAATCTTGTTCATATAATAAGTGATTTTGTGTCATTTGTAATCCAATTAGGTCATTTTCGTCCTCGCTAGGCTTATTCTAATCCAATTAGAATTTTTAACCAATCATGTGCATCCAATATGTGATTTTGTGTCATTTTGTGTTATTGGTTGAACATTTAGGTCATTTTCGTCCCCCCTAGGCTTATTCTAATCCAATTAGGGTTTTTAACAAATCTTGTGCATCCAATATGTGATTTTGTGTCATTGGTTGAACATTAAGGTCATTTTCGTCCTCGCTAGGCTTATTCTAATCCAATTAGGGTTTTTAACCAATCTTGTGCATCCAATATGTGATTTTGTGTCATTGGTTGCACATTTAAGTCATTTTCGTCCTCCCTAGGCTTATTCTAATCCAATTAGGGTTTTCAACCAATCTTGTGCATCCAATATGTGAATTTGTGTCATTTTGTGTCATTGGTTGAACATTTTGGTCATTTAGGTTCTCCCTAGGCTTATTCTAATCCAATTAGGGTTTTTAACCAATCTTGTGCATATAATAAGTGATTTTGCGTTATTGGTAATCCAATTAGGTCATTTTCGTCCTCGCTAGGCTTATTCTAATCCAATTAGGGTTTTTAACCAATCTTGTGCATCCATTATGTGATTTTGTGTCATTTTGTGTTATTGGTTGAACATTTAGGTCATTTTCATCCTCCCTAGGCTTATTCTAATCCAATTAGGGTTTTTAACCAATCTTATGCATCCAATATGTGATTTTGTGTCATTGGTTGAACATTTAGGTCATTTTGGTCCTCCCTAGACTTATTCTAATCCAATTAGGGTTTTTAACCAATCTTGTGCATCCAATATGTGATTTTGTGTCATTGGTTGCACATTTAGGTCATTTTCGTCCTCCCTAGGCTTATTCTAATCCAATTAGGGTTTTTAACCAATCTTGTGCATCCAATATGTGATTTTGTGTCATTTCTAATCCAATTAGGTCATTTTCGTCCCAGCTAAACTTATTCTAATCCAATTAGGGTTTTTAACCAATCTTGTGCAACCAATATGTAATTTTGTGTCATTGGTTGAACATTTAGGTCATTTTGGTCGTCCCTATGCTTATTCTAATCCAATTAGGGTTTTTAACCAATCTTGTGCATCCAATATGTGATTTTGTGTCATTGGTTGCACATTTAGGTCATTTTCGTCCTCCCTAGGCTTATTCTAATCCAATTAGGGTTTTTAACCAATCTTGGGCATCCAATATGTGATTTTGTGTCATTGGTTGCACATTTAAGTCATTTTCATCCTCCCTAGGCTTATTCTAATCCAATTAGGGTTTTTAACCAATCTTGTGCATATAATAAGTGATTTTATGTCATTGGTAATCCAATTAGGTCATTTTCGTCCTCGCTAGGCTTATTCTAATCCAATTAGAATTTTTAACCAATCTTATGCATCCAATATGTGATTTTGTGTCATTTTGTGTTATTGGTTGAACATTTATGTCATTTTCGTCCTCCCTAGGCTTATTCTAATCCAATTAGGGTTTTTAACCAATCTTGTGCATCCAATATGTGATTTTGTGTCATTGGTTGCACATTTAGGTCATTTTCGTCCTCCCTAGGCTTATTCTAATCCAATTAGGGTTTTTATCCAATCTTGTGCATCCAATATGTGATTTTGTGTCATTGGTTGCACATTTAGGTCATTTTCGTCCTCCCTAGGCTTATTCTAATCCAATTAGGGTTTTTAACCAATCTTGTGCATCCAATATGTGATTTTGTATCATTGGTTGAACATTTAGGTCATTTTCGTCCTCCCTAGGCCTATTCTAATCCAATTAGGATTTTTAACCAATCTTGTGCATCCAATATGTGATTTTGTGTCATTGGTTGCACATTTAGGTCATTTTCGTCCTCCCTAGGCTTATTCTAATCCAATTAGGGTTTTTAACCAATCTTGTGCATATAATAAGTGATTTTGTGTGATTGGTAATCCAATTAGGTCATTTTCGTCCTCGCTAGGCTTATTCTAATCCAATTAGGGTTTTTAACCAATCTTGTGCATCCAATATGTGATTTTGTGTCATTGGTTGCACATTTAGGTCATTTTCGTCCTCCCTAGGCTTATTCTAATCCAATTAAGGTTTTTAACCAATCTTGTGCATATAATAAGTTATTTTGTGTCATTGGTAATCCAATTAGGTCATTTTCGTCCTCGCTAGGCTTATTCTAATCCAATTAGGGTTTTTAATCAATCTTTTGCATCCAATATGTGATTTTGTGTCATTGGTTGCACATTTAGGTCAATTTCGTCCTCCTTAGGCTTATTCTAATCCAATTAGCGTTTTTAACCAATCTTGTGCATATAATAAGTGATTTTGTGTCATTGGTAATCCAATTAGATCATTTTCGTCCTCCATAGGCTTATTCTAATCCAATTAGGGTTTTTAACCAATCTTTTGCATCCAATATGTGATTTTGTGTCATTGGTTCAACAATTAGGTCATTTTCGTCCTCGCTAGGCTTATTCTAATCCAATTAGGGTTTTTAACCAATCTTGTGCATCCAATATGTGATTTTGTGTCATTGGTTGCACATTTAGGTCATTTTCGTCCTCCCTAGGCTTATTCTAATCCAATTAGGGTTTTTAACCAATCTTGTGCATATAATAAGTGATTTTGTGTTATTGGTAATCCAATAAGGTCATTTTCGTCCTCGCTAGGCTTATTCTAATCCAATTAGGGTTTTTAACCAATCTTGTGCATCCAATATGTGATTTTGTGTCATTGGTTGAACATTTAGGTCATTTTGGTCCTCCCTAGGCTTATTCTAATCCAATTATGGTTTTTAACCAATCTTGTTCATATAATAAGTGATTTTGTGTCATTTGTAATCCAATTAGGTCATTATCGTCCTCGTTAGGCTTATTCTAATCCAATTAGAATTTTTAACCAATCATGTGCATCCTATATGTGATTTTGTGTCATTTTGTGTTATTGGTTGAACATTTAGGTCATTTTCGTCCTCCCTAGGCTTATTCTAATCCAATTAGGGTTTTTAACCAATCTTGTGCATCCATTATGTGATTTTGTGTCATTTTGTGTCATTGGTTGAACATTTAGGTCATATTCGTCCCCCCTAGGCTTATTCTAATCCAATTAGGGTTTTTAACAAATCTTGTGCATCCAATATGTGATTTTGTGTCATTGGTTGAACATTAAGGTCATTTTCGTCCTCGCTAGGCTTATTCTAATCCAATTAGGGTTTTTAACCAATCTTGTGCATCCAATACGTGATTTTGTGTCATTGGTTGCACATTTAAGTCATTTTCGTCCTCCCTAGGCTTATTCTAATCCAATTAGGGTTTTCAACCAATCTTGTGCATCCAATATGTGAATTTATGTCATTTTGTGTCATTGGTTGAACATTTTGGTCATTTAGGTTCTCCCTAGGCTTATTCTAATCCAATTAGGGTTTTTAACCAATCTTGTGCATATAATAAGTGATTTTGCGTTATTGGTAATCCAATTAGGTCATTTTCGTCCTTGCTAGGCTTATTCTAATCCAATTAGGGTTTTTAACCAATCTTGTGCATCCAATATGTGATTTTGTGTCATTTTGTGTTATTGGTTGAACATTTTGGTCATTTTCATCCTCCCTAGGCTTATTCTAATCCAATTAGGGTTTTTAACCAATCTTATGCATCCAATATGTGATTTTGTGTCATTGGTTGAACATTTAGGTCATTTTGGTCCTCCCTAGACTTATTCTAATCCAATTAGGGTTTTTAACCAATCTTGTGCATCCAATATGTGATTTTGTGTCATTGGTTGCACATTTAGGTCATTTTCGTCCTCCCTAGGCTTATTCTAATCCAATTAGGGTTTTTAACCAATCTTGTGCATCCAATATATGATTTTGTGTCAATGGTTGAACGTTTAGGCAAATTTCGTCCTCCCTAGGCATATTCTAATCCAATTAGGGTTTTTAACCAATCTTGTGCATATAATAAGTGATTTTGTGTCATTGGTAATCCAATTATGTCATTTTCGTCCTCGCTAGGCTTATTCTAATCCAATTAGGGTTTTTAACCAATCTTGTGCATCCAATATGTGATTTTGTGTCATTGGTTGAACATTTAGGTCATTTTCGTCCTCCCTAGGCTTATTCTAATCCAATTAGGGTTTTTAATCAATCTTGTGCATCCAATATGTGATTTTGTGTCATTTTGTGTCATTGGTTGAACATTTAGGTCATTTTCGTCCTCCTTAGTCTTATTCTAATCCAATTAGGGTTTTTAACCAATCTTGTGCATTCAATATGTGATTTTGTGTCATTGGTTGCACATTTATGTCATTTTCGTCCTCCCTAGGCTTATTCTAATCCAATTAGGGTTTTTAACCAATCTTGTGCATATAATAAGTGATTTTGTGTCATTGGTAATCCAATAAGTTCATTTTCGTCCTCGCTTGACTTATTCTAATCCAATTAGGGTTTTTAACCAATCTTGTGCATCCAATATTTTACTTTGTGTCATTGGTTGAACATTTAGGTCATTTTGGTCCTCCCTAGGCTTATTCTAATCCAATTATGGTTTTTAACCAATCTGGTTCATATTATAAGTGATTTTGTGTCATTTGTAATCCAATTAGGTCATTTTCGTCCTCGCTAGGCTTATTCTAATCCAATTAGAATTTTTAACGAATCATGTGCATCCAATATGTGATTTTGTGTCATTTTGTGTTATTGGTTGAACATTTAGGTCATTTTCGTCCTCCCTAGGCTTATTCTAATCCAATTAGGGTTTTTAACCAATCTTGTGCATCCAATATGTTATTTTGTGTCATTGGTTGCACATTTAGGTCATTTTCGTCCTCCCTAGGCTTATTCTAATCCAATTAGGGTTTTTAACCAATCTTGTGCATATAATAAGTGATTTTGTGTCATTGGTAATCCAATTAGGTCATTTTCGTCCTCGCTAGGCTTATTCTAATCCAATTAGGGTTTTTAACCAATCTTGTGCATCCAATATGTGATATTGTGTCATTGGTTGAACATTTAGGTCATTTTCGTCCTCCCTAGGCTTATTCTAATCCAATTAGGGTTTTTAACCAATCTTGTGCATCCTATATGTGATTTTGTGTCATTGGTTGAACATTTAGGTCATTTTCGTCCTCCCTAGGCTTATTCTAATCCAATTAGGGTTTTTAACCAATCTTGTGCATCCTATATGTGATTTTGTGTCATTGGTTGAACATTTAGGTCATTTTCGTCCTCCCTAGGCTTATTCTAATCCAATTAGGATTTTTAACCAATCTTGTGCATCCAATATGTGATTTTGTGTCATTTTGTGTCATTGGTTGAACATTTAGGTCATTTTCGTCCCCCCTAGGCTTATTCTAAGCCAACTAGGGTTTTTAACCAATCTGGTGCATCCAATATGTGATTTTGTGTCATTGGTTGCACATTTAGGTCATTTTCGTCCTAGCTAGGCTTATTCTAATCCAATTAGGGTTTTTAACCAATCTTGTGCATATAATAAGTGATTTTGTGTTATTGGTAATCCAATAAGGTCATTTTCGTCCTCGCTAGGCTTATTCTAATCCAATTAGGGTTTTTAACCAATCTTGTGCATCCAATATGTGATTTTGTGTCATTGGTTGAACATTTAGGTCATTTTGGTCCTCCCTAGGCTTATTCTAATCCAATTATGGTTTTTAACCAATCTTGTTCATATAATAAGTGATTTTGTGTCATTTGTAATCCAATTAGGTCATTATCGTCCTCGTTAGGCTTATTCTAATCCAATTAGAATTTTTAACCAATCATGTGCATCCTATATGTGATTTTGTGTCATTTTGTGTTATTGGTTGAACATTTAGGTCATTTTCGTCCTCCCTAGGCTTATTCTAATCCAATTAGGGTTTTTAACCAATCTTGTGCATCCATTATGTGATTTTGTGTCATTTTGTGTCATTGGTTGAACATTTAGGTCATATTCGTCCCCCCTAGGCTTATTCTAATCCAATTAGGGTTTTTAACAAATCTTGTGCATCCAATATGTGATTTTGTGTCATTGGTTGAACATTAAGGTCATTTTCGTCCTCGCTAGGCTTATTCTAATCCAATTAGGGTTTTTAACCAATCTTGTGCATCCAATATGTGATTTTGTGTCATTGGTTGCACATTTAAGTCATTTTCGTCCTCCCTAGGCTTATTCTAATCCAATTAGGGTTTTCAACCAATCTTGTGCATCCAATATGTGAATTTGTGTCATTTTGTGTCATTGGTTGAACATTTTGGTCATTTAGGTTCTCCCTAGGCTTATTCTAATCCAATTAGGGTTTGTAACCAATCTTGTGCATATAATAAGTGATTTTGCGTTATTGGTAATCCAATTAGGTCATTTTCGTCCTCGCTAGGCTTATTCTAATCCAATTAGGGTTTTTAACCAATCTTGTGCATCCAATATGTGATTTTGTGTCATTTTGTGTTATTGGTTGAACATTTAGGTCATTTTCATCCTCCCTAGGCTTATTCTAATCCAATTAGGGTTTTTAACCAATCTTGTGCATCCAATATGTGATTTTGTATCATTGGTTGAACATTTAGGTCATTTTCGTCCTCCCTAGGCTTATTCTAATCCAATTAGGGTTTTTAACCAATCTTGTGCATCCAATATGTGATTTTGTGTCATTTGTTGCACATTTAGGTCATTTTCGTCCTCCCTAGGCTTATTCTAATCCAATTAGGGTTTTTAACCAATCTTGTGCATCCAATATGTGATTTTGTGTCATTTTGTGTCATTGGTTGAACATTTAGGTCATTTTTGTCCTCCCTAGGCTTATTCTTATCCAATTAGGGTTTTTAACCAATCTTGTGCATCTAATATGTGATTTTGTGTCATTGCTTGAACATTTAGGTCATTTTCGTCCTCCCTAGGCTTATTCTAATCCAATTAGGGTTTTTAACCAATCTTGTGCATCCAATATGTGATTTTGTGTCATTTTGTGTCATTGGTTGAACATTTAGGTCATTCTCGTCCTCCCTAGGCTTATTCTAATCCAATTAGGGTTTTTAACCAATCTTGTGCATCCTATATGTGATTTTGTGTCATTGGTTGCACATTTAGGTCATTTTCGTCCTCCCTAGGCTTATTCTAATCCAATTAGGGTTTTTAACCAATCTTGTGCATCCAATATGTGATTTTGTGTCATTTTGTGTCATTGGTTGAACATTTAGGTCATTTTCGTCCTCCCTAGGCTTATTCTAATCCAATTAGGGTTTTTAACCAATCTTGTGCATCCAATATGTGATTTTGTGTCATTGGTTGAACATTTAGGTCATTTTTGTCCTCCCTAGGCTTATTCTAATCCAATTAGGGTTTTTAACCAATCTTGTGCATCCAATATGTGATTTTGTGTCATTTTGTGTCATTGGTTGAACATTTAGGTCATTTTCGTCCTTGCTAGGCTTATTCTAATCCAATTAGGGTTTTTAACCAATCTTGTGCATCCAATATGTGATTTTGTGTCATTGGTTGAACATTTAGGTCATTTTCGTCCTCCCTAGGCTTATTCTAATCCAATTAGGGTTTTTAACCAATCTTGTGCATCCAATATGTGATTTTGTGTCATTTTGTGTCTTTGGTTGAACATTTAGGTCATTTTCGTCCTCCCTAGTCTTATTCTAATCCAATTAGGGTTTTTAACCAATCTTGTGCATCCAATATGTGATTTTGTGTCATTGGTTGCACATTTAGGTCATTTTCGTCCTCCCTAGGCTTATTCTAATCCAATTAGGGTTTTTAACCAATCTTGTGCATCCAATATGTGATTTTGTGTCATTGGTTGAACATTTAGGCAAATTTCGTCCTCGCTAGGCTTATTCTAATCCAATTAAGATTTTTAACCAATCTTATGCATCCAATATGTGATTTTGTGTCATTGGTTGCACATTTAGGTCATTCTCGTCCTCCCTAGGCTTATTCTAATCCAATTAGGGTTTTTAACCAATCTTGTGCATCCAATATGTGATTTTGTGTCATTTTTTGTCATTGGTTGAACATTTAGGTCATTTTCGTCCTCCCTAGGCTTATTCTAATCCAATTAGGGTTTTTAATCAATCTTGTGCATCCAATATTTGATTTTGTGTCATTTTGTGTCATTGGTTGAATATTTAGGCCATTTTCGTCCTCCTTAGTCTTATTCTAATCCAATTAGGGTTTTTAACCAATCTTGTGCATTCAATATGTGATTTTGTGTCATTGGTTGCACATTTATGTCATTTTCGTCCTCCCTAGGCTTATTCTAATCCAATTAGGGTTTTTAACCAATCTTGTACATATAATAAGTGATTTTGTGTCATTGGTAATCCAATAAGTTCATTTTCGTCCTCGCTTGACTTATTCTAATCCAATTAGGGTTTTTAACCAATCTTGTGCATCCAATATTTTACTTTGTGTCATTGGTTGAACATTTAGGTCATTTTGGTCCTCCCTAGGCTTATTCTAATCCAATTATGGTTTTTAACCAATCTTGTTCATATAATAAGTGATTTTGTGTCATTTGTAATCCAATTAGGTCATTTTCGTCCTCGCTAGGCTTATTCTAATCCAATTAGAATTTTTAACCAAACATGTGCATCCAATATGTGATTTTGTGTCATTTTGTGTTATTGGTTGAACATTTAGGTCATTTTCGTCCTCCCTAGGCTTATTCTAATCCAATTAGGGTTTTTAACCAATCTTGTGCATCCAATATGTTATTTTGTGTCATTTTGTGTCATTGGTTGAACATTTAGGTCATTTTCGTCCCCCCTAGGCTTATTCTAATCCAATTAGGGTTTTTAACAAATCTTGTGCATCCAATATGTGATTTTGTGTCATTGGTTGAACATTAAGGTCATTTTCATCCTCGCTAGGCTTATTCTAATCCAATTAAGGTTTTTAACCAATCTTGTGCATCCAATATGTGATTTTGTGTCATTGGTTGCACATTTAAGTCATTTTCGTCCTCCCTAGGCTTATTCTAATCCAATTAGGGTTTTCAACCAATCTTGTGCATCCAATATGTGAATTTGTGTCATTTTGTGTCATTGGTTGAACATTTAGGTCATTTAGGTCCTCCCTAGGCTTATTCTAATCCAATTAGCGTTTTTAACCAATCTTGTGGATCCAATATGTGATTTTGTGTCATTTTGTATTATTGGTTGAACATTTAGGTCATTTTCATCCTCCCTAGGCTTATTCTAATCCAATTAGGGTTTTTAACCAATCTTGTGCATATAATAAGTGATTTTGTGTCATTTGTAATCCAATTAGGTCATTTTCGTCCTCGCTAGGCTTATTCTACTCCAATTAGAATTTTTAACCAATCATGTGCATCCAATATGTGATTTTGTGTCATTTTGTGTCATTGGTTGAACATTTAAGTCATTTTCGTCCTCCCTAGGCTTATTCTAATCCAATTAGGGTTTTTATCCAATCATGTGCATCCAATATGTGATTTTGTGTCATTGGTTGCACATTTAGGTCATTTTCGTCCTCCCTAGGCTTATTCTAATCCAATTAGGGTTTTTAACAATTCTTGTGCATCCAATATGTGATTTTGTGTCATTGGTTGAACATTAAGGTCATTTTGGTCCTCCCTATGCTTATTCTAAGCCAATTAGGGTTTTTAACCAATCTTGTGCATCCAATATGTGATTTTGTGTCATTGGTTGCACATTTAGGTCATTTTCGTCCTCCCTAGGATTATTGTAATCCAATTAGGGTTTTTAACCAATCTTGTGCATATAATAAGTGATTTTGTGTTATTGGTAATCCAATAAGGTCATTTTCGTCCTCGCTAGGCTTATTCTAATCCAATTAGGGTTTTTAACCAATCTTGTGCATCCAATATGTGATTTTGTGTCATTGGTTGAACATTTAGGTCATTTTGGTCCTCAGTAGGCTTATTCTAATCCAATTAGGGTTTTTAACCAATCTTGTTCATATAATAAGTGATCTTGTGTCATTTGTAATCCATTGGGTCATTTTCGTCCTCGCTAAACTTATTCTAATCCAATTAGGGTTTTTAACCAATCATGTGCATCCAATATGTGATTTTGTGTCATTGGTTGAACATTTAGGTCATTTTCGTCCTCCCTAGGCTTATTCTAATCCAATTAGGATTTTTAACCAATCTTGTGCATCCAATATGTGATTTTGTGTCATTTTTTGTCATTGGTTGAACATTTAGGTCATTTTCGTCCTCCCTAGGCTTATTCTAATTCAATTAGGGTTTTTAACCAATCTTGTGCACCCAGTATGTGATTTTGTGTCATTCGTTTAAAATTTAGGTCATTTTCATCCTCCCTAGGCTTATTCTAATCCAATTAGGATTTTTAACCAATCTTGTGCATCCAATATGTGATTTTGTGTCATTGGTTGAACATTTAGGTCATTTTCGTCCTCCCTAGGCTTATTCTAATCCAATTAAGGTTTTTAACCAATCTTGTGCATCCAATATCTGATTTTTTGTCATTTTGTGTCATTGGTTGAACATTTAGGTCATTTTTTTCCTCCTTAGGCTTATTCTAATCCAATTAGGATTTTTAACCAATCTTGTGCATCCAATATGTGATTTTGTGTCATTGGTTGAACATTTTGGTCATTTTCGTCCTCCCAAGGCTTATTCTAATCCAATTAGGGTTTTTAACCAATCTTGTGCATCCAATCTGTGATTTTGTGTCATTTTGTGTCATTGGTTAAACATTTAGGTCATTTTCGTCCTCCCTAGGTTTATTCTAATCCAATTAGGGTTTTTAACCAATCTTGTGCACCCAGTATGTGATTTTGTGTCATTGGTTAAACATTTAGGTCATTTTCGTCCTCCCTAGGCTTATTCTAATCCAATTAGGGTTTTTAACCAATCTTGTGCATCCAATATGTGATTTTGTGTCATTTTGTGTCATTGGTTGAACATTTAGGTCATTTTCGTTCTCCCTAGGCTTATTCTAATCTAATTAGAGTTTTTAACCAATCTTGTGCATCCAATATGTGATTTTGTATCATTGGTTGAACATTTAGGTCATTTTCGTCCTCCCTAGGCTTATGCTAATCCAGCTAGGGTTTTTAACCAATCTTGTGCATCCAATATGTGATTTTGTGTCATTTTGTGTCATTGGTTGAACATTTAGGTCATTTTCGTCCTCCCTAGGCTTATTCTAATCCAATTAGGGTTTTTAACCAATCTTGTGCATCCTATATGTGATTTTGTGTCATTGGTTGAACATTTAGGTCATTTTTGTCCTCCATAGGCTTATTCTAATCCAATTACGGTTTTTAACCAATCTTGTGCATCCAATATGTGATTTTGTGTCATTTTGTGTCATTGGTTGAACATTTAGGTCATTTTCGTCCTCCCTAGGCTTATTCTAATCCAATTAGGGTTTTTAACCAATCTTTTGCATGCAATATGTAATTTTGTGTCATTTTGTGTCATTGGTTGAACATTTAGGTCATTTTCGTCCTCCCTAGGCTTATTCTAATCCAATTAGGGTTTTTAACCAATCTTGTGCATCCAATATGTAATTTTGTGTCATTTTGTGTCATTGGTTGAACATTTAGGTCATTTTCGTCCTCCCTAGGCTTATTCTAATCCAATTAGGGTTTTTAACCAATCTTGTGCATGCAATATGTGATTTTTTGTCATTTTGTGTCATTGGTTGAACATTTAGGTCATTTTCGTCCTCCCTAGGCTTATTCTAATCCAATTAGGGTTTTTAACCAATCTTGTGCATTCAATATGTGATTTTATGTCATTTTGTGTTATTGGTTGAACATTTAGGTCATTTTCGTCCTCCCTAGGCTTATTCTAATCCAATTAGGGTTTTTAACCAATCTTGTGCATCCAATATGTGATTTTGTGTCATTGGTTGCACATTTAAGTCATTTTCGTCCTCCCTAGGCTTATTCTAATCCAATTAGGGTTTTCAACCAATCTTGTGCATCCAATATGTGAATTTGTGTCATTTTGTGTCATTGGTTGAACATTTTGGTCATTTAGGTTCTCCCTAGGCTTATTCTAATCCAATTAGGGTTTGTAACCAATCTTGTGCATATAATAAGTGATTTTGCGTTATTGGTAATCCAATTAGGTCATTTTCGTCCTCGCTAGGCTTATTCTAATCCAATTAGGGTTTTTAACCAATCTTGTGCATCCAATATGTGATTTTGTGTCATTGGTTGCACATTTAAGTCATTTTCGTCCTCCCTAGGCTTATTCTAATCCAATTAGGGTTTTCAACCAATCTTGTGCATCCAATATGTGAATTTGTGTCATTTTGTGTCATTGGTTGAACATTTAGGTCATTTAGGTCCTCCCTAGGCTTATTCTAATCCAATTAGCGTTTTTAACCAATCTTGTGGATCCAATATGTGATTTTGTGTCATTTTGTATTATTGGTTGAACATTTAGGTCATTTTCATCCTCCCTAGGCTTATTCTAATCCAATTAGGGTTTTTAACCAATCTTGTGCATATAATAAGTGATTTTGTGTCATTTGTAATCCAATTAGGTCATTTTCGTCCTCGCTAGGCTTATTCTACTCCAATTAGAATTTTTAACCAATCATGTGCATCCAATATGTGATTTTGTGTCATTTTGTGTCATTGGTTGAACATTTAAGTCATTTTCGTCCTCCCTAGGCTTATTCTAATCCAATTAGGGTTTTTATCCAATCATGTGCATCCAATATGTGATTTTGTGTCATTGGTTGCACATTTAGGTCATTTTCGTCCTCCCTAGGCTTATTCTAATCCAATTAGGGTTTTTAACAATTCTTGTGCATCCAATATGTGATTTTGTGTCATTGGTTGAACATTAAGGTCATTTTGGTCCTCCCTATGCTTATTCTAAGCCAATTAGGGTTTTTAACCAATCTTGTGCATCCAATATGTGATTTTGTGTCATTGGTTGCACATTTAGGTCATTTTCGTCCTCCCTAGGCTTATTGTAATCCAATTAGGGTTTTTAACCAATCTTGTGCATCCAATATGTGATTTTGTGTCATGGTTGAACATTTAGGTCATTTTCGTCCTCCCTAGGCTTATTCTAATCCAATTAGGGTTTTTAACCAATCTTGTGCATATAATAAGTGATTTTATGTCATTGGTAATCCAATTAGGTCATTTTCGTCCTCGCTAGGCTTATTCTAATCCAGTTAGGGTTTTTAACCAATCTTGTGCATCCAATATGTGATTTTGTGTCATTGGTTGCACATTTATGTCATTTTCGTCCTCCCTAGGCTTATTCTAATCCAATTAGGGTTTTTAACCAATCTTGTGCATCCAATATGTGATTTTGTGTCATTGGTTGCACATTTAGGTCATTTTCGTCCTCCCTAGGCTTATTCTAATCCAATTAGGGTTTTTATCCAATCTTGTGCATCCAATATGTGATTTTGTGTCATTGGTTGCACATTTAGGTCATTTTCGTCCTCCCTAGGCTTATTCTAATCCAATTAGGGTTTTTAACCAATCTTGTGCATATAATAAGTGATTTTGTGTTATTGGTAATCCAATAAGGTCATTTTCGTCCTCGCTAGGCTTATTCTAATCCAATTAGGGTTTTTAACCAATCTTGTGCATCCAATATGTGATTTTGTGTCATTGGTTGAACATTTAGGTCATTTTGGTCCTCCCTAGGCTTATTCTAATCCAATTATGGTTTTTAACCAATCTTGTTCATATAATAAGTGATTTTGTGTCATTTGTAATCCAATTAGGTCATTATCGTCCTCGTTAGGCTTATTCTAATCCAATTAGAATTTTTAACCAATCATGTGCATCCTATATGTGATTTTGTGTCATTTTGTGTTATTGGTTGAACATTTAGGTCATTTTCGTCCTCCCTAGGCTTATTCTAATCCAATTAGGGTTTTTAACCAATCTTGTGCATCCATTATGTGATTTTGTGTCATTTTGTGTCATTGGTTGAACATTTAGGTCATATTCGTCCCCCCTAGGCTTATTCTAATCCAATTAGGGTTTTTAACAAATCTTGTGCATCCAATATGTGATTTTGTGTCATTGGTTGAACATTAAGGTCATTTTCGTCCTCGCTAGGCTTATTCTAATCCAATTAGGGTTTTTAACCAATCTTGTGCATCCAATACGTGATTTTGTGACATTGGTTGCACATTTAAGTCATTTTTCGTCCTCCCTAGGCTTATTCTAATCCAATTAGGGTTTTCAACCAATCTTGTGCATCCAATATGTGAATTTATGTCATTTTGTGTCATTGGTTGAACATTTTGGTCATTTAGGTTCTCCCTAGGCTTATTCTAATCCAATTAGGGTTTTTAACCAATCTTGTGCATATAATAAGTGATTTTGCGTTATTGGTAATCCAATTAGGTCATTTTCGTCCTCGCTAGGCTTATTCTAATCCAATTAGGGTTTTTAACCAATCTTGTGCATCCAATATGTGATTTTGTGTCATTTTGTGTTATTGGTTGAACATTTTGGTCATTTTCATCCTGCCTAGGCTTATTCTAATCCAATTAGGGTTTTAAACCAATCTTATGCATCCAATATGTGATTTTGTGTCATTGGTTGAACATTTAGGTCATTTTGGTCCTCCCTAGACTTATTCTAATCCAATTAGGGTTTTTAACCAATCTTGTGCATCCAATATGTGATTTTGTGTCATTGGTTGCACATTTAGGTCATTTTCGTCCTCCCTAGGCTTATTCTAATCCAATTAGGGTTTTTAACCAATCTTGTGCATCCAATATGTGATTTTGTGTCATTGGTTGCACATTTAGGTCATTTTCGTCCTCTCTAGGCTTATTCTAATCCAATTAGGGTTTTTAACCAATCTTGTGCATCCAATATGTGATTTTGTGTCATTTTGTGTCATTGGTTGAACATTTTGGTCATTTTCGTCCTCCCTAGGCTTATTCTAATCCAATTAGGGTTTTTAACCAATCTTGTGCATCCAATATGTGATTTTGTGTCATTGGTTGAACATTTGGGTCATTTTCGTCCTCGCTAGACTTATTCTAATCCAATTAGGGTTTTTAACCAATCTTGTGCATCCAATATGTGATTTTGTGTCATTTTGTGTCATTGGTTGAACATTTAGGTCATTTTCGTCCTCCCTAGGCTTATTCTAATCCAATTAGGGTTTTTAACCCATCTAGTGCATCCAATATGTGATTTTGTGTCATTTTGTGTCATTGGTTGAATATTTCGGTCATTTTTGTCCTCCCTATGCTTATTCCAATCCAATTAGGGTTTTTAACCAATCTTGTGCATCCAATATGTGATTTTGTGTCATTGGTTGAACATTTAGGTCATTTTCGTCCTCCCTTTGCTTATTCTAATCCAATTCGGGTTTTTAACCAATCTTGTGCATCCAATATGTGATTTTGTGTCATTGGTTTAACATTTAGGTCATTTTCGTCCTCCCTAGGCTTATTCTAATCCAATTAGGGTTTTTAACCAATCTTGTGAATCCAATATGTGATTTTGTGTCATTTTGTGTCATTGGTTGAACATTTAGGTCATTTTCGTCCTCCCTAGGCTTTTTCTAATACAATTACGGTTTTTAGCAATCTTGTGCATCCAATATGTGATTATGTGTCATTGGTTGAACATTTATGTCATTTTCGTCCTCCCTAGGCTTATTCTAATCCAATTAGGGTTTTTAACCAATCTTGTGCATCCAATATGTGATTTTGTGTCATTTTGTGTCATTGGTTGAACATTTAGGTCATTTTCGTCCTCCCTAGGCTTATTCTAATCCAATTAGGGTTTTTAAACAATCTTGTGCATCCAATATGTGATTTTGTGTCATTTTGTGTAATTGGTTGAACATTTATGTCATTTTCGTCCTCGCTAGGCTTATTCTAATCCAATTAGAGTTTTTAACCAATCTTGTGCATCAAATATGTGATTTTGTGTCATTTTGTGTCATTGGTTGAACATTTAAGTTATTTTCGTCCTCCCTAGGCTTATTCTAATCCAATTAGGGTTTTTAACCAATCTTGTGCATCCAATATGTGATTTTGTGTCATTTTGTGTAATTGGTTGAACATTTATGTCATTTTCGTCCTCCCTAGGCTTATTCTAATCCAATAAGGGTTTTTAACCAATCTTGTGCATCCAATATGTGATTTTGTGTCATTTTGTGTCATTGGTTGAACATTTAGGTCATTTTCGTCCTCCCTAGGCTTATTCTAATCCAATTAGGGTTTTTAACCAATCTTGTGCATCCAATATGTGATTTTGTGTCATTGGTTGAACATTTAGTTCATTTTCGTCCTCCCTAGGCTTATTCTATTCCATTTAGGGTTTTTAACCAATCTTCTGCATCCAATATGTGATTTTGTGTCATTTTGTGTCATTGGTTCAACATTTAGGTCATTTTCGTCCTCCCTAGGGTTATTTTAATCCAATTAGGATTTTTAACCAATCTTGTGCATCCAATATGTGATTTTGTGTCATTTTGTGTCATTGGTTGAACATTTAGGTCATTTTCGTCCTCCCTAGGCTTATTCTAATCCAATTAGGGTTTTTAACCAATCTTGTGCATCCAATATGTGATTTTGTGTCATTTTGTGTCATTGGTTGAACATTTAGGTCATTTTCGTCCTCCCTAGGCTTATTCTAATCCAATTAGGGTTTTTCACCAATCCTGTGCATCCAATATGTGATTTTGTGTCATTGGTTGAACATTTAGGTCATTTTCGTCCTCCCTAGGGTTATTTTAATCCAATTAGGATTTTTAACCAATCTTGTGCATCCAATATGTGATTTTGTGTCATTGGTTCAACATTTAGGTCATTTTCGTCCTCCCTAGGCTTATTCTAATCCAATTAGGGTTTTTAACCAATCTTGTGCATCCAATATGTGATTTTGTGTCATTGGTTGCACATTTAGGTCATTTTCGTCCTCCCTAGGCTTATTCTAATCCAATTAGGGTTTTTAACCAATCTTGTGCATCCAATATGTGATTTTGTGTCATTTTGTGTCATTGGTTGAACATTAAGGTCATTTTCGTCCTCCCTAGGCTTATTCTAATCCAATTAGGGTTTTTAACCAATCTTGTGCATCCAATAAGTGATTTTGTGTCATTGGTTGAACATTTAGGTCATTTTCGTCCTCCCTAGGCTTATTCTAATCCAATTAGGGTTTTTAACCAATCTTGTGCATCCTATATGTGATTTTGTGTCATTGGTTGCACATTTAGGTCATTTTCGTCCTCCCTAGGCTTATTCTAATCCAATTAGGGTTTTTAACCAATCTTGTGCATATAATAAGTGATTTTATGTCATTGGTAATCCAATTAGGTCATTTTCGTCCTCGCTAGGCTTATTCTAATCCAATTAGGGTTTTTAACCAATCTTATGCATCCAATATGTGATTTTGTGTCATTTTGTGTCATAGGTTGAACATTTAGGTCATTTTCGTCCTCCCCATGCTTATTCTAATCCACTTAGGATTTTTATCCAATCTTGTGCATCCAATATGTGATTTTGTGTCAATTTGTGTCATTGGTTGAACATTTAGGTCATTCTCGTCCTCCCTAGGCTTACTCTAATCCAATTAGAGTTTTTAACCAATCTTGTGCATCCAATATGTGATTTTGTGTCATTGGTTGCACATTTAGGTCATTTTCGTCCTCCCTAGGGTTATTCTAATCCAATTAGGGTTTTTAACCAATCTTGTGCATATAATAAGTGATTTTATGTCATTGGTAATCCAATTAGGTCATTTTCGTCCTCGCTAGGCTTATTCTAATCCAATTAGGGTTTTTAACCAATCTTATGCATCCAATATGTGATTTTGTGTCATTTTGTGTCATAGGTTGAACATTTAGGTCATTTTCGTCCTCCCCAGGCTTATTCTAATCCACTTAGGATTTTTATCCAATCTTGTGCATCCAATATGTGATTTTGTGTCAATTTGTGTCATTGGTTGAACATTTAGGTCATTTTCGTCCTGCCTAGGCTTATTCTAATCCAATTAGGGTTTTTAACCAATCTTGTGCATCCAATATGTGATTTTGTGTCATTGGTTGCACATTTAGGTCATTTTCGTCCTCCCTAGGCTTATTCTAATCCAATTAGGGTTTTTAACCAATCTTGTGCATATAATAAGTGATTTTATGTCATTGGTAATCCAATTAGGTCATTTTCGTCCTCGCTAGGCTTATTCTAATCCAATTAGGGTTTTTAACAAATCTTATGCATCCAATATGTGATTTTGTGTCATTGGTTGAACATTTAGGTCATTTTCGTCCTCCCTCGGCTTATTCTAATCCAATTAGGGTTTTTAATCAATCTTATGCATCCAATATGTGATTTTGTGTCATTGGTTGCACATTTAGGTCATTTTCGTCCTCCCTAGGCTTATTCTAATCCAATTAGGGTTTTTAACCAATCTTGTGCATCCAATATGTGATTTTGTGTCATTGGTTGCACATTTAAGTCATTTTCGTCCTCCCTAGGCTTATTCTAATCCAATTAGGGTTTTCAACCAATCTTGTGCATCCAATATGTGAATTTGTGTCATTTTGTGTCATTGGTTGAACATTTTGGTCATTTAGGTTCTCCCTAGGCTTATTCTAATCCAATTAGGGTTTGTAACCAATCTTGTGCATATAATAAGTGATTTTGCGTTATTGGTAATCCAATTAGGTCATTTTCGTCCTCGCTAGGCTTATTCTAATCCAATTAGGGTTTTTAACCAATCTTGTGCATCCAATATGTGATTTTGTGTCATTGGTTGCACATTTAAGTCATTTTCGTCCTCCCTAGGCTTATTCTAATCCAATTAGGGTTTTCAACCAATCTTGTGCATCCAATATGTGAATTTGTGTCATTTTGTGTCATTGGTTGAACATTTAGGTCATTTAGGTCCTCCCTAGGCTTATTCTAATCCAATTAGGGTTTTTAACCAATCTTGTGGATCCAATATGTGATTTTGTGTCATTTTGTATTATTGGTTGAACATTTAGGTCATTTTCATCCTCCTTAGGCTTATTCTAATCCAATTAGGGTTTTTAACCAATCTTGTGCATATAATAAGTGATTTTGCGTTATTGGTAATCCAATTAGGTCATTTTCGTCCTCGCTAGGCTTATTCTAATCCAATTAGGGTTTTTAACCAATCTTATGCATATAATAAGTGATTTTATGTCATTGGTAATCCAATTAGGTCATTTTCGTCCTCGCTAGGCTTATTCGAATCCAATTAGAATTTTTAACCAATCTTATACATCTAATATTTGATTTTGTGTCATTTTGTGTTATTGGTTGAGCATTTAGGTCATTTTCGTCCTCCCTAGGCTTATTCTAATCCAATTAGGGTTTTTAACCAATCTTGTGCATCCAATAAATGATTTTGTGTCATTTTGTGTCATTGGTTGAACATTTAGGTCATTTTCGTCCCCCAAAGGCTTATTCTAATCCAATTAGGGTTTTTAACCAATCTTGTGCATCCAATATGTGATTTTGTGTCATGGTTGAACATTTAGGTCATTTTCGTCCTCCCTAGGCTTATTCTAATCCAATTAGGGTTTTTAACCAATCTTGTGCATCCAATATGTGATTTTGTGTCATTTTTTGTCATTGGTTGAACATTTAGGTCATTTTCGTCCTCCCTAGGCTTATTCTAATCCAATTAGGGTTTTTCACCAATCTTGTGCATCGAATATGTGATTTTGTCTCATTGGTTGCACATTTAGGTCATTTTCGTCCTCCCTAGGCTTATTCTAATCCAATTAGGGTTCTTAACCAATCTTGTGCATCCAATATGTGACTTTGTGTCATTGGTTGAACATTTAGGTCATTTTGGTCCTCCCTAGACTTATTCTAATCCAATTAGGGTTTTTAACCAATCTTGTGCATCCAATATGTGATTTTGTGTCATTGGTTGCACATTTAGGTCATTTTCGTCCTCCCTAGGCTTATTCTAATCCAATTAGGGTTTTTAACCAATCTTGTGCATCCAATATGTGATTTTGTGTCATTGGTTGAATATTTAAGTCATTTTCGTCCTCCCTAGGCTTGTTCTAATCCAATTAGGGTTTTTAACCAATCTCGGGCATCCAATATGAGATTGTGTCATTGGTTGCACATTTAGGTCATTTTCGTCCTCCCTAGTTTTATTCTAATCCAATTAGGGTTTTTAACCAATCTTGTGCATATAATAAGTGATTTTGTGTCATTGGTAATCCAATTAGGTCATTTTCGTCCTCGCTAGGCTTATTCTAATCCAACTAGGGTTTCTAACCAATCTTATGCATCCAATATGTGATTTTGTGTAATTTTGTGTCATTGGTAATCCAATTAGGTCATTTTCGTCCTCGCTAGGCTTATTCTAATCCAATTAGGGTTTTTAACCAATCTTGTGCATCCAATATGTGATTTTGTGTCAGTGGTTGCACATTTAGGTCATTTTCGTCCTCCCTAGGCTTATTCTAATCCAATTAGGGTTTTTAACCAATCTAGTGCATATAATAAGTGATTTTGTGTCATTTTGTGTCATTAGTTGAATATGTAGGTCATTTTTGTCCTCCCTAGGCTTGTTCTAATCCAATTAGGGTTTTTAACCAATCTTGGGCATCCAATATGTGATTTTGTGTCATTGGTTGCACATTTAGATCATTTTTGTCCTCCCTAGGCTTATTCTAATCCAATTAGGGTTTTTAACCAATCTTGCGAATATAATAAATGATTTTTTGTCATTGGTAATCCAATTAGGTCATTTTTGTCCTCGCTAGGCTTATTCTAATCCAATTAGGGTTTTTAATCAATCTTGTGCATATAATAAGTCATTTGGTGTCATTGGTAATCCAATTAGGTCATTTTCGTCCTCTCTAGGCTTATTCTTATCCAATTAGGGTTTTTCACCAATCTTATGCATCCAATATGTGATTTTGTGTCATTTTGTGTCATTGGTAATCCAATTAGGTCATTTTCGTCCTCGCTAGGCTTATTGTAATCCAATTAGGGTTTTTAACCAATCTTGTGCATCCAATATGTGATTTTGTGTCATTGGTTGCACATTTAGGTCATTTTCGTCCTCCCTAGGCTTATTCTAATCCAATTAGGGTTTTTAACCAATCTTGTGCATCCAATATGTGATTTTGTGTCATTGGTTGCACATTTAGGTCATTTTCGTCCTCCCTAGGCTTATTCTAATCCAATTAGGGTTTTTAACCAATCTTGTGCATCCAATATGTGATTTTGTGTCATTGGTTGAACATTTAGGTTATTTTCGTCGTCCCCAGGCTTATTCTAATCCAATTAGGATTTTAATCCAATGTTGTGCATCCCATATGCGATTTTGTGTCATTGGTTGAACATTTAGGTCATTTTCGTCCTCCCTAGGCTTATTCTAATCCAATTAGGGTTTTTAACCAATCTTGTGCATCCAATATGTGATTTTGTGTCATTGGTTGCACATTTAGGTCATTTTTGTCCTCCCTAGGCTTATTCTAATCCAATTAGGGTTTTTAACCAATCTTGTGCATCCAATATGTCATTTTGTGTCATTGGTTGAACATTTAGGTCATTTTCGTCCTCCCTAGGCTTATTCTAATCCAATTAGGGTTTTTAACCAATCTTGTGCTTCCAATATGTGATTTTGTGTCATTTTGTGTCATTGGTTGAACATTTAGGTCATTTTCGTCCTCCCTAGGCTTATTCTAATCCAATTAGGGTTTTTAACCAATCTTGTGCATCTAATATGTGATTTTGTGTCATTGGTTGAACATTTAGGTCATTTTCGTCCTCGCTAGGCTTATTCTAATCCAATTAGGGTTTTTAACCAATCTTGTGCATCCAATATGTGATTTTTTGTCATTGATTGAACATTTAGGTCATTTTCGTCCTCGCTAGGCTTATTCTAATCCAATTAGGGTTTTTAACCAATCTTGTGCATCCAATATGTGATTTTGTGTCATTGGTTGCACATTTAGGTCATTTTCGTCCTCCCTAGGCTTATTCTAATCCAATTAGGGTTTTTAACCAATCTTGTGCATCCAATATGTGATTTTGTGTCATTGGTTGAACATTTAGGTCATTTTCGTCCTCCCTAGGCTGATTCTAATCCAATTAGGGTTTTTAACCAATCTTGTGCAACGAATATTTGATTTTGTGTCATTGGTTGCATATTTAGGTAATCTTCGTCCTCCCTAGGCTTATTCTAATCCAATTAGGGTTTTTAACCAATCTTGTGCATCCAATATGTGATTTTGTGTCATTTTGTGTCATTGGTTTAACATTTAGGTAATTTTCGTCCTCCCTAGGCTTATTCTAATCCAATTAGGGTTTTTAACCAATCTTGTGCATCCAATATGTGATTTTGTGTCATTGGTTGAACATTTAGGTCATTTTCGTCCTCCCTAGGCTTATTCTAATCCAATTAGGGTTTTTAACCAATCTTGTGCATCCAATATGTGATTTTGTGTCATGGTTGAACATTTAGGTCATTTTCGTCCTCCCTAGGCTTATTCTAATCCAATTAGGGTTTTTAACCAATCTTGTGCATGCAATATGTGATTTTGTCTCATTGGTTGCACATTTAGGTCATTTTCGTCCTCCCTAGGCTTATTCTAATCCAATTAGGGTTTCTAACCAATCTTGTGCATATAATAAGTGATTTTGTGTTATTGGTAATCCAATAAGGTCATTTTCGTCCTCGCTAGGCTTATTCTAATCCAATTAGGGTTTTTAACCAATCTTGTGCATCCAATATGTGATTTTGTGTCATTGGTTGAACATTTAGGTCATTTTGGTCCTCCCTAGGCTTATTCTAATCCAATTATGGTTTTTAACCAATCTTGTTCATATAATAAGTGATTTTGTGTCATTTGTAATCCAATTAGGTCATTATCGTCCTCGTTAGGCTTATTCTAATCCAATTAGAATTTTTAACCAATCATGTGCATCCTATATGTGATTTTGTGTCATTTTGTGTTATTGGTTGAACATTTAGGTCATTTTCGTCCTCCCTAGGCTTATTCTAATCCAATTAGGGTTTTTAACCAATCTTGCGCATCCATTATGTGATTTTGTGTCATTTTGTGTCATTGGTTGAACATTTAGGTCATATTCGTCCCCCTTAGGCTTATTCTAATCCAATTAGGGTTTTTAACAAATCTTGTGCATCCAATATGTGATTTTGTGTCATTGGTTGAACATTAAGGTCATTTTCGTCCTCACTAGGCTTATTCTAATCCAATTAGGGTTTTTAACCAATCTTGTGCATCCAATACGTGATTTTGTGACATTGGTTGCACATTTAAGTCATTTTCGTCCTCCCTAGGCTTATTCTAATCCAATTAGGGTTTTCAACCAATCTTGTGCATCCAATATGTGAATTTGTGTCATTTTGTGTCATTGGTTGAACATTTAGGTCATTTAGGTCCTCCCTAGGCTTATTCTAATCCAATTAGGGTTTTTAACCAAACTTGTGGATCCAATATGTGATTTTGTGTCATTTTGTATTATTGGTTGAACATTTAGGTCATTTTCATCCTCCTTAGGCTTATTCTAATCCAATTAGGGTTTTTAACCAATCTTGTGCATATAATAAGTGATTTTGCGTTATTGGTAATCCAATTAGGTCATTTTCGTCCTCGCTAGGCTTATTCTAATCCAATTAGGGTTTTTAACCAATCTTATGCGTCCAATATGTGATTTTGTGTCATTTTGTGTCATTGGTTGAACATTTAGGTCATTTTCGTCCTCCCTAGGCTTATTCTAATCCAATTAGGGTTTTTATCCAATCTTGTGCATCCATTATGTGATTTTGTGTCATTGGTTGCACATTTAGGTCATTTTCGTCCTCCCTAGGCTTATTCTAATCCAATTAGGGTTTTTAAC